>VZRQ01000967.1:1118512-1135361 GCA_013397975.1 Machaerirhynchus nigripectus | reverse complement strand
TTTTCCCAACACAAATTTGCCTCTACCCAAAAAAAAAAAAAAAAAAAAAAAAAGGGAAAATAAAGAAGTTTTGTACCAGACTGAAGCAGCAGGTTTGGAGCAAGGTCTTTCTTCTTTCCTTTCCTTTCTGGGGAATGCAATTTTTTTTGCACATTGAAGAGTTTTGTTGTTTCTCACCCTTGTGGAAAGGCCTGGAAGAAAGGTGGAGGGATTGTGGTGTGTGACGTGTGGCACACAGATAAGGCCAATGTTCTGCGTTTGCCCTGCAGTCTTTCCTTGCAGGCTGCCCTGCACAGATCCATGGATTTGGGGTTGGAGTTACAGTGTCACACAGCACCCTGGTCCTGCTCTCAGGTCAAACACATCTCCCACCCCTTTATAAGTAGTGACACAAGATGCTGTAAGTTTCTTACAGAAGAGTCCTGAAATGCTTTTTAAAATTGTTTTTGTGATTGCACGAGTGTGAAATTTCCTGTCACATCTGCAGCCTGGGGTCTGTGTCCTTTCTCTGAGCCGTAGGGGTCATGCCTGCCTTTTCTGCGGAATTTGGACCCTGATTTTATTTCTTTCTTCATATTTTGCTTTTATGGTCCCGATCTCTCTCTTTCTGAGGTTTTTGCGCTTCCAGGATCTCAACTGAGGGACCTCAACAGTTGCCAAGAGCTGGGACATTTTCATTTCCTACCCCTTCTTGGTTGGAACAAAAAACTGGTCTTCAAGGAAGCAAACACCATCAAAGAGCATAAGAATAAATAGTAATTCATAGCAGTTTTGCTAATATGCTTAATTTAGAGCTCTGGAGTCCAAGTCCTAGCCACATTGCCTCTGTATTCCATTTTCTATGAAACACTTGACCTATTTACTCACTTTTTGACCCAGCAGTCTAAGAAATATAAGATGGAAAAGACATGACCAAAATGAGAGGTTTAAATAAACAGCTTTTAGTGTGGGAAAAGGCCAAATTTATTCTAAATGTAAACATGTACTTTGAAAATCTGAGTACCCTCATACTTTGGTCAAATCTGAGTGAATCTGAGCTTTACATCTAGTCTGTGCCTCAGTCCTGTGCCAAACAAAAACTGGAACTGGAATTTGGAAAGCCAATACTTTAGGTCAGATTCAGGTAAACATGCTCTGAACCAAACCTTCCAAGCTTGTCCTATTGGGAATTACAGTTAATTAAATTAAGATTTCAGTCTTCTTCACTGGTATCTTCATCTCTGGGTAGCAGCCTTGGGCAAGGTTAAAAGTGAAACTTGCTTCTTTTGCTCCAAGGCAGCTTTGCCTAAAATCGACTCTGGAATCAAAAGCTCCATGTGCAGCTATTAAAGCTCCCTCACCACAAGCTGCTCTGCCAGCATTTCTGAATGCCCCATTCCTGCAGGTATCCTGGCGAGCTTTCATCTTGTGTGAACTGTAAAAGGAGGCATCGGGGTTTATTAAAGAGTTTTTGCTGCTAAGGTGTCATACATCACGCCATTAATTAAGAGAAATTCCTCTTTCCCCAGTTGGGTGGCTTCACAGTGCTGCCAGCGTGTATATATTACCCACCCTGGCCTAACCCAAATGCTGCATGACTGATTGTACCCCAGAGACATTCCTGCCTCCTCAGGTAATTCGATTGCTGAGTCTCCAAACCCAAGGAATTAAAGAAACCTCTGCACTGGGCTCTGCTCCCCTTGTAATTGGTACCAGAGTGGGGTGTGGCGGGTCCATGTGTTCCCAATCACAGCCCACACAATGAAAATGTTTTCTTTCTGGGACAATCTGAAGAAACCTCACAGGCATCTGGGGGTTTTATAGATATTTATATATATATATGTGCATGTAATAATAATAATCATCCTCATTAGAACGTTAGCTCCATAGCCTGGCAATGTGATATAAAAATTGGAGAGAGAGCTGGAGGATGCACTGAGGAATTGCTTCCCACACATGGCCCCTCACATCGCCCTGGCATTGGGGAGCACTTGGAGCCTGAGCCCCAGGAGCTGCTGCCTTCAGCAGGAGGCTGAGGTTCACCTCCCTCCAGCTGGGGCTGGACAGGTAAGGTGGGGACCTCCTTTGTCTGTCTGTCTGTCTTCCCACCGTGTGCACAGTTGCTTTTGCAAAATTTTTCCACCCGGCTTTGATCCCGCAGCGGTTGCATTGGGTTTCTTTTTTCCAGGGTAGCCAAAGAAGCAGCGTGGACTCACCTAACAGCCCCCCAAAATTCTGTGCTTCTCACCAATGCTCCTCCCTCCAGGCTCCTGAGGATTAGGGACACGTAATGGGATGCTGGGTGGCTGTTTTACAGAAGGCAACAATATTATCCCTCAGACTGAGCCATAGGGTATAATTACAGCTGTTCAGGAATTTTGTCATTAAAAGTCCTTTGGTTAGAAAATGCCAGTTCCTTGAAACAAATTTTTGGAATGAAGGGGGAGGTTTCTAGTGTCAAAGAGGAATAAATTCTGGAGAAACCACTAGCCCTGGGTAAAGGAGAGCTGTGTTCCAGTCCCAGTGAAAGTGCAGGTTACTTACACAGAAAAACCAGCACTGTAAAATAGCAGTGAAGGATTCTGTGCTCTCCTGGTGTTCAAGCAAACTGTAAAGCAAGGGTTTCAAAGAGATCTGCCCTGACTGAGCAGGAATTCTTGGTTATTTCCTCTATTTCAGGAAGCACAACCAAGTTTAAGGACTTGAGGTGTAGCTCTCAAAATGAGAACATTTCTTTAAAATGTAATATTGAAAGCTGTGCAGGAGGGAAAAGCTTCAGAAGAGCTCTTGCTGAAGTGACCCCACTGCTGGTGAGTGCAGGGCCATTCACAGAACAGTAGAAACGTTTAGGTTGGAAAAGACCTCTAAGATCATCAAGTCCAACACTTCCCCCAGCACTGCCAAGGCCACCACTAAACCATGTTCCCAAGTGCCACTTCTACATGTCTTTTAAATCCCTCAGGGATGATGTCTGCCCTGGGCAGCCTTTTCCAGATCCTGACAACCTTAATATCGAATCTAAATCTCCCCTGGCACAATTTGTTAGGGAGAGACTCAAACCTCTGCAGTCACAGGCAGATCTGGATACCAAAAGCACCTGAAAGTGATTAATGAACAGCCTGGCACTATCACTGCGTTGCTAACTCAGTCAGTAATTCCATTAACACAAATCCCACACACCACTAGCTAACAATAACAATTCACTCCACCACAAAGGTAAAAAGGGTTCTTTTGGAGATGGGATGCCTGACCTAATAAGCCATTATCCTACGTCCCACAAACAACTGCTCTCAGGTAAGCATCACTCAGCGCCCAGCACTCGTTGTGGTTATCTAATCCTGCCCCAGTGGGACACCCCCAGGAGCAGCCCCAGCACCCCAGTCAGTCCTACTGCCAGGAGCAGCAGAGCTGCAGGTGTCCTGTAGGAATTTTTCTGTCGAGGTCGCTCTGTGTGCTGGGCTGGGTGGGGAAGGAAGGTGCTAGGAAAGCTGTTTGGAAGGCAAGTCAAGTTTCCAACCCCTGGACATTACAGGATATAACAAATTAAGCAGAGTAGACAACCATGCACCATACTTCATTATGGTCACTGAGCTCACCTCCTGAGCTGTACAGGAAAGAAAAGGCTTTTTTTCATTATTTTAATAAAGCATTTTGCTGTTGCTCAAGGACTTTAGTTTATTACATGATTGCTGCTTCAGTGAAGTCTACCCAGTTCTCTGAGAAAGGCCAGCTTTTATGAATACTCAAGAATTCTGGAAGAAATTATTGAGTGAGGACTTTTTTAACATTTTCATAAAGAAAGCTGTGTTTCTCATTTGAAAGTGACTTTATAATTTGAAATTGGAATCGTTTTTCTTTAGATAGGAAATAGGCCAATTATGAAATAGCAATATTCTAAATCTTTAGATATCTCTATTGACCTGATATCATTATGGTATGTATAATTTAAATTTATTATGGCAAAAGGAAAAGGTTTGAGATAATTCCCTTTAAAACAAAAATCTGTTGAGAGAAGTGATTCAGAAATTTCAACAAGTTTTGAATGTAAGGAAATCTTTTCCCTACTCTTTCAAGTACCATTTGCTTGGATGCCATTTAATGTCGGTTTTACATTTGGCTGTATTTCCTCTGTTTTAAAGATTTTTTAGTTTGCATTAAGAAAAAAAACTTAGGAATCCATGTGGTGGCCACTGAGGACTTGCACTACTGGCAAACATTGCTACAAGCTGGAGATCCAAGAAATCAAACACAAGAAATCGACTCCTAGAGACTCATTATCAGGAAAGTTTTCACACTAAGCCTGTTTTGACTCACAGAGATTTTTGCTCTAAATTTGAGTTAGAAACAGAACTCAGTAAACTTGAGTCCCATCTGAAGGAGCAGACAGCTTCTGGCTCAGAACCTCAGTCTGCAGCTGATACTGTGACTGTGTCCAGTGTATCACGAGACCAACCTGCAGTTCATACCTGAACACCCTCTCCAGCACAGAACCACCATGAACTTTTCTGCAATAAACCCCCAGTGCTCGGTTCAGCGGGTTATTTTTAAACTTGGAAACAAAATCCCCCAAGTTGCATATTCACAGACATAAAAAATGAGGCATTTCATACAGGCAACTTTATTTTCAGAAGTGTTTGTGCATTTGCCCACCCTGTTTTGCAAGGACTTGTGCAGGGAGGGCTGTGCAGATGGCCAGATGTGCAGTGCACAGCCACTTTGGGAGCACATCAGCTGCCTTGGAGCGTGTGGATTAGGTGCACTTTTCATGTACGCAATTAACCATTCCAAAATTTTGACAACAAAGGAATCATTATGTTCCTGAAAATGTTTATGATATAAATATTGTCCTTTCTGGTTCAGCAGTGTGTTATTCTCATTCCTTCTTGTACAGCCAGAGAGCTATCCCTGCCCTTGCTTTCCCGAACTGGTGTAACTGGCATGTGGAACACAACAGCTGGTTAGGTCTGCAATGATCCAAGAGCAGCAGAAGACAAGGGGTGCAGAGGGGGCTGTCTTCTGCCAAGTGTAGAACTAAGCAGCTGCTTTGTATTTTCACACGAACAAAAATGCTTAGTTAACTGCCTCGCTGCCGAGGCACAGGGTGTGGGTAACAGGGTGTAGTTGCTGGCCCGTGGGGTTCCTCGGTGTCCAGACACTGTGTGGTTCTCCTCGTTCTGTTCCAAGCAGCAGCTGACAGCATCTCGTACAAACCTGTCACAGATGGAATGATTGCAGGACAGTGTTCAAACAACTTTATCTTCTTTTTAATCCATTAAGTGTGCCCATATGCGCGACAATCTCCCTTTAAAAGAACATTCTTAAGATTACAAATGCTCAAAAGCTGGGAAATGCCAATGGAAAATATGTTCTCTGATCATCTTTACTTGGATGAAATAAAACTTGTAAAACAATGGGGTGGGAGAGGCTTAAAGATGTCATCTAGTTCTCCACAACTCAAGGCAGGTTTGGTTCAATCATCCAACTGTTGTCAAACTTGTTCTTTGATGTCTAAAGTCCTCCTGATTTTTTTTTTCAAAAGAACTGTGGCTTTTTGGGATCCTAGGGAGGTTGCATTAAACCTGCCCAGAACTGAAGCGCTGCATCTTATTATGAAAGATGGGAAGGTGATTGAGGAAACTACTATTAATTAAAGGAAAAGTGAGACTCCTCTGTTTTGAATAAGAGTATCAGAAGTGAGACTGAGAAGAGAGCATTTCACTCTTCAAAGAGAATACTGCCTGGAGAAACTGAGATAAGAGTTACAAGGATAAAGTTGAGCCCTGTGTAGTATATTTACATCCATTGTTGCTCCTACTTTACTGCATGGATGCTGTGGTAAGGGTAATTAGGAAGAGCCTAATCAAGAGTTTTAAGGTGTTGCGTCTGATGTGTGCTCATGTACAAATAAAAGAGGTGGTGTAGGGGAGGTGCAGTTGCAATCTCAAAAAGGGATTCTGGAGGAAGTGGAAAAGGTGCACAGCAAATATTCCTGCTCCAGGCTCCATCTACAAAAGGAACAAAGGTCATGAGACTGTGAAGTGCCAGAATCCAGCCCAGGGGAAAGGTGCTGGAAGGTGCAGCATGTGTGACCTGCAGCTGTGGAAGAAGCACTGAACTACTGGCATCTCTCCTCCTTAGCAGGTAGGAAAGCTGGGACAAGAGTCCCTGATGGAGCACAGCACTGGAGCACTGAGTAGTGTGGAACACAAGTCTGTGGTCACTGTACCCATGAGATTCAGCAGGAAATTAAATGAGTCTAATTGGGCCGTGACCACGGTGTGTGTAACTTTGGGTGTCTGTGAGGTGGGGCGCTGAAAACAAGCTCTACAAAGCAGGAATAATGCAAATGGGAAGGAGACATTTGCTTAAAATATGATGTGAGGAAGTGGGACAGCCTTCACCCCCATAGGCATGTGGCAGGGGATCATGAAACACCAGGTTTCAAGCTGAGTATTTGCATTTATCTCCCAAATGTTGCCCTGTGCACTCTGATGTACAGGGCAAGAACTGCTGAATTGTAGACAAAGAAAAGGCAATTAGAAAGTGATCCAATTGCAGTGCTAAATGCCTGTGCTTTGTCTTCTGTTTATTCATAGCCTTCTGTTTAAATTCATCTTGGAGTTTAACATGCTAAACAAACCTTCCTTATTCATAAGGACGGAGAGGGAGTGAAGCAAGATGAGGCTGACAAACAGGGTGAACTGTTTTGGTGAAGACAGTGACTTTTTAGAGAAATAGCAGCTCCTCGAGGAATATGGACCCAGGAATATTTTTAGGGAAACTGGGGGATGGAGAACAATTACAGCCAGGCCTGGGAAAGAGCACCTTCCATCAAAGAGAGCCAGTAGTAGAGAAGTTCAAAGTGGACCAAAACCACATCCCATCAGTGCCCAGTGAGCAGTCTGCAGCAAAAAGCATTACCAAGAGCACTGGGAGGACAGAGCCATGGGAGCCCAGGCTCCCCTCCTGGGTAAGGTCACAAGGCTCTGAGTGAATAAAGCTGTGAACTGCAGAGGTGGGAAGTAGCTCTCCCAGAGGAGGCAGCGGGGTGCACTCCAGGACCAGCCTCTGCCGTGGAGCTTGTTTTGTGCAGGTCTGAGAGATTTGCAGTGCTCTGTGTCACTGGGGTGCTGGGCCCTCACCTGCCTGGAGATGTTGGAGCAGGGCCTTGAGCTCAGAAGTGCCAGTAACTTCAGCTCTGAAAACAATGCCTCTCCCTTATCTCACCTTGGACACACCAATCTCGCAATGATTTACCCCAGTCTTCATCCTTCAGGACCTCAGTGACTTGTCCTAGTTCTCCTCCTTCAGGACCTCATCTTTTCCCATCCTCATCAGACTGCTCTGAGGAAACATCCGTGGGTATTTGAGAAGCATTTGGATGCTGTCCTGATGAGCCTATTGAAAAGCCCATGAGGAAATGAATAATTCTATACTTGATGAAGGGTTTGTAAGATGTGCCATATATAGTGCCTGGGGCCCTGTGTTTAAGCAGGGGAAACATAGAATATGGAGGAGCTGCTCTTTCAGAGAGCAGCATCTGACCTTTGTCCTCAAAATATGAGAGGGCTTTGGAGAAAACCAGTGGGTGACCAGCTGTGTTGCAGCACAAGTGCCCCAGCGACCCAGGGTGCAGCTGTGGCTTCAGGAAAATGTTTTTCTGTGTTTTCAGAAGAATGGCAAAGTATGTGTTTAGCTTTGCCTATAATGAGAAGCTTCTCAGAGGATTTCACTGCCACTTACTTCAGATTAAGCACAAACTGATCGTCGCCAGCCTGAGGGACTCAGCGTGGCTTTGGGTGAACTCAATCAGTTGGCTTTGAAGCTTTGGTGAATCTTCAGGTGTTTGGTGGTTAGAACTTGGCCCTCAAAGAAATTGCAGCTCCAAGAATCCACCACAGAAGAGAAGGCTTACCACATCCCAGTTGTCCTCCATATCCCCAGCTGAATATAGTTTAGAGATTACATTTGCAAAAGCTGGTGTGCGGACACACTGGATTTTCAGACAGAGTTTTGGATACTCAGTGCCAACAAATCTCAGTTATGTATCACTGACTTATTTTATGACATGGCTTCAGGAAAAAGAGGGGGGAAATTACACTTGAAACATACATTTTTTTGAAACAAATTTCAGTTTTAAGAAAACCTAGATAAATTATGATTTGATTCTCCTTCAGCCATTATTTACTAGACATTTTTAGAGAATATCTATTTATTTATTGTCCTCTGAGACCACTACAGAGGAAGGAAAATGCAGTTAGTCCATCACTTCAGTGGATAAAGAGGGATACAAACTTAATAAAGTATCGATGGCACCCCAAGGGGACAAGAAGAGATTTGCATCCCAGTGGCCCAGCTGACAGAGCACATGAGTTACTGCAGCAGCAGCCAGGCCCTGTCAGAGAGAGGAGCATGATGAGAGGAGAGGGAGCAAAACATGATTTGTACTGGCATGCAGCGAACAAGCTAAGCTGTGTAAAAATGAATACATGAAATTAGAAGGATTAATGGAACAAGTTAGTGCAGGGTAGCAGGGAAAGTCCCCTGTCTAGGCACTTCTGCCAGGTTCCACCCAGACAGGTTATTTTTTTTAAAACTGCTTTCTTTTGTAAGTGAAATTTCACCTGGAGAGCACCTCATGAAAACAAAATTCAATTCTTCCCTCCCAGCTCCACCTGGATAAGCCCTTTGAGCTTTTCTATTTTTCTTTTATTAAGAAAATCGTGGTGGTTTTCACAGAAGCCTGAGATGTTGGCTTGATATAAGGAAGGCTAATGGCATGTTAGCCATCAGAAATCATCCAGTGAGTTCATTTGCATCGAATGCTCCTCTTAACCTCATGTTGTAAATCACTTTTAAATAGCCCTGCTGCTTCACCCCAGGGCTGGCTGCTGTTCAGGATGGAGCAGAAGAGTTTCTGCTTGTGCTGCAAAGGCCTTTGAAATCACTTGTGATAAAGCTCCAGAAGTGTAAGGATTTTATTATTTAAATCACGAAGCAGGGCCTAAATATTTTTTCTACAATAACAGTTTGCTAAGGAGCATAGTCTGTTCCTTTCAAGCCAGTCCACTCCCACCACCTCTGAAGTTAAACAAAGATCTGCGTGCTATATTTGCAGCATTTGCCCCATTAGATGGTTAAGCTTTAGAGTTTTTTTAGTCCTATACCTGGTTTTGATCTTGCAAAAGGCAATTACAACATTCACAAGATGACAATCATTCCATGCAACAGAAGGCTGACTAATTGAGGGAGAGGGATGATATTTGGGAATGAAAAACAAAGCTGTGACATGTAAAATTACATATAAAGTGAGCTTTTTTTTTTTCCTTTTCTCCTTATAAAATTCTCAACAAGTGAACTCCAGATGTCAGCATTTAAACACTGTCAGGTATTTCTTGTATTACTGTAGCATCTACAGACCAACAGGGAAATGTCAGGTGTTGCACAATCCTAGCCTGGGGTGCCCGGTGTGCACTGAAGAGGTGGACAAGTCAGAAAAAGTGAAGAGCAGGAAATATGATACTATTTCATCTCATCTCTTTCTCCATTTAAATATAACTTCAACAAGTTTCAGCTACCTGAGATTAATCAGAATTTAAGATGATGTGGAAGTTGGTGCCAGGGAAAAATATTTTAAAAATCCTAAAAAGACAAAAACATTGAAATGTACAGGGGCAGCAACAATCCCCTCACGTTCTCCTGAGTAGGAAGGTGGACAATAGAATAAGCCTGGGCAGCTTCAGTGCCAGCTGTTGTCATTGCTTCTTGGAGGATTGAAGCTCCATGGACTGCTCTACACCTCTGTGCTGCTCCTTTTTGCAGGAGAACCATCATTGTCCTGCAGGTCACATCTTCAATCTTACCAACCAAAGTCACTCCTCAACGAGCTGTTGCTGTCTCTGTGTAGCTGTAATAGTTTGGCTCACAACACTTGGAAAGGTGAAGTAGCTTCTCTGCTGGTCTGGGGAAGAGGTGGGAAGAGGCAGCGTGAAGGTGGTGCTGCTACACTGGCTCTGACAAGGGTGTGGGGTCTTTTAATGGATTTTTAAAATCTGTTTTCTATGGCTTAACATTTTTTCTTGATTTGGAGGAAAACTTAAGTTGGGTTTGGAGGTCTTATTTCTCCATGTGTCTTCAAAACAGACTGGTTTGTACCCACTAAAGGAGGTCCATTGAACAGCTTGAGGATTTGTGAGCCTGATATTCCTGGAGTCCTGTCTCGGGAGGTACTAGCATGGCACCTCAGACAGATCCACTGGGAGTGTTAGCTTTTTCCCTACTTAACATGACAAGGTTTTATTCAGAAGTGCAAATCCTTCCTCCCCTGCTCGTCACCTTTCCCCATGTTCATATGTCCTGGTGGGAGCACACACAAGCAAGGCCCTGCTTGTGATGACCTTCCCAGAAGGGTTGGCACACCCACCTATCACCAGTGGAAAACCAGGTGGCCAAGGTTCATCCCTGACTTTTGTCAGAAGAGAACTCTTGGTCTGGATGAAAAAAGTATTCCAGGAGTTATCCAACACTGCAAATGCTAACAGCACAGAAGCCCTGCTGCTAAGGAGAATTAAAGCTAGGTCAGACACGGTCAGAAGGGTAATGGGAATCAGAGTGGGAAGAAGAAAAATATGTGTCCTTCAAAAATAATGTTTTGTTTAGATTGTTTAATTGTGGTCAAGGGAATGAAAAAGGGGACAGGGCTGTTGCTGGGAGTTTCCCTGCAACAGGGAATGTGTGTGCAGGAACATCTGGTATGCTTGGTCCTAACACTCCAGGTCTTTTACCATATCCTGCCCAGCACTGCTGAAGTAAACCAGGTGTAAGTGGTTTCAACAGAACAGCAAAAACCACATCTTACTCAGAGAAATCGTGTCTTGAACATGAAGGCTTTGTTCTCCAGGGCCAGAGCTCCTCTCTCTGCACTGGTAGTCCATGAAAGTGTTTACAGAGGCCAGGAGCCCAAAGGAATTGAATTCAGGATCTTGAAAGCTTTGGCCTTCACAAAATAAACCTTCAAAGGAGGTTTAGAACTATCAGCAACAAAATACTTTCTATTCTCATCCATGACAGCCCCCTCCATTCCTGTCCCATGTTTATTTAACAATTTAAAAAATAAATCCATTGCTTTGAGCTCAGGCAATTGATATTTTTAAGGTCTGTGGTGTTATTTTTCCATGTACACTTTCCATAATACTCTATATTTTCTTTTTCCTTTTATTATTTTACTTTAACCATCATTTGCTCTTGCTGGCAGTTACAGCTCTTGCTTTTTACTTAGCCAGTAATCAGAGAGGCGAGGTGAGGAAATGCTGATGACAAAGCCTCCTACATGCCTCCTCTTTACCTGACTGGTCCCAATTGATGCCTCTTTTCCACATGCAAGGTTTGGCTTAAAACAGACCCCAAAGGCCATATTTTCAAATATCAGCACTGAGACTGCTTCTACAGTGCTTGTTCCCTGTGCTGTTAGCTCAACATGAGCTCCACAAAGGGTGTCATCAAGAGGCTGTTTAAGTTTCATTAGAAAATAAATAAAACTCAAATTCCTGGGATCTATTTAATTGCCCCCTAAACTGGACAAACACCAGAGCAAATCTGAACTATTTGCTCCAAATTACTCCTGTGAGTTTAGCTCATTCCTTGCTTACTGGATAGTTCAGAAATCAGACCAAATATACAGAGCAGACCTACAATTCTGGAAAAAAATCGAGAGGCTTTTCTGCTGCATCCAAGTAGTTGGATGTGATTATTATTGTCTGATGAGACTGATTGCCAATATCACATTATGTTGTTTCTATTCCCTCCTTGTGTGGCTGAAGCATTCCAAATGGGAGTTAGGGAGGAGGGGGAAACAAAAACCAAGAGCAATTAAAAACAAGCAAAAAATCCATAATGGCCTTTTCAAGCATATTTTTAAAGGGAGTTCCTGCCTGCTGTTTTAAGTGTGTCTCCTCTCAAACAAACTGTATTATTTTTGCTATGGCCCTTTTCTCTTTTATTTTTATGAATACATAACAGGAAGGCCCCTGCATTACCTGGGTTTTCTTCCATGCCCACCAGTGGTTACAGTCAGTCACAAACACCAGAGTACCTTAAAAATGGAAACCAAGAGGGAAAAAAAAAGGCGAATTCAAATATTCTACCTAACTGGTTCTCATGCCAGCCAAGCACACTGGAGATGATTCCCAGCAGCTTCCCAACTACATATAAAAGGAGAATAAAGCTTTATGTCATCATATCATCAGGGCTTAACCCACTTTTCTCACTTAACAACAACTAGCTGGTGATCAAGTGTTAATAATCTAGCTCTGTGAAGGAGGTATGTTATTTTTCAATCTGGAACAGTAGGATTTCCCAGCAGGAAAAACTTCTCTAATTGAGAGCATCTTCTGTAACTGGGAGCATCTTCTCCTGCCATTTCCCAGTGCAGATGCCTATGCCTCTGCCAAGGCTCCAGGTTTCACTGGAAGACAAGGCAGCAGTGAAAGATCACATCTCACCAAATCCTTCTGTAGGATGAGGACACAAAGGGCTCCAGTGGAGAAGTAGCGAACCCTGTCAGCCAGAGGTAATTATTTGAAGGAGGTGATGTCCATTGTGTCAGCTGGGAGGAGATTGGTGCATCAGAAGACATGGGGACACATCAAGAGACTGAGCAATGTCCCTGCAGTGGGAACACACACCTGGCACGCACACGTTCAAAGGTGGGTGGCTCCTGCAGCACTGAGCACTGCACACCTCAAGAGCACCAGAGTTTGGCCCTGACAGGGGTCAGATTTTCAGAGTTCTTTCCATTTTTACAGATCTGACAGTAGGAGGAGACTGTAGTAGGGCAAATTAAGGGGGAAAAAATCTGCATGGATTAACTTTATTTTTCTCAGCACAGACACATTATCAGGACTGCAAGTAAAAACTACTGGCTTAAAAAAAGAAAACATTAAAAACACAAGATGGAAAAGAAAAGAAAGACACTCTACTCATCAGTGTAGTTCTTACAGCTTATACTCCCCTTGTCCTCCTCTTTAAAACTAGTTTTACATGGGAGCTGAGCAGGTTGGCCCCATGAGGAGGACGCATCGTGCACCTTGAGGCTGAACATGTAGGAGGCTCCTCACTGCAGAACTGGGTCCTCTGCAGGGCTGAACTCATCACACAGGGCAACGGATTCTTGAACCAGTTCACATGCCATTGCTTGTGCAAAACACGTGTCCAGCCACCGGGCTTGCATAAATTGGCTGTAAATAGTTAATTAAATGCATTTGTACCCCACCACCTGATTTGCATGCAGAATTGTCAAAACAGCCTGCTAATATTAGACACAATGTACTCCCCGAACACAATTGTACCACTGAAACGGTCTGAAAATCTGGCGCATTGAGTTAAATTTTCACATTGTGCCTTCTTGTGTAATAACAATAATCTCCTCTGCCTTGGAGTATAATCGCAATAAAGAGCTTTTTGTGATTCATTCAGTGTTTATTCACTCAGTAAACAGCCCTTTATTGCTTTTTATACTACAAAGCAAATGAGATTATTGCTTAAATTGTCCGGTAGCGACTAGCTTCTGTCCTCTGGCTTGCTTATTCAGTTTGTTTTTGTGTTGTGGTTTTGGAAAAGAAAACTTGTTTAAAATTAGCTCCCCAATAAATCACAGTAACAATGAAGTGAGAGTTTCTGCAGTGTGACAGATTTGTAGCTTTTTATGTTTGTAATGATGATGATATGTTTTCTAGCTTATTTATTCCCCTCTGCCTTTATTCTCCCAAACTTTAAAGTCTGCTGCTGTGAAGAAAACTCTAAGATGCTGGAGTTTGGGAAGGGGGAACTGGCACTCCTTGGAGTGCACAGCTGCCTTTACAGTATTCCCAGGAGGCAAAGGTACAGGAAAGAAGCAAAGAAAGTAAACAGGCAGGAGTCTGAAGCTCTGAGTCCAGAGGCATCAACACTAACTCACATCCTACCCTGTTCCTAAGAGCTTCGGTGAGTTCTTTCCCTATATAATAAGGTTAGTGATGTTATCTGCTTTGAAAAGTGCCCCAAGACCTTTGGATGGTTAACAATAAACATTTCTGTTATTCAGTGACTCTCCAAGCAGTTCTCAAGAGCAGCTGTTCTTGGCACACCATCTCCCCGTGAAGGTGTGTGGTGGAGCAGCCCTGCAGGCCCTCGAGGCTGGGAACTCTGTAATGTTCATCATGGAGAATGAGTTAGCTGCAGCCAACATTTGTTCATTCTCTCCTTTTCTGAGTGTGCAAATGGAGCAGCCCATAATTATTCCTCATCACGAGGCCAAGTGGAGTATTCATCAAGAGAACAGGAAAGACTATTTCTCTCTTTCAAGCAGTTGCACGTAAATGGCATTTCTTATTTCAGTCCTGCCAGCTTTGAGACGTTAGCAAAGCATTTCCCTGATAATTATTGATCTTCTGTATTTATAGAAAGCTGGAACCCAGTACAATTCAATATTCAGGAGATGCCAATTTTCTATGAATACCTGAGAATGACTTGGTCATTTTCCATTTCTGTAATTGCTGCTGTATTGCTGGGGCATGAATTGCATTCTTTAAAATCCACCTAGAAATGGAACATGGGCGAGGAAGCTCTGCATGATTTTCTTTCTCCTCACTGAAGCCAAGCATGTTGTTTTCAATTTGGACATTTCAAGTATTAATGTGATTCTTCATTTACTCACATCTACTGCCAGCTTCCACACTCAAATGGATACCTTAAATTAATTGATCTAGAATTGCAAATTGGGGCACTCAACCTGTTAAATATGCAACTGGGTCTGTATTTTCTCTAATGGACTCTATATTTTCTACAGGAGTCTTTGAATTTAGCTAGTCTTGACAGCTTTTGAGTGACCATATTTCTCCTCTGAGTAACAGTGTTTCCTAGATTTAGCTTTTTTCCTTCCTCTGTGTTGTTACATTCAGTTGTCTTTTTAGTCTATAGCATCTACTTTTAGCATGACCTAAACAGTGACACAGTTCTTGAAAAGCACAGGCCAAGTCCCAGCTCCACTGAAGTCCCCAGCAAAATCTTCACCCACTGGCACCAGAAATGAGACAGTACACCCCCATTCCCTTGAACCTGCAATGTGATTCCACACCTCAGGGCCAAGGGACCTGATCTGGTTGTTCCAAGGATAAGTCTGACACGTGAGCTGGCGCCTGTCATGTGCCTGAGGTTGCTCTCTGTGCTGACTGGAGAATTATGTGCTGCAGAGGTTGAGCTCACCAACTGAGTGGATATCTCCCACTACTTGAAACTGGGAGCAAGGCCTGGAGTACCATGGTATCACAGTTCTGACAGCAAAATCTCCAGAGGTTCCTCTTTGGGTTGCTACCGTATGAAAGCTATCCTGACCCTGGGCACCAAAAAGTTATTCAAACCACCCATATTTCTCTGATGATAAAATAGTAATTAATTGTCAAACACTGCATTACATCATCGGAAGGTACATTAGAGGGGAGATGTCAGGGTCGGTACTGACAGTGAAGCAGTGTCCTCCTTTTGGGAGCGAAGGCCAGGCAGGCACCAAACTGTCAGGGGGGCTGCTGGACATGTCCCCTCTGTTCACCCCACACCAGTGGCTCCTGCAGACGACACAGCCCAGAGAAATGCAGTTTTCCAGGTCTCAGAGCAGTGCACTGAGTTTTCCAGGTCTGCATTGGGAGTACAGTGGAAATGCTGTGTTCCTGAGCAGGCGCGGTGTGCATCCCCTCGTGCCTCCAGCAAGAAGTTTCTCTGTGAGATTTCTGCCAGTCCTGGCACAGGCTCTCCTAGGGATGTGACATGTTTGGTTTCCCTGGGTAGGAGCACACCCTGCCTCATAGTTTCCATGCATAAGAAACTTGCTAAGTGCACGGCCTCATCTATGATTAGATTTTTGTTTCACAGGGCAAAACTGATTTATGAAGCATATTTTCATGTGGTGACCAGAAAATGTTTCCATTTAATGACTGGGCAGTGTACTTTCCTTTATCAAACCTGCTTGAAACATTTATTGTTCTAAGAATCTATTTTCACAGGCATTTTTGCTGCTTTAACCAGATTTCTTTTTAAAGGGGCTCTAGTCTGCTTTGCTAAAGCTTCCAGGCTGCTGGATAAATGTGTGGTTTGTTGGAACAAGGTGAGAAAACACAAGCGGATGGTCAACGTGCCTCGCAGGAACTTACAAGTGTTTCTTCAATTAGTAGCCCTGACACTGAGATTTTGGGTGCCCTTGATCATGTCCCTTTGCTGCCTTGCATGTCAGCTCCTCACCTGAAAAAGGAGAACAGTCCTATTCACTTTCCCTTGCAGCCCCTCAGCCTCTTCATCCCTTCAGACTCTTCAGCAGAGGCTCTGGTTCTCACTGGGGCTTGCTGGTTGTCCACCATGGTGAGGGTTTGCAGTCCTGGCTGTCACACGATATTAATTAATCATTCAAATAAATTATGTCAAAGAAATATTAATTAATCATTGCTCCAGAAAAGAACTCACCACAGACGCTCTCTGTGGGCCCTCAGTACAGCCTCGGAGCTGCTGGAAATTCACTGTCTTTTGAACAGGGCCCATGGACATGATTAAAGGAGCCGCCTCAAATCATCCCAACTTTCTCACTATTAAACAGCAGCTGCAGCTCCTTCTCTTTTTGATTTTCGTTTCTTATTCTTTTTTTTTTTCTGAACCTGGCAGCCTTAGTCAATAAGCCATAAGCACCGAGCTAAGAAGAACTGCTGTCATCAGACAAAAAGGCCTCCAAGTCCACATCCCTAACAACCTATTTTAATAACAAGAGCAATAACGGGATTTATTATGCATGCGGCTTTCTGCAATCATTTCTGAAGAGAAAATTAGTTTGAAGCCTCAGGCGACAGTTGAA
>VZRQ01000967.1:1046468-1118491 GCA_013397975.1 Machaerirhynchus nigripectus | reverse complement strand
AAAGTGTGATGGGAAAAGTTATTGGAGCAAGAATGCTGGTAAACTTTCTCTGTGATCTGGTTGTGTCCTCCGGAGGGAGGATGGGATGTGGTGGCTGGGAGCCGTGCAGGTTTGCGGGGCCGGGCTGCTGGGGACTCAGGTGACATGAGAGCTGGCAGAGCAGGGTCTGGGGTGGGTGGGAGCTGGCAGAGCACGGTCCAGCATGGACCACCTGTGGTACAGCCCCAGAGCCTTGGTTTACTGTATGGTGAAGTGGTGATAAATTCCAGAGGGGCTCTGTGCCAAGGAGTTAATCTCAGCTCAGGCAGGGGCTTAAAAGGAAAAGAAAAAAAACCAAACCAAACTAAAAACCCTAAAACAAAACAAAACAAAAATGGAAAAAGGAAGAGGGCAAGGGCCAGGTGAGCTGCTGGAGGCAAGAGTGTGAGGGGCTGGCTGCAGGTTAGGGACAGGAACACTCCTGGATTGCACGAATCCTGTACTGCATGGACGTCTGCCCCCAGGGCCCACTGCCATCGCATCCACACCTGCCCCTTCCCAGCTACCAAAAACTGCATCTCTTCCCAACCAGCTTCAGGTGCACCTTGAAACAGGGGGTTTTATGTGCTGGCATCTGCCTGCCCTGAAAGACCTGCACCATCCTCTGCTGAATGTAGGGAGAGGGAATGAGGTTTGGGGATGGGAGTAGAGTACTGTTCCAATTCACAGCACCGGTGCTGTCCTTTTCTCTAACCAAGAAGAGGTCAAACTACAAACTGGTTCCTCTCAGACATGCTGGATTTCTCCCCCAGTTTGCACCTGCAGAGCCCAAGCCCAGACCCCACCTCAGCCTGTTCCTATGGCACGTGAAGGGATTTGATGGGCTGAAGGTAGATGATGACGTTTGGAAGCTGGGGTGGCTGAGACAGCCTGAAACACAGAAATTACTTCACCAGCATGATGCTGGCAGCTGCTTCCCAAGGGATGTCCCATGCAGCCCACCAATGTGCAGGATGGTGTCTGTCTCCAGCAGGGATCCAGGGAAAAACATGGTATTTCAGGGATAAAGCCCTCTGGGGGACTTCCCTTTATCAGAGAAAGCCAACGCTGATGGACTCAGGTGCTGCAGCTGACCCAGGGCCAGGTGCCCCCACACCAAACCATCCTCTCTCCCTCACACACCCAGGGTAGGTTTGCTTTCCCCTGCTCCTGGCTCTGCATTCCCATTTCAGACAAATCCTTGACAGAGCAGCAGGACTTGACTCCAGCCAGTGCACAATTGTTCCTTCTAAAATCTAAAATAAAAGCAACATCAAGGGAAAAGAATGTGTTTGTGTTTATGTGTGTCCTCATCAAAGAAAGACAAAGCCAATCACTTTTGGGTATGTAGGACTTCTTTTAGTTAATAAGAAATTTTTCCCCCTCCTGAGGTAATGCATGAACTTCACTGCTGGAAATAGTGCAGACCCAGCTGAGACCAAGCATCTCAAACCTGCTATTAGATGCTTTTGGGGCTCTGATTTGAGGACACATTACTTTACTTCAGCTCTGGAGTCTGAGGCTGCCCCTTTCAAACTGCAAGAGGTGGCCAAAGAAAATAACATGTGGTTATTGTTTAAAAAATCATCTTACCAGAAAACTATATGATCGCTTAAAGGCAGCATCAGAGAGTGGGGTCTTCTGCTGGCTTCATCCAGAGCCTTGGCTAACCAGCTAATTCCATAGTGGTATTTATGGCTTGTATATAAAAAAGAAAATGGTCTGAAATCCTGTGGCTGTTTGGTACCCATGTCTTTAATGTCTAACTGCTTATTCATTCTAAAAAGTGGGACTTAATAAGACAGTTATTGTATGTTATTTAAATACCAATTGATTATTAAAAACATCTTTATTTATAACTGCAAATTATAAAGTACTAGGGAAAGTGCAGCCAGTCAAATCAGTGGACTGCCTGATGAATATCCTTTTCTAACCCCATCATTTTATATATAGAAAAGAGGTTGACTTATGCAGCAGGAATAAAACTAACTTAACTGCCTTTATGGGTCATTTCTTTCTTTGATGAATACTTGTAGGTCCCTGTAATGGTAATAGGACCTTTGCTTTCCAACTGAGCAGAAAATAAACAGTGCTCACTGTAGGGGCTCTACGGCCTTTTTGGGGGCTCTGAGCAGGGGTAAGCAGATGCGGATGAAAAGTTCTCTGCTTTAACAATGAGTGCCAAAAACATTCCTGAATAAGATCCCCTTTCCCTATTTCCTGGCAAATGCTGCCCAGAGGGTCCTGCCAGTGCCTGAAAAGAAAAAAACCCTGTACTCCCCTCCTTGGTAGTCCCACCAGAAATCTGGGCTGGTAATGGATAGATCTTCTACAGACTTTTTTCACAGCAGATTTTTCTCTCTAGCATATGTTCCTGGTCTTTGGTGGCTTTTTCACCAGAGAGAATAAAGACATGTTGCAAGCTAGAAGAAATGAGAAGTGTTCATCCCATCCCTCCCTTCCCTTTGGTTTGATTTTTAGATTTGTTTTACTTTTTTTTATTTTTTCTCCTGGTTAAACTATAAGATTAACGAAGAGTTGGAGGGGGTAAAAGAAAAAAAAAGGTAGGTCTTTCCTGCCTCCTTTTCTAAGCGCAAAGTGCAGCTGCTGTTGCACAGACAGGTTCTGCAGCTCCAACAAGCACTCACAGCACAGCAGGCCTGACTCGCAGCCAAGAAAGGGAAAATCTGATATGGTATTTATGTCTCTGTTTAGGGAAATTAACCCAAAATAAGGTGGTAGCTGAGAAAGGAGACAGTGAAACGGGAGAGAGGAAATGTGTTCTTTAAGAAAATAAAATAAAAAAGAAAAAGGAAGCTGGTTTAGGTGGGCTCCTAAACAAATAACAAACACTTTGAAATCCTGTGTCCTGGTGGCTTTACAAATTAACTTTGCTGGTTTTTCCTTTGTGAGCCTCATTAACACCTGAGGGTGACACATCCAGGTGTCACATCACCGGCAGGCAGCGATCAGCACAACTCCCCCAAAATCAGTGTAACCACACCCACTTACACAAGATCCAGGTCCAGGGACAGCACACGTCCCTGGGAGGTGGTAAAGCCAGGACAAGCACCAGAGCCTACTGGATCAATGTGCTCTTCTTTCCACAGACCTTTCTTTTTACCTTATTCATTCTTTTAACTTACTGATGCAATTTTCCAAAATGTATCTTGATTCACTACTACAGATTATTTGCAATTAATGGATCTATTGACTCAATCACTGTTCTATTGTATCTTTTTCCCTTTTAGTGCAGTGAAAAAAAATCCATTCCTAAACAAGACAAGACCTTTAAAAAGATCATTATATTTCAATAGCAATCTCTCTTTTGTTGAAAGAAAATACATCTGTTTATTAATTAAGAGGAATTTGCTTAAATTAGTTCCACTGAACAAACACTTTGTCTTACCACATGAGGCCAAATACTTTGAATTTTCCTGTGCTGTGGAGTGAAGCTCTGCTGTTACTGAGCTGAATGCTCTGTAACTCACAGCAAAAGCAAGAGTGGGCCAAGTCTTCCAGATTTTATGGACATCTCTGTAACCTTCCAAATATTTCTAAGATACCCATTCACACCAGCAACTGAGCTCCAGATGAATCAGTTATTATGAATACTTGGCCTGTTAAACCTCCTTTTCTCTGCCCACAGTCAGTGAAAAAAATCTGTTATCGTCTTGCACTTTGCTCAAAATTTCATGCTGACAAATTTCAGTCTGGCCAAACCCCCATTTTTTCCCGAGTTGTTGGCATTAATATAGCATAATGTGAAATTGGTGGTATAGATCATTAATGCCATTTCCCATCTGTGCCACAGCACAAGGAAGGCTGGGAAGAGCCCTCTGCAAAGGTCTCACTGCACATCTAACTTTTTTGGAGTGAGATGAGCAGAGAATATCACCCCAAAAACTGGTCCAAGTATCAGCTCAGGATTTTCCCCTGCAAGGAAGAGAAAGGGTTTCTGCCCAAGTCCACCATGATTTGACTGGTTTTGTCCTCATTTTGCTGAAAGAGTTTGGTGTCAGAATGAGCTGGAGGAGAGGCTGCTCATCCTGCCAGTAATGTGGTAGCTTTAACAGATCCTCAGAAAAAAAGTAGTGCACATTGTGCCTGGAAGCAGAGCCCTAGTTCCAGAGGGGTTGTTGCTTTTGAAAAACAAGGTCCCAGCTTGAACAAGATTTGGACCTTGACCCAACCCCTGCATCCAGCCAGGCTGGCCTTCAGCAGTGCTGGAGGAGGGCAGAATTTAGAGCTGGGGCTGGATTGTAGAATTATATGGATTTTATGACTTCAGGCCTGCGTGTGAGAAAGGCTCTGGATGGATTTATATTGCCCCTCTGTGAGTCTCAGCATCGCGGCGTGGGGGGCTCTGCACAGGCACGTTGTGCTCAGCCTGCTCTGGCTGCTTTATGGGCCAGGCAAAGTCACCTGAGTGCTGGGGCAGGCATTGAGATGTGTGGTTTTGGACAGCTAACCCACAGCTAAATGCCATTTACACTTATTAACAGCAGCACGGTGACATCTGGTACAGCAACTCTGGAGGATTATGTGAGGCAAAGAGTGAAATAACTTCACCAAAAGGCAAATGCTGGAGCATTCCCTTTTGTGTATTGAACATTCCTGTAGGCTCTCTACTTGCTCTTTTCAGACAATGCTTTCTTGGCTGGCTGGATTATTGTATATCACCTCCCTAACCTGCTGTATTAATTTCCATTGACTGTGAAAAGAACTTGTCAAATAAGGAGGAAAAAGGAGGGGGGAGTCTTTTAATCCATAAGGCACAGTTCTTAAAAGCACCTTGTTGTGTAGTAGCTGCACACAAGTGAAGAATTTGTCAAGAATACAGGGCTGCTGCTAATTGTCTGAATAAATTACAGCTTTGGAGCCTGGAAGCCACAAATCATGTCATTGTAGCACTAAGCCATTCCTTTATGGAATTGGTCTTTTACAACCTGGAAAAAAACTTTTTATAAAACTGCCCTGCAGTAAAATTGAGAGAGAGAGAAACCCTATGTGTATGTGTGCGTGTGTCCATGGGGAAGTGAGCAGGACAGTCTCCAGTTCCCAGCAGCCTTCTCAGACAGCAGGGCTCCCAATCTGCTCACTTTTCACACCAAGCCATCTGAAGCAGCCAGACCACAGGTGAAGCCCTTTAGAGTGCTGGAGAAATAAGCAGGACTAATTTTCCTGTCCATGGGAGGGTGGCTGGTGGTCGCTTCTGCAGGATGGATATCAGCACATTCCTCCTTGGATCATTAGGGCAATCCAGCCTCAAAAGAAAATATTAAAATATGTATAGTAAAGCACATGCTACAGATTCATGGGACATTCACTTTGTTGCAGAGGACTCGCAAAAAGCACTATTGATTATTTTACCCATTAAGATTTAATTTTTTTTTCACAAGTGTGGAACAACAGGTTCATGTTGCCCTTGTAGTGCAGACACTTGGTCATTCTGATTTCTCCTTCCAGCTTTAGCTACGGTATCAGAAAAAGGAATAAAGGAATTTTTCTTTTTAATTTTCTTCTGAACTATCTGGTTTCAGACTGTGGGCTGAGTCCTGCTCTCACTGTTGTCATTTGAAAGGCTCCTACTGAGTTCAGCAGTCTTTGGATGTAGGCAAGTCCCTGTGCAGTAATCCAGTGTGGCACGTTCTTTAAGGGGGAGTTTAGTTCTGTGTGAAGAATGACTCCTTGAGATAATTCCCAGTTCATACTGTGAACTAGACAATAAAGTGGAAAGTGCTCCCTGGAATTTCCTTAAGGCAACCTGAAGCTGTGCTCAGGCTGTTTCCCAGTTTATTAGTAGTGTTTGGCAAAGTACCTCAGGCTTCTTGCAGACCACAGTAATTGGTTACCAGACACTGGAGGACAAGCTGCCTGATAAAATTCAAAGTCTGTAATGAGGCAGACAGGCATGATAACACAGCAATAAATCACGGCCGTTGGGGCATATTCCTGGGATGGCTGGCAAAGGGGTTTCAATCAGAAGTCAAGAAGACTCCATGTCATACTCCCCTTCACGGTCAAATATCCCTTTGGATCCTCTCCAGGTGTCAGGTCAAAGGCAGCAGTGAGGAACTAACCAGAGATGAAATGCCAGACAGGAGATGTGCTCAGACTTGTTCTACAGAGGATGCACTAAAAAAAAATATTATTATATACTTCAGGAAGTTTAGTTCCTAGACCAACTATCCATTAGTGCACTACATGAATAATTAATTGCAATCCTGGTACTTGCCTGGGATCATTCTCAGCACAACCCAAAAGTGACATGGGATAAACACACAGAGCTGATTCAGGAAGTTGAGGAAATGCTCAGCAAAGCTGATGGAAAAGTCTCGATGTCATCAGTGGTCCCAAATCTTCAACATCTGCTTGGGACAAGCAGCTTGGGGACAGGGGTTTTGCACCAACAGCTGCTCTTCCCACACATACTCCCACCCTTCCCTGTTTCAGTAACCTTCATGGGTATGCTAATCCATGTGCCAGAGGTAGTTAATGAGAAGAAAGCCTTTCTTCCTCCAAAACCACAGCAAATCATCGGCTTTAATGCAGAACTACTTGTTTAGTAGTCCTGTTCATCAGGACATGCCTTTCCCTGCCAAAACTCCTTCTAAAACACTAATCCTGTCCCCAAATCTGGCAAATTGTAGCAGATTTCTCCATTACTGCTTGTTTATAGAGTTTCTTCCACCTTCCTTAGAAAAACTGGGCAGGGAAAATGCTGACAGAGCTGAGCTGGAATGAAGAGCAAATGTGACAGTTTAGACAGAGACAGGCAGATGGCTGGATCCAAAAGTACCAGCCTCATGTACAGGGATCACAAATTCGACTCCCATTCTTCGGTTCTGTGGTTTGACTTTCAAAGTGCGGAGAAGTCTCTGTTTGAGAACAATCTTCAGGCACTTACAGGCACTTTTGGATGTGCTGTGCAGAGCAGTCTGTGGAGAACCCAGTTGCCAACAGGCTCATTCACTTTTATTGCTGAAATACAGGATGAGTTGAGCCCAGCCTCTGATGATGCCAGTATTGTTCAATGTTCTGTATTATGGATTTACCTGAAGGTGAGTGATAGCCCGCTCAATTTCTTGTGTGCTTTCTTTGATGTTCAGTGTTTTCTTGATGTTTATCATCACAGCCCTTACACAAGGTATGGCTTTACAAGAAAGGAGCTCAGTGGGGGATATCTGCACCAAGGATTTGCACCTACCTGTGAGGCAGGCAGCAGAGTTTCAGGCTATCTGGAGCCCTGGGTGCAAACAAGGTGTTGAAGCAAGGCCAGAGGAGGCCACAAAGATGGTCCATGGGCTGGAGCACATCTCCTATAAGAAAAGGCTGAGAGAGCTGGGGAGAATCAGCCTGCAGAAGAAAAGGCTCTGGGGAGACTTTATAGCACCTTCCAGTACCTAAAGGCTCTCCAAGAGAGGGGGGGAAGGACTTTGGGTAAGAGCATGTCTAGATAGAACAAGCTTTCAACTGAAAGAGAGTGGGGTTAGATCAGATACTGTGGTGAAATCCTTCCCTGTGAAGGTGCTGAGGCCCTGGCACAGGTTACCCAAGGAAGCCCCATCTCTGGAGGCATCCAAGGCCAATTTGGGTGGGGCTTGGAGCAACCTGAGATAGGGGAAGGTGTCCCTGACCATGGCATCTATTTGGAAATAGATGATCTTTAAGGTCCCTTCTAACCCAAGCCATCCTGAGTTTCTATGACTCTATGAGCTTCCTATCCCTAAATGAATTCAGGTCTCCCCATACTCTGTGCACCAGGGTGAGTTGCTCTGACACCATGTGGGGACAGTGAACCCACACAGAACTCCTACACATTTGGGCATCCTTACCCCAGTTATGGAATTTCTGCTGTGGGATGTAATGGTACCTTTATCTCTGGTCTCAGTTTGGTCCAGTGCAAACTAATTCTTTTAGCAGATTTTTCCACTGTCATTGGGGGTTTGTACCATGCATTATCAATGCTCCCCGCCCTGATGATGCATAGCACTAATCCATCATTAGAGCAAGAGTGTGCTCTGATGATGGATTAAAATAATTTATCATAAGAACAAGGAGCTATAATGTAACACCGTCAAAAGGTGGCACCATGCAGAGACAAACAGATCAACGAGGAAATTCAGTAAAGCTCATCCAATCAAGTGGATCTGCTGCCAAGAGGCTTTTCTACAGCAAAAGTTTGGCAACCTGCAAAAATACCATTATTCTCCTTGCTGAAACAACTCCTTGCAGTAATGGCAGTGATTTCAGGATTTTCCTTTTTTGAACAACGAAGGCAGCCTCCCATTGCTAGCCACCCTTTTTGGGACTGAATATTCCAGGTAAAATTACAGATCCTTTTTGCCCTCTGCGAGTCCTAATTTTTCACATAATGAAATGCAAATATAACGTATACTTAAGCCATCGGTCCAAAGTAGGTTTGCTGCAGCATGGTTAAGTGACTGGGAGAGGGTTTAAAACTCAGGAGACATGGTTATAGTCTTAGCTTTCTCTTGGAAGCACTACATCTGTAATTCAGCACTTCATTCCTGTCTAGTGCACATATGCTTAACTGTAGCCATATGTTTACGTGGATTCTTCAGAACTCTCTTAAATTAAGGATTAACTGAAACACCTATTTAAATGCCTTCCTGGACATGAGTTTATGGAATCTGGACTAAAAGCAAACATTGTACTAAAGGTTTAAGAAAAACTCCAAAGAATCTGTTTCACTGCCCATGGACAATCAGATTTTGAGCTGCTGCTAAGAAATGGATTGTCAAAGGTCCTCTGTCAGGTGAAATGCAATAGAAAATGGATCTGCTGAAAGAACAGAACCAATAATTCACAGAATCGTAGAATAAATCAGGTTGCAGAGGGCCTCGGGATGTCAGTCACTATATTTCTGGCTGGAAACCCAATACTATATGGATAAATTAAAAAAAATATAATAAAAACCAGAGTGATCTGAAAGTTTCCCTGTGATTCCAGAGTACGTGCATCTAATGAAGGAGGCATTCCATAGAATGAATAAAAGTACCTCTGTGCAACATTGATTTTCCAGTCTGAATGACAGTGGTTGCCAGTCTTCCTATTACTGTAATTGCTGGCTAAATGAACTATAATTGTATTAAGTGGTAAGTCTGAAATATGTATGTACTGTAAAAAGGAGCTCAAGCATTGCAGGCATAAAAATTTGATTTGCAGTATTTGGAATAAGTTCTGGGGAGAGGTTGGTTTTACAGAAACTGGTGCAAGAAAGTGACTTAGCTCAGAGGGGTCTGGGTTTGTGCAGGGGATGTGGAGAGGGATGTCAACAGGCACCGTTTCACTCACCAAAAACTGTAATTGCTTACATAATATTGAACAAAATCATGGTGGCTTACATGGTGCTTAAGATTTTTGCTGCCTTTTTCTGCTTCTTTGACTGTTGCCACTCTTTTTCATAATGAAGGAATTACAGTAGTTTCAATATGGCTTTTCATCTTGATATGAGAACTAATGATAGCAATGTTTTTAAAAGTCTAACTGAACTGTTTTCACTTATCCAAACCAATTGCTGCAGCAGTTGGGTTTGCTAAAATTTGACATTTCAGAATCATATTTTGCTCTAATTTCAGATAGAAAAATTGTTTCCTTCCTGGGCAATTTAGGATATATTTGAGAATATTTGTGGATGCTGTGCTTTGGAATGTGACTGAAAAGAGTATTAGCGAGGCTGAAAACATAACAGAAAGTGATCAAAATGCTGGCCATGAGAATTCTGTTGAGAAATCCCATAAAATGCTAATAATATTCTCATGAAAAGTTTTCTGAGTAAAACCCCGTAAAATGTCATCTCTCCTCCTGTTAGCCTCACGCAATAGTGGGTAACCACATTCCTTGCCCAGGAGGATTTGCAGCCAGTTTTTCCAACAATAGTGCAACAATGCACATTATTTCCAGAATGCAGAGAAAAATGGACCTTTGTGGAGAAATGCAGCAGAATTCCAGCAGCCATGAAAGGAAGGGCAGCCTGGCCATTGTTCTCAGGGATCTTGGCTGAGTCCTTGACACAGTTGCTGAAAATCTTACAGTAACATTATTGTAAGCAGCAGGGAAAAATAATCTACCCTCAAAATCTTGCTCACAGTTCCTATTTCACCAGCAGCAAATTGATTGCTTGGCAGGAGAAATATCCCCCTCTTTCCCTGTCTGGGGGCACTGGGAGGAGCTCCCTGCTCTGCTCAGGGCTTGAGGGCTCCCAGGTCTGAGCCACCCGCACAGGAGCATCCAGGGCAGGGTTGGACCCAAGGCTGAGGCTGTGCAGCCAAAGCATTCTTAAGGCAGGGCAGTTCTGTGCCTGGGAGACAGCCCATTAGGGCCACTGGAGCAGAGATGCCAATTAAAGCAGTCCTCAGGGTGACCTCAACCTCCCAGGCAAATGCCAGCCCAGCACCAGGAATGCCAGGGAGAGAAAAATGGACCAGCCAGCTCCAGGGTGAATTGCACTTGGGCAGCTGAGGGATCAGTAGGAGCTGAGATTATCCTCAGAGACTGCTGCAAGGAAGACATTTCCTCATTGTCTTTAAAACTCTGTTTTACCTGAATGTGGTGGAAAATTTATTTCATCATGCTCTGGGGTGCTTGGGGATATTAAAATGCCTTTGCTAATCCAGCACAGGGCTTGTTCAGGATCCAACCATAATCCCTCAGCATGAGAGAGACTGGATATGCTTTCCTATTTGTACATTAATATTGAGCTTGTTTATCCAAATCTCCTGTCCAGGCAATGCCTGGGCAACCTGGACGGATGGATGGATGGATGGATGGATGGATGGATGGATGGATGGATGGATGGATGGATGGATGGATGGATGGATTTTTAAGAGGAACAAAATTCTCCAAATGAACTATAAGTAAGGATTTTAAGTGCTGTCCCTCCCTCTGCCCCTCCCTTCCCCCCTCCCTCCCTTCCCCCTACCTCTTCTTAGTGTTTAATTGAGTCATCTGTAAGCATTTTGGTAGGTCAGGAATGCAATTAAATAGCCTGTCTATCGTAAAATATTTGAGCAGTAATACCTGATAAAATCATCATTATCTTGGAGTAATTGACCACATCAGATAATTAAGGTTCCTGAGGCAAAGCTTCACCCCCAAAGGAAGTTCAGTGATATTAGAGCAGAGTCAAGACTGTGTTAGTGTTTCCATTATAAGCATTATATTTTAGAGCTGTGTAATTCTATCAGTAAAATGGCTGTAGTCTGAGAGTGTAGTCATGATTTGATATTTTTTTTTCTTAATAACAGAATAAGAAGAATACAAAGCATGTTGATCTGAGAGACTGAAAAAATCCTGCTGAAAAATGAAGTTGAATAAGACTCCACTTAAAAATAGAACACCCCACCCCATTCCTCACCCCACCCCCGAGAACGGCAAAATTACGTCCTATCTACAGCCTGGTGAATATTCAGCCTAAGATGGGTAAAATAATTAGCCCAGCAGCTCTCCAGTGCTGCGAAAGCCTTCATAGTTTGACAGAAAGATAATTCTGACCTTGATGCCTTCGTAGTTCTAAGCATTTTTTTTCCCAAGCACAATCAGAAGTTGCAAGAAGTAAAACATAACAACACAAGCCTCTGGTCTCAGCTGTGAAAGTAGGACAAGAATTTCCCTCTCTTCAGATGTGATGTAAGCAATAGCTTTGTCACAGAATTAGTCACAAATGAGACATATCTTAAACTTCATTCCATCATGTGGAATGACAACATTTCAGCATCTAGTAATTAACCATTTAGGGATTTCTTCAGCTATACACCACCTTTGGATCAGAAGGGGTCTTGTAAATAACCACCACTTGTGTCTCAGTCTCTACTTTCAAATTCAGAACGGTGGAAAAGCTCTGAGTGCTGGAATGTGAGGACTGTTGCATCCTACATGTGTACTGCTAAGGAAAAGCACCAAGGCATGGACACAAAGCCTGGATTCTGACAGCCTGGGATGATCCTGCTTGTGCAGGGAGTTTGGACCACACGACCCACTGTGCTCCCTTCCAGCCTTACCCACCCTGCAGTTCTGTGACTCATCTCTTTTTCTTCCCAAACAAAGGGCCAAGATATTCCACTGTGATTTAAAATAGGTTTTCTTACTAAGAACTGGGAATTCAGAGCAGGATGTTGTGTGTATTGGAGCCTTTACACTTCTGTGCAATCATTGGTGGCGTTGCTGTTTTGTGCTTTGCAGTTTCTTTTCTCTGGAGTCACTCTCAAACCTCTTTGATTTTTTTCTCTCAGTACCCTACAGGAATATTTTTTTTGCTGCACTTGCTTTCTGATCTTTTTTTTTCTGAAAAGTGACTTAATGAAAAATACGTACCAGAATGCTCCGTGTGAGTGGCTTCCAATGCTGAAGATCAATAACTGTTTATTTGATCACTGACAGCAAATGCTCTTTCAATTAAGCAGGTCACATAAATAACTTTCTGGTTCCAACATTATTTGGAAAGGTTGAATGTAAAATAAATGGGATTAGGTTGGTGTAGACGTTCCTCAAAAGGATTGGAGTAAAAAGCCACCTAAGTACTTGGATGCTGATCCTGGCTTTACCAGGCTGTCCTAAGACAGCCAAACTGAGTTTAGAACCCTGCATAGGCTACACTGTTGCATAGATTTTCATCACTTTGCTGATTTTGAGAAAGATGGAGGTTTCTTAAGTAAAACTTTTCATCTCTTTTTTTTTTGTCTGTTTTTTCAGCAAGAAACACAACATAGCACAGCCCAAAATTTAATTGCACTCGTGTGCATATGTTTTTACCCCTCTTTCTTTAATATAACCCCAAAAAATGTTCCATTCTGCCTCTGGGATTTGTTTTATCCCTACAGATTTCTCTCATTCTTATGGCCACACTCGACTGTGTACCTGAGCCTGGGAAAGAGTTTATACTCACAGCAACGTAGTTTCACTGTGTGTAACCATAGAGAGACCAACATTAAAAATGCCAGGCCAGGTCCAGTCATACTTCACTGAAATCAGACAGTGTTATGCAAGGATCCTTAGAATGAAAACATATCGAACAAAACAGAGAAAATACACTGAAAAAAGTGGAAAGTTACAAATGACATTTTCTTGTTGAAAGCTTGAAAAAATAAAGTCTGCACACAAGAAATAACAAGAAATCTGTTATTTCACAGTGGAGACCTGAACCAAACAGGGGGGATTAATGATCTGTAGGGGTGTCCAATATTCAAATCAAAATCTAGAGTCAACTTCTGCAGTTACCCTTAATTCACAAATATTATAAGCCCAGAACTTCATCAAAGCCCTTTTGGATATTTGATTGTTCACAAAGCAATAGGGATGATCCTTGTTTCAATTCAGTTGGCTCTGCAAATGGTGCTGCTGTCCTTCCCCCTTTAATTTTTCCAATACCTGGTTTCTGTGGAACAAGTTGTGGGGGGGGAGAAACAGATTCTGCAGCTGCTGAGAAAAAGATCAGAGGCACCAACCTTGTTTAAAAATTCCGCAATCAATTTAGGAAAAAAACAGTAAAACCCCAGGAAACTTCCCAACTTCGCTAAGAAGTCCTCAGTTCAAAGATAGCTGTACTAGGAGGAATCCACAGGATCTGCCTGTCAATAGGTTTCTTAGAGGAAGAAATGTTGAGGGTGGTTTTTTTTTTCTTTCTCTGCCACTGAGAAACAACTTTATAACTGCAGAACAAGGTGAAACTACTAACAGGGGCTGGTGGGAGAGGAAGAAGTGAGTTCTTGTCCTGAGGATGACTTGGCTCTGTGAACTGCTGCTGCTGATCTTGCAGCTGCTGAAGATTAGATGGAAGAGCAATTTTCCACACCTCAGGGTCCATATCTGGAGGGTCTGAGCACCCCCAGGTTGTACGAAGCAGCTTACTGTGCTTTGGACCCTGAACTCTTGGTGGTTGTAATATGACTTTAATGTCACCACAAGAAGTGCTAAATGGATTTAACTCTGCCAAGTCAATACACTCACAGACACAGAGCAGTAGGTTTCCAAAGCAGCCCCTGGAAAACCTCCATGAGACTGCAGTGCTGATACACGCATATGATTTTCTTTTATTGCCTTACTTACAAAAATACCCCTCAATATCAGAGCACCTACATCTTTAAATTTCCTGAACTCTGTGGTGGGCACTGGGGTTTGGCTGTCATAACCACAGGGCTGGGGCAAACTCCAGCCTGTGCACCTTATACAGCTGTACAAGGGTGAAATGATGGTCCTGTGCCCTGCGCTGGCTTCTACATGGCAGAGGAAAGTCAGCATGAACAAGGCAAGCTGGGAGAGTTGATCATCTCAACACATCCTCCCCACTTCTACTCATCTGCAGCTAGCAAAAATAATGTTTAATGGTCACTGCTGTGTTTGTCCTCTGGGATTTAAATCACTTTCTAAACCAGCTGGTACTTTCGGACGTGAGTTTCACCCCTCAATAATCCACTGCATGAACCAAAACTTTTTTCCCCTTTAATTTCAACTCTTATGTTATGAGTAACAGTGAGTAATCCAGCTATGACTACCATTCATTACAATGGCAAGATTGCTTGGAATATGAGGAAACCAGTCTTGAATCCTCTTTTGAGAGCCACTTATCCCAAAAGGCTTTTATTGTTCATGAAAAACCAAGGCTGAATGGCAATGCACAGAGACAACACTTAACTTTCCGGCGCAGGAGTGTGATCTTCTTTGCACAAATGCATGTGGGATGAGCGCTGAATAGAAGCAAAATGAGCATGCAAATCACCCCATGCACCAACTGGTGTTTCAATGCCTGCAGAGCTGGGTGTTCACACAGGATCCTGCTCGCATGCCTATCTCCAGGGAATTTGAATGCTGAAACTGGCTCGGTGCCAGAGTACATATTCACTTTTGCACATGCCCTTCAAAAAAAAAAACAACCTTCCTGAGGATCAGCCTGGTGTGCTGAATAGCACACCTGGCCATCAGGCAGGAGGCAGGAGGTTGACTCCAAGCTCAGTCACTCACGGAAGCTCTGTTGCCTCAGTTTCCCTCCTTCCTTTCTGCTCTGTTTTTCTAGTTAGACTGTAAATTATTTTGAGCTGGTGAAATGTCTTTTTATGTGTTCACACTACCCTAATCCAAATTGTAATGATGACAATTGTATTCAACTGATGGGCTTTTCTGAAATTTCCCTATCACTAACTTTTGTACTACCCATCACAGCTGCAAATTCCTAAGGTGACAGCACCTATTGCCCTGTCATTATTATGCGTAATAATAATTTAACTAAAATAGCATCAGAAAATGTGCATTGCACAAAATGAATTTAAATTGATTTTTTTTTTCTCCTTTCTCAAAGCTTATTACTAATTGGTATTTTTAGAGCAGAGATTCATTTTCATACACTAAAATTAATGGGCCATATCAGCGGGTGTGAATCAGGATAGCTCCGTTGAATTCAATGGGTCCTTTATCATTTACTCCAGCAGAGAATCTCACCTACCATTCTAAAGAGCATTTTCTTTTTTGTAACTCACAAAGTAATTGCATTTTCAGCCTTATGTCCTGATCCTGCAAATAATTGTGCAAGATATTAAGTTTATGTAGATAAGAAGCACTGCTGATGCCACTGCAGCTCCACGTGTGAAAGAAGTTCTGGTTTTGTGGGGTCAGACCTTAAAATGCAAATGAAAACACTGCAAAATCCAATGTGTTCCCAGTAATATTTTTAAAATGGCAGCGCCTAATATAGAGTCTATTCTAATATCTAAAATTACTGCAAATCATATTGTACAATAAAAGGGCAGAAAGTAGATTATTTAGGTGGCTTAGTACCTTTTGTTTACTAAAAAAGAAAGTCCAATCTTTTTCCCCTGGAAGCTCTGTATCCCCCATTGTCTGCAGCAAGCCTTTGAAATTCAGCAGAGGGACAACTCCTGGATTAAAGATGTGGTTTTTTCCTTAGCCCCCAAGAAATTCCAACTATAGTTTTGCTGAGACAAAGTGTTTTGAAATAGCCAATTCACTTCTCACTAGAATATTTGGCAATGAGTGCTGATTGAAATAGGAATTTGGAAGACTTTCTCTTTTCTTCCCCCCTTTCCAAGAAAAAAATCCTTTGCTGCTGGGTGTCCTGGATCTCAAATGTGATGTGTGTTAGCTGATGTGCTAACAGTGCAAGCCTAAATGCTGCTGATGGTGCACAAAGGATGAGTTACCACAAGTTCTTTACACAACAAGAAAGCAACCCTTTTAAGGGATGAACAAGAAAGTTTTAGGTCACAAAATTAAACAATCAAAATATAAGAATTAATAGAAATTCAGAATCCTTTATTAGCTGGGCAGCTTATGACAATACTACAAACACAGTCTTCAATACCAGGATCACACCCACTCCTTCTTCTCAGCACTGATGAAGGACTGAGTGTGTCTGATGAGCACAATTAACATGGAATAGGCTNTTGTGTGTAATATATACATTACCACGTACTTTTTTTCTGCTTTAAGGCAAATTGAGTTTGACATTTATACAAGAAGCAATAAAACTGATGCAGTCAAAGTATATTCCGAAAACAAGTTCAGTAATGTCTCTTCCAAACTACATTTGAGTTAGTGGAATAAATGCCTTTTCATGTTTGCAGTTGAAGCACTGGCCAATTCTGCCAAATGGTTTTTGGAAAATTGCCTTCAGAATTGACTTTCCCTGGGGAAGATTTGCTTCTATGGAAAGAGGAGATACTGGGAAAATTTGAAAGAGAAAGAAAGCAAAAGGGAAGGCAGAGGGAATAGGTTAAAGGCTAACTTTAAACAGGTGGCTCTAGTTTTTCTTTGCCCAAATTGTTCTATAATTTTTTATTCTAACACTTTCTGGTTAACTATAGCAAATTTCATTTTAGCAAGAGTAATTCCATGCTAATCCACCTTTGCTCTTACCTCAGCTAAGGTTGAGTGCTTTGCTCTCTGGGCTTCCCAGTTCTCAGGACCAAATTCAAGTTTGGGAGTCTTGTAATTCCAATTCCTTACCTATGTGGGAGTCCTAAATCATTTAGGATCCCATGGATTTGCTTCCACTCAGTTAAGAAAGGGAAAGGTGGGGACCTCTTTCAGCAAGCAGTTGGTGTTAGCTGGCTTGAATAAAGATGCTGGTTTGGACTCCCAGTGATCACCCTATTCTCCTCCCCCATCTGAATATGTGTGAAAAGGGTGTCCTTTTCTCCAGTTGTCATAATCTATTTTGCTACCTGAAAGAGAATGTCTGCATAAGACAGTGCAGTAGCTACTGAAGGATGGTTTAGTTCATATATAGCCCCTCTGGGCTACTTTACAAGTTGGCAAGCTTTGGGAATCAGCAAGTAGTCATCGCTCAGGGAAGGAATCTGCTCTATTTCATGTGTGTTAAATGCTATTTCCTAGTCCATCTATGGATGACCTGACTGAAGGAAACATATTGCAAATGTATGTGTCATATATAATGAAGCCCAATAAATATCTGTGGTAATACATAGCATTTTCCATCTTGCATTGTGGAGGTGAAGCATAAGCAGAATAATTTTGCACACATTGCAACGCGATGTCTGCAACTTGATGGGGAGAGCTACAGCAAAGCACGTTCCAGTGAGAATTCCGAATGTCACTGTCTGCACCATAATTTCTGCTCTGCTGCCTTGGGATCACCCACACACGGGCACGTCCACACTGCCCAGCTGAAGGGTTTGCCCCTTGCACCATTTGCACCTGCAGTTCCTGAGCACCCGGAGGCTGCTGTGACTGCAGCTCCAAGCTCCCAGAGATTTCCCTTGGAAGCGTCAAGGCACATCTCCCTCCTGTTCTTCAGATCCCACGGAGGCAACTGTGCCCACCCTCGGGCTCTGACCCTTTGCACTTGACATCTTGGGTTTGGGACGGCACCCATGAAACTGATACGAGCGGCTAGGAAAGGAGGAGGGAGTTTATTTTTAAGTTGCACCAGGCAAACAGCTGCAGCATTTTCTCCATGGCAGAAGAGCTCTCACAGGACAGAGGGAGGCCTGTCTTATTGCCTCCAAATTTCTCCCCTCCAAAGAGTTTCAACCTCTCAAGACTCCCCCTGTGCAAACCTCCAGCTCATGTGCGCTGGTGAACGTAACTCTAGTGTCGTGGAGGAAACCAGAACTATTTTTATTTTTGGTTGAGTAAACATTTAGCATTTAACAGTCAGGTGTTTATTTCACTTCCCAAACTGCCTCCGGCTCCAGCAATGCTTAGCGTGATCCTTTTCTCAGGCAGGGGGAGAAGAAAGGGGATTGAGTTAAATGCTCTCAAAATGGAGAGGCCTGAGGAATCACAAACTTGTATCCACTGCCACACATCCCACCTCAGCCCCCCTCCTTCCTTGCTCCGGCCCTCCTTGGAAGGAACCTGACAGGAAATATTTTAGAGGTAGAGAATTTTCAATGAAAATATTATTTCTCCATCTGCCCACGCTTCCGCCCTCGCAGGTTGTATGGCTAAGTGACATTTAGGAATGTGTATCCTGCAGGCCACTCGGTCGCCTGTCTTCTCACATGTTGCTTTCCCATCAGAAGCACACCAAGGCACCAGGTCCTCCTGCCTCCTGAGTGTCACAGGAGACACTTGACCTTCCGGAGCACGTCCGAGCTTTTCGGGTTTATTTCTAACGTCAGTGGCTCCTGTCACCGAAGGGGCTGACCCCCTCTCCATGAGCTCCCCACAGTCTCCCTGGGAGGTGCAGGGAAGGGTGGGGTCCACCACTGCTCTGGGATAAAAACCCAAAACCCATGAAACCTACAGAAAGTTGGCTGATCTTACATGTGTGGAGCTATTCAAACCAGATGCTCGCATGCCTTCCTGCCCACGCTACCTTACCCACACTGATCCGTTCCTAGCCCAACAGGAAGCTTCAGCTTTTTGTACCTTGAGCCATTTTCAACAAAAGTCATGAGAGGAGAGGGACACACGTGTGCTGCTATGACCTACAAGAGGCTGCAGTCAGCAAGAGACTTGCCTGCTCCTTCATCCAAGGGCTGCCATGTTGCACTTTTTTCTTGGGCAGGCTAAATTTATCCCAGATGGTTGGGAAGTGTTAAGGCAACATGGCTTGACAAATAGCGTGTGTCTAAGAGGGAAGAGGAAAATGACTGAGGTTAATTTGTGTTGGGAATTAACACTGGGGAAAAAATGAATATTATTTTGCCACATTTCAGCTGTCCCACCATCCCCTTTTTGAACTGGTTAATATAAAAGAAAGCACCCGTGTCGAGTTCTGTCTTGCTCTTCAGCCATGTTTCTCTGGTCAGAACTTCTCCGTGCTCTGCCTCAAATCTCCCATGTTTAAGCCTCTCATTCCTAAATCTTGGCTTTAAACTAGCATTCTTATCCCTATTTCTAGCTTATTCCAGTCAAATCTTACCAGTGGTTCTAACAGGGACACACCAGTTTTAATACACATAGGCCTCCCAGAGCAGTGGTCACAAGAAAATTGCAGCAGATTAAGGAGGAACTCCTTGCCCGGAACCCAAGTGAATCCATCCAGGCTTGGCAAGAGGAAGCTCAGGTCCAGAAGTATTTTTGCCTTGGTGTTACTGGAATAAGAATAAAAGTCCAGAAAAAGGACTTCACTGAGGCAAACTTTTGGGTGTTTTTAAGCTGAACATCTTAAACCATACATAAGTGGGTTAATTTTTGCAGAGTTCTGAACGTGCCCTGAAAATAGTGAAATCTGCAACATTCAGCTATCGACTCTAAATGTGCAGCTCAGGGCCCAGCAAGCCGGGGATCCTAATGAGGCAGAGAATCTGGGCTACCATTTTGATAGGCTCCAGGAAAGCAGGAAATATTGAGCCCAGACTTGCTAAATAATAATCACTTTGCCAATGTTTCTGTTTATTTTTCCTTTAACTGCTGATTGCATTTCTTAGCCATTTATTGCCACTTCTCCCCAAGTCCCTTGGCAATTACTGCCTTACAAATCGAGCCTGGTCATGCTCACACCTGACTTGACGACATAAAACGGTGTGAAAACTACCAACAGAGGAGTTAACAAAACATTTTAAAAGTTCACACCCCTCAAATTACTAATTAATTATATATGAGGCTCAAATCCACAGCCTTATATGAGCATAATTCCGTGGGTTTTCGCTGGTCAGATAAACCAGTCTGATCAGAGTCACTGTTCCATACACAGGGGTTAAGCTTCCACAACACTTTTCCATCAGCAGTGAATTCATTGCTGCCCGTGCCTACCCTGAGCGCATGGTGCTGTACCACTGACATTATTTTGTTTATAGAAAAACAAGAAAAGGGTTGGTTGTTTGCACCTCACAGGCTGATGCAGGTGCACAAAGCAGGAATAGCTGTGGCAGAGGCGTGGGACCAGAGGAGGGGTCCTGGGGGAGCTTCTCACCCCACATCTAGGCTGTGGTACTTTGCCACTGTACCTGGCTCTTTCACACCCAGAATGCATTAGCCAGTGCAATTAAAGATACAGGAAAAACACATGTTAACAATTTTCTTACTGCAGACTTGTCAGGTTTTTATTTATTACTTTTTACTCCCTGTGAAACGTGATTATTCACTGGTAAGATTTTGAAGTTTTTGTAATGAGCAAGGAAGAGAAAAATCCCTTTGGTTTGCTACCCAAGTTCATCAGAAAGGTGATCAGCCACATAAACACATACCCCTCTACCCCTTCCCATACCCATGCATTAGCTCACAGCTGTGTGGATATAGGCTTTGAGAGCTGAATAACCCATTAATCTCCATGTGGAAAATCAATAAATTGAAAATAATTAGCTGGGTATGAGAAGAAGCAAAGAATCAGACAGCTGTTATTTAAAGCGTGACTTAGGCATGTAGAAACAAGGTATAACAAGACATACAGGGAGCAGAGAAGGGAGGGGGAAAGGACAGGAGGATTTGAAAGAAAGAATGGAGTGGTGAATGCAGAGGCCCTGAAATGTGTGTTTATGTAGAACCCATTCCGAGCAGCTCCACACCAGCAGTGTTCTGCAGTGAGGGCTGTGCAAGGATCAGCAGGGCTTTGGGAAAACGCAACCCCCTGGATGAAACTCCTCACTGACAAGGCTGGAAGGGCTCCAGTAGTCACCAGCAATGGAAAAGGGAACAAAATTCCAGCCACTGTCAACAGGCATTGTCAAGATTTGATTCATCTCCAAGCAGGAAGACAGCAGGGGCTGCAGTGGGAGTACAGAACCAGCAGCAGGATGGGCACAGGAATGGGCCACAGCCACCCTGGCAGCCCCAGCAGAGCAGACACTGAATGGGGCAGGCACAGCCTGTCCCTCTGCTCCCTCCTGCTCCGTGTCACACTGGCTTGGTGACAACTGCTGAATAAAAACGCTCCGAGAGAAACAAATTAGGAGAACGAGAAGAATGTGCCTCACCAGTGGGGGGACAAAAACAACAGCACGCTGAGACAGAGCAGCAATGTACCAAGCTGCTCCGAGCTCAGCTATGACAGATGGTCTCATGAAGGGATATTCCAGCTGAGCTCTTGAGTGCATTATTTTTAGGCTGAGATTTAACACCCATGTCCCTGGCCAAACCAAGGGTTCTAGGCACAGTTTTGAGTAGTGAAACACCAGAAACTTTACAAATTATTTTGCATTATGTTTATGGTTGAAGCTTCATGGGATCCATTACAAGAAAAAAATATACAGGACCTGAACTAGAAAACTGCTAGACAAGGTTCAACTCCTAGGCAGAAAACCAACACAGAGAAAATTCCTTATGGAGACAGAGACTGTTTAGAGGGAGAGATTAAAGCAGAAGCACTACAGGCCATACACAAGGATGCCCTGAGAAGGATAAATGTTAACTGGAGAAAAGAATTTCATTTGTTTGTAGAAAAAAAGTATCTCACCTTCCTTGCAAGTTGCTGATCAGAGCATGAAGCATGTGACCACATCTGCCAGGAGCCTGAAACAAGACCTTTGAGGGCATTACATAATTAATTATCATTTAATTTAGCATTAAATTTAGATTTAACTTGCCTGGGAAAACCTACCAAGACTTGTGTCAGTCCACCTGAGATGATAGAGCGGTGAAGGTTCTTCATCAGAGGTGAAGCTCTGCCTCTCTCCAAGGGGACTCCTGTGGTCACCCACCACCATTTCTGTGTGTGGAGAGACATAACATGTAAGGGGATTCCCAATTTCTATATTCAGCTAAGCATGAATATGACAGCTGGTATAAAACTGTAAAGTATGAAGGATAGGAAAGGCATCTACTTACAAGGCTGCTCAAAACCCGAGAGTTTCTATCTTGAGGCTGATACAGCTTTGAGCTCAGATTTCTAGCTTTGAGCTCCTAGCTAGAGGCTGGGTACAAATGGGCCTGTTACCTTTCCCTCTTTGTATCTTCCAGCACTGGTGAGCAAGTTCTACCACATTCAGGCTCATTAGGCTGTTCAGATGAAGGTCAGGAAAGGAGCCACCCAGCTCTGGAATGACTTTGGAGTTGCTCTTGAGGAAAAGCTCCAGAAGCAGTTGTCTAAATACTGACTGTCCCAAACCATTAAGGGAACCAAGTTTTCATGTCCTGGTATTGACATATCCAAGGTCTGTGGAGGAGGCTGGATTTAATGCAAATTGTCTTGTTAGACTGGAGTTGCTTTATTCATCTCTGTGCTCTGCTTTCTCACGGTAACAGTGCTTTTCTCCCCTATTAATCTCACTTTCACTGACTGTTCAAAGCCTGGAATTTTTCTTCCACAGCCCTTCAAACCTCTGAAAATCACAGTCCAGTTCTTGCAGACCTCCACAAGCATTACATTATCTAGAACTGTGAGAACTAATCCCTTCTATTCAACCTAATGAAAAGCTTTCTAAAAATAACCCCTACCTTCCCATTACTCCACACTCTCCACTTCTCTTTCCAGATTTAATGACACATATATTCCATTTCTCCTAATTTATAGGAATAATCTTGGGACCTTATCAAAATGTGTTCACAACAGGGCAAAAATCAGGTTTACAATTCTTAAAGTGCGAAATTCATGCCTTTAGGTGTAGCCTAATGATGGGGGGAGAGAGGCAGCAATAGCACAGTTCAGATCAAACTGCAAAATCAGGGATGTTGGGATGTTTGTTTTCAACCACTTCAGCAACCCAGACAAGGAAAGGACTCCAGTTCCAGGCTGTGGGTTAATGCTTATTCTGGGGCTGGTTTAGATAGTGAGAGGAAGGGGAGGTGTTTCACCATCTGCACTTTCTAAATACAGTGTTTCCCAGGATTTTTCATTTTATTAGGTAGGATGACAGTTCATTCTGCCTTTCTTTTGATATCCAAAGCTAATGTATTTGCCCTTCTCACTCAAAAGTCTGTATGACTGCACTCGTGTTAAGGGAACAGATAAAAACTTGAATACTTCTACTCTGAAAAGGCTGCTTTTAATAGTTGGGATGGATCTGTTCGACTAACTACAGAGAACAGGACAAAAAAGATTGGGTTACAATAGGAAATAAAAGGCCTTGTCAGGGAAGAAGAGGATAAAAAGGGCAGCTGAATTATAAGGACGAAGGCTGTGCTAGATCCCCACTCAGACTCTGTGCTGCAGGAAATCAGTAAAAATGCAGAGAGAAATCCAGCAGGCTCCAGAGAGTAAATAAACCTGTCTGCGAAATGTGAGCCTCATCAAACACAAAAAACAAGGACTCAAAAAGAGGAGGGGTTGCAGTAAGGACTAGGATGACTCAGGCAAGTAGAAGAATGACAGCAAAGGCTGTATCAGGTTGAAGAAGAAACCTGTCCAACTCCAGTCAGCTAAAAAATTGTCCCTCAGCCCTCCTCCCTGCCTGAAGAGAGGCTGCTTTGGGGTCCAAAGCAAACCTGGGGTTGGGAAGGCTCCAGCATCTCTGCTTGGAGCAATAACCTTGTCCAGGATTATGCTTTTACTGTGTTTCTACTTCACTGACACTTCAAGCCACCAAGAAAAAATAAAATAGAATTAAATTATGTGAGAAAAAAGCCTGGATTGGAGCAAACCACCAGACCTCTGCTTCTGAGAAGCTTCCAACTCCCCCAGTGCAGCTGTGCCTGGGTGACAGGGCCCAGGACCTGCTGCAAAGCGCTCCTTGGGAGTACAAGTCCAGACAGCTTTGCCAAGCCTGGGGAGCAACAACTGTGCTCCCTGAGCTAGCCAAAGCCCAGCAGTTTCCCAAACAGCAGCCAGTGCAGGGCTGTTACTGAACGTACCCTGCTCCTGCCTCCAGCCCCTGGGCAGCAGCACGGCTGCAAGCAGAGTCTTGTGGTGCAGGGAAGAGAGAGACGAGAGAGCTCCCAGACTGACAAGCAGGTTTTGCGGTTTTGTTTAAGGTGCTGAATCAGAGTTTCGCCTGGAGGGGGGGCAGAAGGGGATGGCTCACGGTTGGCAGGTGCCTGCAGGAGCGCTGGGGCTGGCCTATCTCGGAGCCTGGCACACAGCCCCGCTCGGCTGGTTTAGGGTGCTCCGAAGGGAGTGAACGTCACTGTCAGACCCGAGCGTGCTGGTTCTTGTCGTGTGGCCCTACCAACAAGGGAAGGCTCCTTTGAACAAATCTGCAGCAATTTGAAGAGATAATGAAATTCAGCATCCACCCAGGCTGCTAAGTAATGCTGAATTGTGAAAGGTTCGGAGCTTAGTTTTGTCCTGCCAAACTGTCCCTCTCTGCCTCCAAGAGCAGCTTGTGGCGTTGATGGCACAGCCATGTCCTGGCAATCCCTTTGTGGGGATGAACAATTGCTCTGTGTGATGACAAATGGTACAAACATGAGCAGCAGACCTTGGTCATTGAATGCAGAATGGAAGAGTGTCACACAAGCCTGTTACCAGCTCAAAAACAACTGTGCCATGATCGAGAAAACACTGAACATCCAAAACCTGCTGGATGGGCTGGATTTCCATCAGAAGTGCATCCATATTCTGCCCACTGCAGGGAGCACTGGTAAACTTGTCACCATTTGGCAGCACTACAATGATGGAGTGCAGTGAGCTGCTCTGTAATTTTCTGCCTTTGCCGTGGCTCACTCTCGTCGGTCCGGTCCTGTTGCACCATCGAGGGAGGTACCTGTGCTTCCTGCCCTGTGCTTCCTGCCCTGTGCCTCCTGCCCTGTGCTTCCTGCCCTGTGCTTCCTGCCCTGTGCCTCCTGCCCTGTGCCTCCTGCCCTGTGCTGCAGTGCCAGCTCACTAGATGGTGTGTAACGATGCTGTGCCAGGCTAAGGAAGCAAACCAGGAACACGCTGAGAAGAGGAAGTAGAAACAAGATGGTTTAGCTCAAGGAGGAGAAGGTCAGAGCAGGAGCAGTGCCTTCAGGTCAAGATCAGGTGCAGGAGCTGATTGAGGAAAGCCTTCGTAGCTCCCAGTGACTGTATTATGCCAAGATTAAACCAAGCTTCTTGTGCCCTCACTTCCCCGTGTATTAAAATGCACCAGGAAGATAAATAGTTACTTCATTGCCATCTGGTTTTATTCTGCCAGATAATGTAATCAAGGCTATTCTATACACGAGAAATATCGCTTAACTAAATATCATCCAAAACACAACCTACGGATTTTTGAAAGTCACCATTATTTGTTGACATTTGAGACTGAAGCAGCTGGACCAAGATGGCACAGGTTACAAACCAGGCATTTCTCTGTGCTTTCACTACTTGAAAACTTCCATGAAAGTTCTTTTTTTTCCTAAAAGAAAAAAAAAAAGAAAAAAAAAGTAGCTGCTGAAATAGAAATTTCTTTTCTGCATTTTCTTAGAGAAGCTGCAGTGTGGATGTAGGGATGATTTATTTTCCAGATTTCAGGAAACTAAAATAAAAGAAGAAAAGAAGAAAAGAAATATTTGTGTTTGGGTAAAACCTTGCTTTGTTTTAATGTAATACCTCCTCCCTGCAAAAACAAGGCATAAATACTGCAAATACTTTTTGCATTGGCTGAAATTTTCATTAGGAACTAACAAGCACGTAAAGGAACACGCTCTCAATCAAGTTCAGTGACTTGCCCAAAGCCACAAGGACAAAACAGCAAAGCAAATCACCAAGCACTGAGATCCAAACCCCACACTCTGCTCTGGCCACTGGGCCTGGCAGATCCGAATTAGCAACAAGGATGTGAGATCCACCAAAGATAAGTGGGCCCAGCTGAGTGTCTGACTCTGCTAAGTCTGCCTCAGAGTGGTTATGTGGGTGGTGCAGAATTTGTCAAACAAGATGTTCACAAAGATCTCCCCGAGCACAGCCGAGAAAAAAATGAAGACAACCCTACCATAAAGTGACACATAATTCAGCTGAAGTGAAGCACACTCATACAACAGCGGAGAATAGCTCATTCCCCTTAGGCAAAACTCATCCAAAAAGCTAATAATGAATACTAGAGGACTCCAAACCATTATTTTTACTTTGCAGGCCAGCAGCAGGGATAGCTTATGTGGTTAGCAGCTGACTCCGGAGTTTTATTCTGGTTTCCACCGCTAACTCCCTGACTGATCCTGCAGCGTCGCTGTCCTGGGCCTCAGTTTACTGATCAGCGGGATGTGGCTGTAGGTCAGTTACAAAATATTTACGTTATACGTGCAAAATATTCAGGATGAATATGGGTGGGTCTGGATGTTGAGGCACATGCTTCTGTACCTGTTGTCCAGACAGATCCTTGAAACTGTACAGTAACTCACATGCTTCAAGCTTCTGCAAGAAAAAAGAGAGAATACACCTGCAAATATACGGGATGCAGAGCTCAGATTTGCTGGTGTCAGTGGTTATGACTCAGAAATCCTGGGAAAGAGGTCAATGCCTTAACAATGGCCCATTTTAACATGCACTCTGCTCTGCAGTTTGGGAATGGAATACAAATGCAACTCTTTCTTGGAAGGTCATTGAATGGAGCTGAACTGACCCAACCAGTTACTATTGGCTTGTGGAAAAACCTTGGACAGCAATATTTATGATGATTACCCTGACAGGCTGAATAATTGCTTTGCAGCTAAAATGTTAAAAGCGATGGAGCTGGGTTTTCAAAATAAGTGTTTCATCAGAGCTTCCTAAATAAAATGATTGTGGGAAGTAACTGGAAGATGGAGCTGGTGGCTGGATTTGTGTTAATATATATGTGTGTACATATATGCACAGATATTTCTGTATAAATGGATAAGGCAGTGCAGATCAGGAAAGAGAATAAAGCAATCTCTTTAGACTGAAGGATTCTTCCTGAATGTGTTTATTGCTACAACTGTCATTAGAACTATTATTTCAGTGGTAGCAATCATATAAATAAACATATTTTCAGGGACCAAAATGTTAAAATCAGATGATCAATCCATGGGATAGAGTACTCAGTGTAGTCTACAGAATGAAACTACAGCATTTAATATATACTTTGAGAGTTAATGAACAGTAAAAATAACACCATTTTCTTCCTCAAGTGTTTGGGTCTAAAGTAAGAATCTGTGCTTTTCAATCAGTTACCTTACTGGTTATGGCCCACACAATGTTACTGCATCCTTTAACCTCAGTGACTTCTCATATTCAACGCACTAAAAGTTTGTATTGGAGAATTAAGCAGGTGAACTCTTGCAGTGAGTCATCTTCTAAACATTTCTGGTGTGAGGATAAAACCTTGAAAGGACCATTTTTGTACACTCATGCTGTGAAAGAATCCCTACTCATATGAATTACCAGGTTACCTTTGCTTCAACTACTAAGTGAGTTTCAGCTCCTCTTGCTTCTCAAATGAGCTGACATGTTTAAAAAATAGACCGTGTTGGGCAAGTGCTGATTTGAAGCTGGTTCATGAAGTTAACTCTTTGGTTAATGGATCTTCAAGATGTTTAGATGTTCAAGTCTAAATTGCCATGTTCATATAGACACCACAACTGCCTGAGCAATAGGGGAAAAGGCACATGTGAGTGCTGAGATGTGGGAACCCCTTCTGCAGCAGGTGAGTGACAAATGCACATGTGCATTGACACGAACACCTTCATGAAAATGTGATCTTCCTCACCCAGCCAGTCTGAATAATCAACAGCCATCTCCATCCTCAGATACCTCTGTAATGCAATGGCTAAGAATTTACCACAGGCTCTTATTAACACAAACCCAAAGCTCAGTCCTGTCCGATCACGCTGCACTGCAGCAGTCCTCCAAGGAGAGCTACATTTTCCATAAAGGGATTCCCTTCAGGTCTGGTTCACAGACCACTCTTTGCTGTGCTTTGGAGCCACCCCTCTCAGCAGCTGCAGCAGCAGGTATATAATCACTGCTCAGGAAATAACCATTGTCTGAATTTCGGCACAAGCACCACTTCTGTGTGTTCATGAATGCCACAAAACCACTAAGTAGTCAAGTCAAACATAGATACACACATGTGAGTCAGACTCGGTGTATTTTTGGGGTTATTTTTGCAGGTTTTGGATTTGAGAGTAACCTGGATTACTGAAGCCTGCTATGCCAAACTCTGCTCTGGTCCTTGGCTTTGAATGTCATTCCCAGCCTCCTGGGCACTTGCAGGACACAGAGGAGAAATATTCCTCTGATAGATTCGGCAGGAACCTGCTTTATCAAAGCCAACAGAGGTGGGGGGATAAAGGTAGAGCTTTCCAAATTTGAGTCCAGAGGGACCCAGCAAATCTGCTGTGCTCTCAGAGATGGAAGTACAGAAACTTCCATGGGTGGTGAGTAAATGGGACAAGAGCTCGGGATGACTTCATCCTCTTTTCCCCATTATTACCAGGTATTCTGTAATAGCACTTGCAGGCTATAACTAAGACTGGGACCTGCTGTGCTTGCACTTGTATGGACAGGCAAGTAGACACTGTTCTTGCCCTGAAAGGTTTAGACAGAGATCTTGAAAGCAAGATTTCAGGCTTAAGGACAGTATGGCAGACAAAAAGCAGCAAAAGAAGGTAGTGAGGTGACTTGCTCAATGTCAGGAATACTTTGGAAGTCTTCTTCTGCCTGTTCTGCCAGTTTAGACACTTGTGGGTTGTCTCAGATAAACACCACAGCAAAGTGGAAGTCAGTGGAATTAGAAGCAGAAGCTCCTGTGATCACTCACAGACCACAGAGTTCCTAGATATCACCTACAGTTCTTTATCATTCACAATTTTAGGACTTATTTTTCTTAGTATCTCTCTCATTTCCTGCTACACCCCTTGTGAAGAAATCAGACATTTGGAAAATTGTAATCCAAGTAGTAATAGTTACTCCACATCCTGGAAGTGATTTTATATATCTGCATATTTTTCTCCCTGTCTCTATCATGACACCTGAGAGCATTTGCAAATCAGTTTAAAACATCATCCTATATCAGATATGAATAACTATGAGTTCCTTCTCACCCATCCCCATCCTCGCTGGAGGCTTCCACTTCCCAAGGCAGGTTTCTCAGGAGGAATCTGAGTGGATAGCCCGCCTTGCTGGATGCTTTGAAGGGCAATACAGATTAACTTTGCCAAATCATTAGGGAAAGCAAGGTGTTGCTCAAGCTGAAGGTCCTGATTAGGAAATGCCGTCCTCCACAAAGGTACACGCCAACCCCACCTGCACACACGGAGTTCAGATCACTCAGATGCAAGATTGTAGTTGATCTCAGCATCTGCAGAGATGAAAGGAGCTGCAGCATCCAAACCATGCTGGGCTTCATTTAGGGAGATCCAAACCGGGAATTTCGATTTCAGTGCAACTGGAAACAAACTGGCAACCAGTCCAGCCTGCCAAGCAATGCAGCAATTAATGAATGCTCCCATAACCTCCCTGCTAGGTTATTCCAGCAGCATGCTTTGCAGCTTGCTAAGGTTTCTTTCTGGAAACTTACACAGCACCAGCTCGACACAGTCCCAATCCAGAGGCCTGGGGAAAATACATTAAACCACTGGGTAACACTTCCTGAGTTGCAGACATGTGCTTCAACCAGAAAAAAAATCTTCAGGTGCTGTAGAGTGGAGGGACACACAGAAGAAGCCTTGGAAATCCTTCTGTGGGACTCATTTGCCTCTGCCATCACCAGCACCATCTTCCTACACACCATCCATGCACCCAGAGCAAGTGGGATTCTCAGCATCCCACTGACTGAACTGCTGGTTGTTAATCTCTGTAGAGATTATTTCACTTCAAGTACTCTAGAGTTAAACTCCACCTTATAAAATACTGTGTCCTTTTATTGCTCAGTGCACTCCTGTGATCACCTCAGTGCCTGGCCACCTCGACACATTCTCCAGACTTTTCACGCCGTGACATCCCGTGACATTCCCTAGAACATGTGACCCACATGAATGCATCTTACTTGCAGATCCTGGGACCCTGTGTTCCCTCTGATCCTGAAATTCTTGACTCGGTGCATCCTGAAGTTGGCAGCTAATCCAGGTTCCCAGTTCTGAGGGGTGCTGAGAAATGAAGGGCCAAAATACAGAGGTACCTCACTGCAGGAGACCGAGGGGGTTCCCCTGATTGAAAATTTCTTAACAGAAAAATGTCTGTTTTTCTGGGCAGGCCATCAGGAGAGGCAAAGAAAAAACACTTCTTCTTCTCATCCCACTCACTTCTGTGAAGGAATTTGGTCTGTACTTTTTGAGATCCTGAAGGATTTAGAAACCTTTCTCGTTATTATATTTTGGACTGAGAATATCCCTTGGTTCTTCTCTATTTCTTTCAACAGAATTCTTCCTGTTTACATAAATTAAGGATCTTGCCCCTGGTTTCCAACTCAACCAAGGAGGACTCAAGTACAACGAGACAGATTGTCCTCGCAGGATTTCGAGCTGTGTAGAGAATCCAAAGTGCCAGAAATCTTGTGGGAAGGACTGTTTTCAGGGAAATTCCACCCCACAGTTTCCATACGTGTCATATAAGTAATGTCACCCCAGACTATAAACCTTCTGAAATCAGCCTGCTGCATTCAACACTTCTGGCTTAATTTTTTTTTTAATATATATACTTACATATAATTTTTTTCCCTTCTGCTTTAAACTGCCTCGCTTAAAAATTAATTTGTGACACTTGTGACACCAACATTTTCTGTTTCTGCTGGAAGTGTGGAAGGACAGGATTCATCTGGAGCTGGTGGAAAAAGTGCCTCTGAAACCTGTTGTAGTTGTGGCATGTGGTGTGGTACAGCCCAGTGACTTGTGAGGTGCTCTGAGGGCATCTTTTGGAGCTAAACTCTGACACTTTAACTGGTTCAGAGCAGCAGGAAGCTGGAGACTGAGATTCATTCCTGGATCTGTCCCCGCTGCAAACTCTGAGCAGTCGGTGGTGATTTTGATCAGATGAATTCCTCCTATCAGGAAGGAAGGCAACGTATGCCGGTACTTTAATTTCATTTCAATTTGCTTTAGCAGAGATTTATAATTATTATAAGGAATGATTTTATAATGTAATTCAGTGTTGTCAGAGTAGGTTAGCTTTATGACCTGCTTTAAAAAATAAATGCGGCTTTAATTAAAACAAAACCAAAGAGAGAAGTACAGTCTTGTACCAACATGTTGCTGTCAGCACCCTGCTAACTGTCTGAATTGAGCTGCAAGCCTCCGCTCAGAGGCTCCTGTGCCAAAAACAAAGCTCCTGGCACATTTAAAGGTACCGCTGGCTTATTTTTAATTTATAGCTCAACTTGGTATTGCTGGAGGTTTTCTAATAGCAATCATGACGACTGTAAGAAACGAGACACTCAAGAAAAGCCACATTTAGTAGCTGACAACTGCTACAGAAGAGAGGCTGGATGCAGCAGTAAACCCGGCCCTCTCTTGCTCAGCAGTACTGCATTTCCATTACCTGACCTGGAGCCTCTTTTGGTTTAACCCAGTATGAGATCAGAATCCCAGTCATTAGATTCAGCCTTCCAAGCTGCCATCCTTCGTGAGGTAAGACGATTTTGCTTCTACATAATGGATGTCACAGAGCTCATCTTCAGTACATGCTCACTCCACTTGTAATTTTCTGTATTTGCATTGCCTGACATGAGACAATGTTAATGCTGTATCACACTGAAGGCTCTCTGACATCAGCAAATAGAGCCACCACGCAAACCAGAGCCTCTCCAGCACCACACACAGCCCCCTTTTCATCCTTGTGTCTCCTTCACAAGGTCACTGATATTAGGCTGGCATATTAAAACCTTTTAGTATCCCTTTGTCAGAATTCTTCATGTCTGAGTGTTCATCACACATCAGGATCTGGAGAGCTGTCACATGGCTGACACTAAGTGGCTTGGTTAGGTGGTTATATAATATTCTGGAGGGTAAAATTTCACTCCCTAGAAGCCAATGGAGATTTTGATTTCACGAATTTTATTTTTAACATTAACAGTTCCATAGATTTCCTTCTTATGCCTTCAGAGTTAGAGAATTATGTAGTTCATAAACTACATTTTGGGATAGGGATTTATTTTCGAATTATTTTTACTCTGTCTTGACAAATTGATTCAGAAATTGGATGAAAATATGAACAGGCAGCCACTTCGAGGAGAATAGCAGGAGGCAGAACCAAACAGGTGAGGGTCAGATTGCAACCTTTGCCTCCCACCCCTCTGTGCAATATCTTATCTGGGTGCTGAAATCCATGTGAGAGTCCACTACCACGGATTTTCCAACAGGGAGTCGCAAGGAAGGGCTCTGCTGTAGCTGTCAATATTAATTGAGGCCATGTGTGAGAATGTAAAGCCAAATATTTGAAGGATAATTTATAGCAAATGAAACATCTTCTCCAGTGTGCATTAAAAAAATAAATCTTCTACAAAATACATTGGTGAAAAAGAGGTAACACTGTAAGATGTAGTTCTTAAGAAGCTCTGCTGGGGAAAAATTGTACTTTTCAGAAAATCTGTTTTCAGCTGAGATCGTCTAGTCTGCAATTAGGAGAGACAGCATCAGATATCATAAAGCTTCTTTTAAAATTGCTTTTACTAATTGCCTCAATTTTTTTCTTGCAAGATGGATGCGCTGAACTCTTCTGTCTTGGTGTGAGCTGGGTAGTGTTCACTTCTGAGCCAGATCCAAGCTGGATTTGAAAAGTCTCACATCCTAAATGTTTTGTTCCATTAGAGAGCTGGTAAATCACTCCTTCTAAACATTTTAATACATTTTTAGTCTTGACAATTTATGAGTCATCAAATTGGTGAATACCCTAAAAACCTTTCAAGAAACAAACATTTGTAAAATGTTTTTTGTTACCATTTTCCCCTCCGGTTAGTGCATACCTGGTCCTAGGGCCAGGATTTAAAAAGTGTTCCTTTTTTCAATCTTGTTCTGTTTTAATGGCCAAATTTTTGAGAGAGCTCAGCATACAGTGCTTGACTCTCTTGAGCTGCTCATGGCTTTGGACAGCCTTGGACAGGTGCCACATTTCTGCTCTGTGTTATTCTGTCAAGCACTGATTCACAACTTTATTTCTGGCAGTATCATGCAGTAAATAACAGTGATCATTAGCAGCTGTACGTGCCACCTGAGGCACTAAAACGAGTCAGGAGAGATACAGAGTGGGTTCTAAGAGCTCTAATAACTCCTGAAACATTTCTCAAACACTTTTTATCGTCACACACCTATGATAGGTTTGGAGTTGTGAAATCTTACCAGGATCCATTTGGGATGTCTTTGCCCCGCAACGAGGGAGAGGTCTCTCTGTGAGTACAGGCTTGCACGCAGAGCATGTCACACGTGCCACAGCAGTGGGCCTTGGTGCTCCTCTCACCCTCACTAGCCTGTTAAAACATAAAAAAATTTAAAAATGCATTGTGTATCACAGGAGTCTTTGCCTAGCAAGAAACTTTGCTCTGGAAGACGTGACAAGTGCCTGAACCATGAGATATTAAACTTCATCATGTACCAGGCTTGCTAATGCTCCCTTGGGCTGGCAGGAATATTGTTGGTAGTCATGGACAAGGAGGAAGGGTCCTGATCCTGCTGTTTGAGTAACAGGTGAGACACAGTTCCCCAGGTAAAACTATTTTCCCTTTTGTCACAACATACAAACCCACTATCCCTTTCTCCTACCTTGGGTTTTAGTGTATTTAAGAGCTCAGTGATGCTGGATTGACATTAATTAAACTGATTAACTTAATGCAATATCTGTAATAGGTAAATAACTATTTCCTCACTTGGTGTCCTGTAGCAGAATAACTCAATAGCAATAAAATGCTTTCACTCTTCGTTCACAGACCTGTCCAATTGTCCCAGTGGCTCAGGGAGCAAAGAACAAAACAAACTCACTTTTGTTCTGGACCTTGTCTGGCATACACAATAGAAGAGAATGCTTAGACCCCACATAAGAAGTGGTGCAAAAAAAGCAGTTTGAAGCTCAGTCTCCATTTGATTTATGCTGGATTCAATTTTCTGTAAACATACACAAAATGGTGGCTTTATTTCCAAAGGAGCAGGGAGTCTTCCTCTCATTGCAGTCAGTCACAGTTATGTGGACACAGCAGCAAACAGGGTGGGAATGATTTTGGGATAAGGAGAGAAAAAAAGCCTTTTGGTATCCTATAAACATTGTTTCTCCATTTTTTTTCAAAAGCAAAAGTAGTTGAAATGGCCATATTCAAAAATCTCAGCCAGATTAAATCCTTTCAGTTAAATAAAATCAATTTAACAATCTCTTTTTGTTTGGAAAGACAAAAGGAAGGAAACAAAGTGCTTGGATTTTTCCTGTCCAAATTTAAGTGAAACAAAATGTCCTCCTATTATCCCATTAGACCTAACATGAGGTATTGAAGAAATTACCTCTCCCCTGCTGCCCCCAGAGCCCTGTCTATAATGAAACACAGGGAAAACAAGTGCTAACACAAGTAGACTTTGTACTGTGTGAATGACTTCTCCTGTATTAGCAAAGCAGACTGCTAATATGATATGATGGGACATTACTAATGCAACAGAGTGGAGCTAATGCAAACAAAATATGTTGGAGTGCCTGGTTGAACTGAATAGAGAATTTGTTTGTCTGGGACCCAAATTCTGAAAATCAAAGCAAATGCCTCAGAAATAAATCTTGCAGATAATTCAATAAATACACAGAGTCCACCAGATGCACCAAGATGTTTGTGGGTCCTAGAGGTAGAGATAGATCTCATTCCCACACTGACTTTTGAAGGCAGGTGGGTGCTTGGGTGTCCTTGTCACTTCGGAAAATCTTTTCTTGTATAAATAATATATGATGATAATTTACATTGACATGATAACTAAGTGTGTGTGATTATCAGCAAAGGCTGGAAAACTGCTGTTCAAGGCTCGGGGAGCGCTGCTGTCATTGAACCAAAGCTGTGCCTCTGCTGGGAACTGTAGTGACAGGACAAGGGGGAACGGCTTCAGGCTGAAAGGGAATAGGTTTAGATTAAATTTGATTAAGAAATTCTTCCCTGTGAGGGTGGGGCGGCCCTGGCACAGGGTGCCCAGAGAATCTGTGGCTGCCCCTGAAACCCTGGCAGTGTCCAAGGCCAGGCTGGACGGGGCTTGGAGCCACCTGGGACAGTGGAAGGTGTCTCTGCCCATGGCAGGGGTGGGAAAAGATGGTCTTTAAGGTACCTCCCAACCCAAACTATTCTGTGATTCTACAGCAAGTTCAACTCTGAGAAATAAATATTTATAACACACTTGAAAACCCTAACAGTGGTTTTTTTCTTTTTGCCTCCTTGCCCTCCTCCCACTCGCAGCTGTTAATGAGGATATTGTCTGCTGTAAATGCATGGGTTTGAGCAAATGAGAGAATCCTACCCCCAGTTTCAGCTGAGGGTAGTATCTCCCACAGCAAAGGGTCTGCTTAGGCTTTGATGCATTTCCCTCCAAAGGCCATCCATTAAATGGAATTCCTTGAGTTCTCCCTCACAACCTCGAGGGCCCTGCGCAGCGCTGGGAGCTGCTTTGCAGCCAGGAGCAACCAGTCACAATTTGTTATTAAAACTGCAGCTCCCCACTGCTTGCTGCTGCTGACTACCATGGGGCTGGAGTGTGCTCAAGAAAAGCAGAGGAAGCAGAAACTGAGAATATTCCCAAGCTCTCCTTTTAATGAAGGCATATGGCATTCAGGGCATTGTTATTCACGTAGTAATTGGCAACGGCGTACACGTATTTATGGTACCGCTCATCATGCTTAGGAAATTTTGGAATTGCTCCATTTTAATGGGCAATAAAGACTTACCTGAAGTTAAAGTATATAGCAAATACAAAGAAACATAAATAATTCTTTATAATTACACGCATATATTTATGTATACACACACACGTAGCCATCAGGCAAGGCAATTTTTTCATCTAATAATTATTACTGAAGTGGAGCAAACTATGCCTAAATTGTTCTAAATCCAGATTAGTAAATTTAATCAAGCCAGATGAAAAACATATGCAAGGTCCCAAGATCTTTCTTAGGTATTTGGGGCTGCAGAAAAGGGATGTAAGAAACAAGATAAATTGTCTGCAATTATCTGCAGAGCTTGATTCCAACATTTGCAGTAAAACTGGGGCTTGACAAAAAGCCTCACTTTATACAGGAAAAAAACACCACTTTGTAGCCCTCTTTCTGCTGAAATATTAGAAAGAGGTGGAGTTTTGTTGATTTTTTTCTAATGTAATAAGTACCTGGAGTTTTCTCTGATCACTGCAGAGAGATGTGAGTGTGTGGTTTATATCCTTACTAAGGAAAAATTATAATCTGTAATTGTAGAATTAAACTTCTGCTGCTCTACCTGTGAGCTATCCATATGGATATTTGAGCTCCATTTTTATTTCAGAATCTTTTAAAATTAATTTGACTTTTTTAGACTAGAAAATAAAAGAGTTCATGCAAAAGTAAAAGTTCCATATGGAAATCTAAGGAGCAAGGGTTTTTTAAACCCACAGATTCAGATTTCTGCTACTGCTAAGTTTCATCAGTTTGAGAGCAGACTCACTGAGAGTTTGCTTAGAGGAGGGCATAAAAAAAAATTATATGTGCCAGCATTGGAGTCTGTGTCCATAAGAATTAAAAGGATGCATATTTTAACCCACTAATATAAAAAAGTATATTTGTTTATTTCAGATTCCCCAAAATGCACCCAACAGTTCAGACAGGGATATTTAGGATGTATTTTCAGGAGGGTGCTCAGCTGAACACTGAGTACCCATGTTCTGTGTACAGGAGTTAAAGACCTCAGTGCGGGTTTGGGTAATGATCTGCAGCCACAGACCTTGTGATTCCCACACTTGGTGTTTAAAAATGTGTCCAAGACCCTTCTTTCTTTCTCACGCAGTCAGAAATTGAAATACCTTCTTCCCAGTTTAATATGTGAAAAATAATGCTTTCAGAGACCATTCCAGTGGGGCTGGATTTTGTATTTCTCCATTAGAACCACACGTCCCCCTTATCTTTCTGCTTCAACATCTGGTGTTGCAGGTAGGATACTCTGGCTCACAGCATCTGGGCTGAGAAATGTTCTCTCTCCTCGGAGTGCCAGATACTTCACAAAAACCCTTCAGAAACCATTTATCAGACTCAGCACTGAAATGTTCAGTAAAATTTACAATGAAGCACCTTCTTCCACTGCCTGCACACTTGCCCCAGACTCTCCCCAGCAGAGCAGTTGTTAACAATTTGGTTAATTGCTGGTGCTTTGCTGATGTTTGCTATTCTGAATCAGGCATAGTCAACCCCACTCATACCAGTTTGGAAATTACCTTAACCTATTGTTCAAAACTAAAACGGGATTTGTTTTGAAGTTTTAGAATGTCTCAAACAATTTTTTCTTCTGGTAACTGACTCTCAGCATCCACACTGATGCTTCTTCATTAGCAGAAAGAGGAAATGAAGAGTTTCATCAATCATGTGCTGGCTGGCATCTCAGAAGATCTGCTGCAGTCCCTGGCTCTGTCACGAATCTCAGTCGTGATCTTAGACAAGTTCTGTCATCTCCCCATGGGATTGAAGTGATGTTACTTCATTTCCTGCTTTTAAGGTGTTGTATTCATCTAGATTGGAAACCCTTCTTGAGAGTTTTGTAGGGTTGGATGGAACCTGCCACAGGGTACCCTCATTAACATCTCGCATTAGATGATGCAATAATATTCATGAAAGTAATTAATGGAGGTAACAAAGAGATAGCAAGCAAAGGGGTGATCTTGCAACCTCAGACTGAAACCACGCATTTCAGAAATCTTGTGAAGCAACTTGTGCCTCAGAGTTTATTACTTGAAATTTTTCAAACAGCAGCATTTCAATTGTTTGGCTAAAGCTGGAGAAATACCCAAACTATTGGGTGCTGACGGGAAACCTCCAAACTTTCTGAGGTTTCTCTGCCATTGACATAAACCATGGTCTGTGGCTTTCAACAATAACATTTGTGCTGATTTTAGCAATTCAAATCCAGATGCAGCAACTGAGCTTGTCAAAACAGAGGAGCCACAGACCACTTCTCTCTATGTGAATGTGCTGTCGTTTTTGGTAACTGATTATCTACACAATCACGGACAACCAAATACCCATCTGGTTTCTCTGATCTGCAGGAGCAACATCAGTACCATGACAGTCTACAGGGCATATAAATAATCTGGAAGCCTTTGCTCTGGAGTACTTTACTTGCATATCTAGCTGGACTGATTTCAACATGTAGCTGAGTGTGCTTTTACAGGTTTTATTGACATAAATTCTCTGCTGGAAGGGGACATCACTCCTAAAAATTAAACCTGTTGGGGGAAAATGAGAATCTTCCAAAAAGGCCCATAGGATAGCAATTTGTAGGGTGATGGCAAATGCAACATTTTAAAGGTATGCAACTTTCTAGGCTCACCTAGATTCAACACTTGCTTCTCAAGGTGAGACACTACATCTGCAGCACCTTCTGGCAGGTGCCAGGGTTGCCCAGAAAAGCAGCAAAGCCCTAATCCTCTTTGTCCAAGTGTCAGGAATCAGGGCAGGTCTATTTGGAAGGGCTGAGCAGACAGCGCATCTCATCAGCACCTCCGAGATTGCCCCCAGTCTCCGGATGTGAGATGATATTGAGGCCTGCAAGGGAAAGTATAACAATAATTGACTTAACTGAAGCTTTGATTCAACTTTATGAGCATGAGAGAGGCAATTCACACTCCTTACCCAGAAGCTACGCTCACGCTGGGGAGTTGGAAGGAGATATTCAATTAGAAGTATCACTTCGCAAGGGAAAATTCTACCTGGAGTGAGAAATGAAATGGGAAATTTCAGTGGGAGCTGCGTTTTCTTTGGGGGAGTTCAAAGGAGAGTTTGTTTTGGTAGCCAAGCTCCTAATGGAAAGAAAACTTCATCCTTAAATCTCAAGTGATTTCTGCCAATTCATAACAATTTACACCTACAGGGCATCAGCAAATTAAGTCCAACTACATCACTGTCATGTGAAGAAGTATTGGGTACACTGGAGCATGGAAGGACTGACTCATGGAGTGACATATGTTAAGGTAAAGAAATAAAATTCAGGAGTCTCAACTCCCAGTAGCCTGCTGTAATCAGGGTACCTTGTTTTTTAATACTCTTCCACTGCTGGAAATAAATGAATTATTTACATTCTGCCTGACCATTTTTCTCTTTCCTTTTTTACCATTTTGTGCCTCAGCTTTAATTCATCCCCAGTATTTTTTCCATTTGAGTTTCTAGCAATAACATTATTAAATTTCATGTCTGCTTCCGTTTTTATTTCCATCTTTCACCAAAAAGATATAAAGTGAAATGAATCCAAATGAGAGAGCTTTTCTCTTCAAACCACTCTCGGTATCATCGTTTCCTTAATTAAGTAATTGAAGCTCTCCCAACACGCACAACGTCATTCAATCCACTGTGGTCTCTCACATACCCTGGTACTCAGACTGGTTCCTACAGGAGACTGTTTTTCCAGTCCATCAGTCTCTTCTGCATCTTTCTAATAACACTTCAGGCCTGCTCCTCCTGGTACCCCATGGTGCACATGGGCCATGGCTTTAAAGAAGGAAATAACATAAAGACAAGATTACATTTTTATCATTCTTAAGGGTCTCTATCCCAGGTCTTGCTTGGGACCAATCATGATAGGCCTGACATCCTCATATTTCTGTTGAGCAGAGAAATTCCTTGTATTAGTTTTGTGTTTGTGCCCTCAGTTCCTTCCTTTGAAATCTGAATTCTTTCCTTTGAAAAAAAAAATTGCATTTTAAATTAATAATTTTACATTATTAATTATTAGTTTCCTCCTTTTACACATTAGACTGTCCAAAGCCCTTCTGGCATCTCTTTGTTGAGTAGTTGGTGCCTTCCCTGGATTCTGGAATGCTGTTTTCTGTGCTGGAAATCTGAGCCAGACTTGTTTCCAGAGCAGAAATACATTTTTAAAGGATGAGCAATACACAGGCCATGCTAAAACTTGATAGAGCCTCAATACATCCACTGTTGTATAGCTGTGGCTGTAGCTGTTGGGGATTGCAGACAGGTTTTTTACTGTTTAAAATCTCTCAATGGAAAATTGAGATTCTGTTTCACTATATTTTGCAGGAAAAAGATCCCCTCAAGAGCCTAGATGCTATTTTTCCTGAGGCTGAAGGGAAGGAAGAGCAGCTAATGCTCTGTGTTCCTTCTCTTCCAGAGACACCGCATCCATGTCTTCTGTTCTCACTCCACTTACATCCTTGCACTGCCAATCCTAGTTAGGGGTGAGGAGATAATGTCAGTAGTTGTTCTCTTCCCCGTGGATTTAGGATGATAAAGAAGCTCCCACTGCAACTGTTTTCAAGCTTGGGAAGAGGTGTAAAGTAGAGAAGGCAGGGAATGGGACTGAACTAAGGATTTGGTGTAATGGAGCTAAGCAACGGCTGGAACGGATTTGCATTGGAATTCCCTGCATAGGTGAGAGTTAGGTAAGAAAGGAAATGAGTGAACTCAGATTTGTGATTTGCGGAGGAACAGCTAGAGAGGGTTGTATTTGTGTGGAGGAGATGTTAGGTGCAAGGGCAGTTACCAGGGTTTCAGGCTTAAAGTCTCACACCAAATGGCACAATAGGATTTTTCAGACCCCTTAATCTCAGGGCCTTGACACAAAGATCTTGAAGTCTGACACCCAAACTCATTTTTCTGTGAACATCCTCACTGCTTCTCCCTGAAGTCTTCATTCTCCCAAACAGACCTAGCTCTGGCTGTAGATCTGAATTATTTTTGTTCTATAATTTTATCAGATAATAGTTGTGACAACTGGAGGTGGGGAGTGGATCCAGATCCACTTAGAAGAACTAATTCCTGATGTAATCCATGAATGTGGGGGTTGTGATGTTAGCAGGAATTCGTTCTACTCTTCTCTTGCTGAGAGTTTTGCAGGGTGGATTTGTGTGATGTTTTGTAGGCTGAGCATCCCCAAACCCGACCTGTGACAGTTCAGCCCATGACACATCTGCTGAGCGAGTGCCCTCCCAGCTTATGGCCACTAAAGCAGAGGAATTTCACCATCGATCTGGAGAAGCACTTGAGACAATGGTAGTAACAGGGCAATAAAGATTGCAATATATCATGGACTCAGCTGCTGGCTTGTATAGATCAGAGCTGCATTAAGACCATTACAAGCTGCCTGCGACTAATCTAAAGAGAGAAAGGCAGCTCTAGGAAGGCAAAGAGCTGCTGATAAAGAAACAAGACCAAACTAAATAATGAAAATTTTTTTAAAAAAATCAACATGACAAAATTTCTTTTGCCAGCCTGGGCAAATGTCTTTGAGCTCCCGTTCTGCTCTCGGATCAGGGAGTCTGGGATTGATCCCCTGATGCATAGTCAGAAAAAGGAAACCTTTGCTACGCTCTGAACTGAAAAACGTAAATAGAGGAGTAAAACCCACCAGCCTAAATCTACCTACAATTACTGCTGTGGAGATACAGCTGAGGATTGGCCCAGTAGGTATTTAGCTTTCCAGGGCACATGTTTGTCCCCTGGGCATTTTCTTCTTTTCATGTCCCTGCAGATCACCTGCATTGTCTGGAGCTTTTCCTGTATAGCAGATCCACCGATAACCTGTAAGGGAGCCAAAGCAGGAGCAAAAGCGATTGCAAAAACCCAGTCACACACGGTGACTCCTTATCACTGCAGATGAGTCTGGGAACAAGTTCCCCTCTCTGGCCCCTGATCTTTCATTGCCTGTTAAGAAATTTGCTGACATTGTCACCTTCTTATGGAAGTGAAGATGGAATTTGACACTTTGTGGAGAAAAAAATCTCCCTAATAGAGGAGAAAAAGGAAGAGGGACTTTCACCCGTGTGTCCCCATGTTCTCTAAAGTCACTTCCATTTGCTTTGGGTTTGCCAGCACCCACTGGGTCCTTTTAACAGGGACACACTTGAGCAGCTCCATGCAGTGCACTGAGCCAGGTGTGCTGAGCCACTGAAAGGCAAGGGCTGCGAGTCAAACTGGGGGAGCCTTAATCCTCATAAGTAGAGCGAAACCTCCCTGCAGATAAAAGACTTGCCTGACTTGTTCCAGAGGGAGTTGGTGACATGGCTGCACCCTCGCCCCCTTCTCCCTCAGGAAAATATGGCCCTGAGGGCAGAGTGGAGAGGGACGATCAAAGGGAAGTGCAGTTTGGCTGCCTGCTGCCAGCAACAGAAAGGCCAACCCGTCATTACTGGGGTGCAGAGCTGTTAGAGGTGAATGTGGAGGGAAGGGAAGCACACTCGGGATCCTTGGCAGACACAGGAATTGGGGCTCTGCCGCTGCGTAGGAGTGATTTGGGCTTGGGAGGGGACCTTGTTTCTTCCCACTCCTTTGGCAAGGTAAAACCCAGGTGTGTCCCTGGGAATCCCTAGGTTTTTAACTCACTTAGGAGTAATAATGAGTGGATGGTGGTTTTCACCTGCACAACTTGTAGGTAACTCTTGGACTGCCCACTGCATCTTGCCTCTACAAAGCTCCTCACTCCTGCTTTTTATCTGCCCTTCCCCAGAACACAAAAAGCAAATGTCCTCTTCAAGAGCTTCTGTCATATTCTTTTTCCCCTCTGGCTTTGGAGTACAGGGAGGAAGGAGGGCAAAAGGGCAAACTTCCTCAAAGTTTTAAAGCAGAGCTAGGAAAGTTAAATGATTCTCAAAAAAAAGAAAATGCATGTAGCAGCGCTGGATTGGGAGCAGGCTGGGCAAGTTCTGCACTTTCTCCTCTGAATAAAAGTGTGGCTGCCTTGGGACAGGGTCCAGCTAATTATCGACTTGCAGGAGTTTTGGAGGGTGAGCAAATAGCCTTAGTGAGACACTGGAGGGTGTTGGTAAAAGCACATTTTTCATCCGGCTTTTTAAGACAAGCCGAATGGAGATTTATCTGTTACAGAGCTTGCCTGCATGAACTTGAAGCCTAAACTTCAACACATTCCCATTACCTGTTCTCCTACTGCAGAGCTGGCAACTTACTGTTTTCCAGCACAGATTTGTGTTGTCAGTCCCAAGTATCGGACACAGAGAGCCCACAGGGAGCCAAAAGGAAGCTGTGGAGGGAACAAGGAATGTTTAGTGCTGCTGCAGCCCACTGGGATGAGGAAGGCTGGATGGAGGCGGAGAGGGTGCAGGAAGGGGTTTGCCTTCACCCTGGGGATGAATCTGCCCCTGGGACAGATGTATGGATGGTGGTCGGATTTTGAAGAAGAAGTTGTTGGGTAAAGACCACGCCTAGCCCCTGGTGGCCCTGCTGTTCTCTAGAAAAGGGACACAGTGCAGTGCCCACTGCCGAGACCAACTGATCCAGGAGCAGACAACCCCCTGCTATCCCCTCTAACAGTCTGTGTCATGCATTTCCCAGGAGGAAACCCAGTTTTTCCAGGTGCAGCTGAGCGGGACACTGGGCCGTGGTTTCTCTGCTATTTTTTTGGGTAGCCCAGCCTTGCTGTTGCTTCCAGCCTGGAGCCAGTCCCGTATGTGGATACAAGGAGTGGAGTTGAGTAACGACCGTTTGGGAAGTCCTCTGGTGTCTCTAGCAATCCAGACCACAGTCAGGAGCAACCAGGCTCTTGCTTTGTAAAAATTCATCATCTGCCCATTAGCATTTTAGCCATCCCTTGGGCTGTCTGGCTTTTATCCACCTTCTACACAGGAAACTGGATAATTTTTGAATTTTGAACCCTCAGACTGGAAGCTACAAACAGGGAATTTCCAAGGAGGCAAGTAGTCATTAATAATAAATAAAAACAACCTCTCACATGTATGGAGTACCTCTCACAGAAAGAAATAGATCCCAAGGTGTTATACAGACATGGTTCTGCTTTTAGGAATCACTCTCAAATGGATTTACAGCACAGGGACATTTTATGCTCTACCAAAGAAAAATCACATTATCCATCACTGAAAGCAGCTGTCTCAGGGGCTGAATGAAACTGATATTTTCCAGAATTAGCAGCTAATAGTGATTATGACTTGTTTTGCATATTTTTATGAATAAGCTTCAATCTCGCCTAAATACTTGGAGAGTCTGGTTTTCTGTTTGTCGTGATGAGTTTTATGTCTAAAACTTGGTTTGAACCCAGATTCCACTTTTATTAAAGCACTCCAACAGGCACAACCTTTTAGCCTTCCCTGGTGAGAACAATATTTGCTTTCTGATAGGCTGGGTTTCCATACCTTTTCTTTCTGTGTGCAAGCGCGTGTGTCATGATGAGAAGTTTTAAAACAAACTGAGTTATCCCCAGCTGCTAAGTTCTGACATGCACTTTGAACAAGTAAACCCGGGGATGTGGCAGGCTGTGAAGGAAGGGAGAGCAAAACTGGCTTACGTGTTGCACTGATCACAGAGTTATCATCTGCTATCACACAGTTTGCCATTAGACCCAGCTGCTGCCAACCTGACCGGTGCATTTCTTCAAGCTAAGCTAACAAAGCACTTATTTGTTATCCAGGGAACTACCTCTAATAGACTTCCAGTGAAATAATATTTGCTTTCCAACCCTACTTTGAATCCCACTCACTTTGTTAAAAAGATTGCCTCTGGCTGTCTCTGCTGGTCTAATCTAATAGTTTCTAGTTTGTACAAGCAAAGCGCTTTCAGCCAACTATATAAATAACTTAAAGAGAAGAAGACACTTTTACAGCGCTCTGTGCCGGGTGCTATAGAACATGACAGATTAGTAAATGACGCCTCAGTGGAGCTCATCTGGGAACCTCTGTCAGTTGAATATGAGCAATTACAATATTGTATTTGGGCTGAAAGGGTTGTCTGTCTTCTTACAAAAAGGCTAACAAGAAAAATAATTCCTGTCTTGCTTCTCCTGTGCATGAAACTGATCTAAGTGGCTCTCACCCCTTTTCCCTTCCCTCCCATTGCCGGCGCAGCAGCAGGAGGGGAGCTGGGGGGGAGAGGCGAGAGAGGAGAGAAAAGAGAGTTATTTTCTTTCTGTTTTCACTTTTGGTTTGAATTGAGAATGAAGAAAGAATAATATTAGGAGACGGGGCTCCCTGAGGTTCGAGAGGGGACCTTATATCATTATATCAAAGCTCACTCCCTGCCTCCCACCCCTGCCCCAGCAGCCCCGAGTGCTGCCTGAAGAGCGAGTGCCCCAGCCCCTCGGAGCTGCTCCATTTATCCCAGCTCACCTGCTAAGATCACCAAGGGCCTAGAGTTTCAAAGAGTCGCCCAAGGTTTACCCGTGCTATTCCCACTGTTGAAAGTTTTTTAAATAGAAACGCTGAGGCTGAGCACCATGCAACAGACGATGTACTGTCCATGCTGTGATTTCCAAAGGAAAAATTTTCACATCCCGTTGAAACTTCCTTGAGGCTCTTTTGAAATTGCCTGTAGGACTGGAGGGTCGATACCACATGGGCTCCTCTAGGATCAGTGAGGTTACACCAAGGAATCTGTCTTTGTGCTCACTTGATGAAGGATTTTGCAAACACCTACAGCCAAAGCATTTTTCTTTTTTTGTTCTTTTTTTATTATCATTTTTATTTTTTTCCCCTGAAGAACCACCCCAATACCAGGAATTTCTTTTGTTTACATGTCTTTTTCTCACCATAGCCTGTTACTGTGGCTCTTTCCAGGCCTGTGAGTAACTGCATGCAACTGCAAGCCCATGAATGTGCACCAGCAGAAAATCGTGCTCTTAATTAGGTACTCCTGCTACAGAGAGGAAAACAGTGTCATTCCACCTCCATCCTGCTATTAAAGCAGTGTGCCATGCTCTATGCCACCCTGAGGGTGACTATGGGCTGTATGTGCAGGCATATGGGGAGGTTTGGAACAGGATGAAGCCACAGAGGTCTGAGCATTAAGCCATTCACTGCTCTGTCAAACAGGCCCTGGCATTCCCGGCATGGAAATTGCTTTCTGAAGTCCAGTAGCTTCTCTGGAAGAAAACAGAGCCATGGTGAGAAGTGACCAAGAAACTGTAATTTGCTGGGAGCAAGTCATGATCCCTGGGAGTAGAAAATAGGGTCAAAACACCATACTTCACTTGGGATAATGCCAGGAATAATATAATCAAAAACCTGGACAAAAATCCATCTAGAACAAAACTAATACAAGCCATTCAGATCTAAAAATCTGCCTTTGGTTATGCCCATGCAGCTACACCTAATGGCAGTGCTGACCTGTGTGCTGGCAGCACCGAGCAGAATGTGACCCACAGATTTCCCCACAGTAGGTAACCATGCTGTACCAGTGCTGAAAATATCTCTGAAAACAGGTGTATGAAACTGAGATTATCTCAGTTTTCATCCTGAAATGTATATGATGCCACAGGTCCCATTCACCGCTCATGGGCAGTTGCAGTGGGTCATGGACTCACTGCAACCCCTGTGAGATGAGAGGTGCAGCCATCACCTCCTGGTGCTTAGGAGGTGTTTAACAGGATTTTGGTATCTGATTTCCTCCTTATTTTGCTTTGTTTGATCCCAGCTGATTTAATCACAGATTATCTTTGCCAGATAGGAAGTACCTGCGCAATGAAAGAACCGTACTGAGTGTAACGTTACCTCCCGAAAAATACAGCCTGGGTGGAAAATTAGAGAACGTGACAGGAGAGGTGGATGCAGTGAATGGACCAGCAGTTCTGAATCAAAGGGCCTGGGCTGCAGTCACAGCCTGGGCCACCAAGTTTGTGTTTGATCTTGGATGTGATCTTTCATCTCGCTTTGGTCTCTTTAGCCTGTGAGCTCCATGGGACAGGGCTTGTCACTCTGGCTGTGTAGTATGCAGAACACAGAAAATATTTGTTTTTAGATTGCATCTGGCTTTGCATTTAAAAATGCAAACCTCTCCCTTTTACATGCAAAAGTACAAAATAATTTTAAGAACATGGCCAGTCACATCTTCAGTTCTAAAAACCAGATCTGGTAAGTCTTTATGTTTCCAAAATGCCGATTTCCATGTTGACTGCCTTTATTTCAGCCTTGGACATCATATTCTCAAATGTAAGTGAATGCAGTTTTTTAAAACTCTGAAAAGCACATTTTATAAAGGAAACTTTGTGGGAAGTCTCCTGCTCCTGTGGGAAGTAAAAAAGGCAGAATTTGGCAGCCTTGGCAGACTTAGGATTGTGCTGAAGGGATCAATCTGTTTCAGATTGGATGCCTGAAACATTTTGCAGTCACTGGAGGGGAGCACTGGCAGCAGGAGAGGGACTGCCAGGGCTAAACAAGGACAGTGCAATGTCCAGTGAGTCCATGAGTGTGGTGCCAGCAGTGAAGCCAACAAGAGCAGGGGCAGCATTTGAGTATCGTGGGCACATTTTTGCCATGAAACCTTCATAAAATGTCTGGTTAGATCCACAAACTGCTACAGGGTTGAGCAAATCCAGGTCTCCTACTCATCTTGCAGGAATTATCTCGTAGCTGTACCTACCAAGGCCAGCCTTCTGCCTGCCAAAACTCAGCCCGTGCACCTCTCCTTGGAGGAGCAGCCATGGAGCAATCCAGCCTCCAAGACCTGCATTTCTCAAATTCAGGGTGGGATGAAAATCAGCATCTATATATCTTTCACATCCTTAATTGTTAAGTTCTTAACCTTGCATTTAGTGCTTGAATGCTCTTGTGATGGGCACTGGAGATAAACCTCTGAGAGCCAGACACTGAAATAACATTGTGAACTTTTTTTTTAACCCAGAGAGCTATTATTGACAGGGTGTCAGCTGCTGATGAAGGGCCCTGAAATATTTTATGGGATGTGACAGCTAATAAAACAGGTTGTTGTTTTTAATTGTTTGGCAGGCTGCAGTGAATTGTGAACAGATGTGAACTGGGTGCAGAGGAGTCTGTAGGTTTCCCTGAATTTCTTCCACTTTTCACTGCCACCACCAACACTGAACATTAAAAATATTAATCTGTTTGTTTTCACCCTGTGCCTTGCTGCTTTGGTCATATTTGAAAATTGCATGACGCATCCAGAAGTGCTCTGCAAAATGCCTGGGTCCCAACCAGCCAAGGCAGGGTGTGCTGATTTCAGTACAGGGTGATATGAAATGGCTGTAATTTTCCACATAAAGTTCTGCAAATGATCCTGTCACAGCTGATCTGCCACTTGCACAGATGGTGTGACTCTGCTGCACTGAGGGACACTCAAAAATGTCCTGAGACCTGCGTCCTCCTGAGGCTGCCCAAGCTCAGAATTACCTGCACTGCACTGCGGATGTGCAGGCTCGGGGCAGGGCGAGAGGAGACCTGGGGGTTTGCATCCTGCTGTGCAAAGCTTCCAGAGCTGCTCTGGGAACAGAACTTATCCTCAGTTTCAGCCAGGTGCCCTGGCTCCTTCAGCCTGCTGCATAATTAGCTCCTGACACTTTCCATAGCTCAATGTGCTTTTGGGAGGCTCCAGAGAGCCTCTCTTTAGGAGACCCAGAGGGACTGTACAGGGCTTGCATTGCCTGAAATGAAAGATGTCTTATCAGGTTACACCTTTTAGCTCCTATCTATATAAGCATGCTGATAAGTGGTGCTTTTTCTTCCTCCATCTCCCCACTCCCTTTCTCTCTAATATAATCTTTGCCAGATCTAGTCAAAGCAGAATGGCTACAGGGGATTCATTAATCCTAGTTTGGAGCTAGCCACCACACCACCACCGAATCATAAAAATAAAGATTTGAAGCACCCAAGTTTATGATTCATATACTTTGAGTCCAGCCTTTTCTTGCTGCTCTCAAGGTACAATCCCCCTCCCTGTGCTGGGACCCCTCCAGTCACTCCATCCTCTCCCCCTCATGTTCTGTTAAACAGTTATCAATTCCTGAGGGAGACCTGGGATAAAATGACACTCCTCCTGTGTGCCGAGAGCTGCCAGGGTTGTGTACCCTGGCACAAGTACAACAGAAACTAAGCCTTGGCCTCCAGCAATGTAACACCCAGATAAACAAGTCTGCCAGAAAGAGGCCGGGCTGAGGCTCTGCGCTCGCAGCGCTCCGGGAGAGGCTGATCCAAACACTCCGGAGCTGCAGATAGCCGCAAGACAGGGTGTATCCAGGAAACCCGGGCTGCTCCGTGCTGTTACATCCCTCCTGGCAGCAGCCCAGTGCATCCCCCACAGCCACCCTCCCCACACCACACTTGCCAGTAATGCGGGGCAAAAGACACCGGCAGCGCCTCTCTGCAGACCTGGGCAGGGGAATCCTCCTGCTTTGTGGCTTCAGTGGATTTGACTATGAGAACATGGTCAGTGAGGGGACAGGGGAATCACTGGCTTGCCCAAAGCCTTGGCTGAAGGTGTACCCATGGCTGGTTGAACCCTGGGGATGGTGGGGACAGACCCCAGCTGGGCCCAAAGTTCAGGAGCAAGATTGAAGGAACAGCAGAAAGCCCGTTCTCTCCTCTACAACCTGAGATTCTTTCTGAGAGCTGGGCTCCAGAAGCACCACCTGCCTCCTGCCACAAAGCTTCTCTTCTGCTCCTGGGCACTGACACCAGGAAGGAAAGCCTTTCCTGCAAGGGGAGACAGTGGAAGAGATCTGGGCTGGCAGAGCATTCTCCAGAGGAGGAACGGGCTCCTTGTGTACAAATCAAGGCCTGTGTCTGGGTCATTTGGGCGCTTCCTCAGTCCCTGTCTCCTGACTTACATCGTGTAAATCAAATACTTTTGGAGAAGAATCATGATCTCTAGATGTCTGAGCACTGGACCCCTGCCTGCTTCTACCAAAGAGAGCAGGCAGGGCCAGAAGAAGATGCCCCCCATCTTCTCTCCATCCTTCTCTGAACCGTTCAAGTTGTTTTCCTTTAGCTTGTCCATGGCCTTTGGAAAGACTCGCAAGGATCATGTGCCCAAGGAATGAAGATCAGAAGTCCCCCAGCAATGACAGGCACTCTCCACCCCCAATCCTCCCCAGGCCTGCAGCCACCCAGCAGGGGTGGTTTGGCTTGTTCAGGGAGGGGAGGCTGGGCAGGGCTGCACCAAAATCCCACCTCCCACCTGCACAGAGCAGCCACTGCAGCTCCAGCCACAGAGCTCTGGCACCTTACACACAGCCCAGATGTGGCTGCTGCTCTCCACTGTGGCTTATATTTCATTAGGGTTTGCATGGATTAGAGGCCAACGAGGACAAGCTGCTCTAGGCACCCTCTCCTGCCTTTCCTGTGCTAAAGGGAGCTGCAGACAGCTGGGACATGCCATGAGCTTCAGCAATGCTGTCACCCATCCTCTTCCACCCAGCACACCAGCTCTGGGAAGCAGTGGAGACCCTGGAGGGTGGTTCCATTGGTATCCATTAGTAACATTCAAAAGGCACATTTTGAAACTGGGGTTATCCTCTCCTACTGTCAGTTCTGACCTGCTTTATGGAAAGACATGAGCAGCAATGAACTTGCAAGGCTCAGAGTGTAGATAACTTCTGACTGAGGGGTGCACAGAGCAGAGGTGTTTGTTAGCTAAACTGGACTGCCTTTAGTGAGGAGAGAAAGGGCACCCAATTAAAAATATTCCATCAGTTTAGAGGCATAAGCATGAAAACAGCAAAGATCAACCTTGTTTGCAGTGGAGACACTGGCAGTCTTAACATCCTGAGAAATATGGGCCATAGGGTGCCCTGTACATCATGTAAGTTCAAGGGAATCGTCTTGCAGAAGTGTGAAGGAACTCTATTCATAGACCCCATTACAGAGAACTGCATTTTCCTTCTGAAGCCTGCCACCAAAACCAGGTAACACAACCAAAACCAGATAACACCACCACCAAGTCAGTTTTTCTATGAAGCTTGTTCTTCTGTCTTCAAACTGGAGAGGATACCTAAGTTGAGAAGGGCACTTTAAATCAGAAAGAATGGTGCACACCAGCTTGACTTCATTTGGGGGGATTTAAAACTGATGAATGACTCAGGAAAAAAGTTTCTGCAAACCTAGGCTCTGATTTCATCAGCTGAGAGACAGAAGTCAGCTCTGCTGCAGACTCTGGCTGGAGCAGTCACATGCTGCTGATATGAGAGGGAGACGAGCTGCTGTGAAACTGAGGGATAATTGGTACCTAATAAGTTTAAGTGCTATCAGTGGTATTGTTAAATATAGTTAAATGCAGTTTATCCACCTCTAATTCAGTATTGATCCACTTCTACTGTACACCAAGGAGGCCAAGTGTGCTTGATTTTTAGTGCATCACTTCGGCATCACTGGCTGCCCTGGAACCTGTGGGACCTCTTGGAAACTGTGGTTGACCTCAGCAATCCCCACTCAATATTAGCTTAATGCAAGTCCAGTGATAATTGCAGTTTCATTAGTAAAGCTCCAGCTCCTTGAGTCATTAAACCCTGTGAAGAACTCTTTTTCTCCTTGTTTCTTTACACATTTATAACCTCCATCAAGACACTGAAAAAGGCACAAAAATCTGAGCTTTAAAATCTCAGGACACAAAACTCATTTTAAAAAAAGCTTTGACAATTATTGTTCTCTAAACCCACGTGCTTGCAGTGAAACCCATTGCCTTTTTCAGCCTGACTGAGGCTGCCCAATTGTCTGGAGCTGGCAGTTCCCCTTCCTGCTCCCTTCCCAGTGCTCCTGTCAGCTCTTGGATGCAGAGTGAAGAGGTGTGGAAGGGGAGAGAGAGGTGCAGAGGCTGAGCTTCACTGCTCCCAGCACTGCCCTCAGTCCTGGATCAGGCAGGCTAAAGCTGGACCAGGCAGTGCAGGTGGTTGCTCACTGCAGATGGTTTGCATTCCCCGCTGCCAGGACTCTCTTGGTGAGCCTCAGTAACAGAGAAGAGCCGGCTCCACATCAGACTGAGATGTCCCCTGAGCACTTTGAAGCATCAGCCCTGCTAACCCCCCCAATGCAGACTGCTGGGGGACATGTCAGACTGCTCACGATGCAGACATCTCCTCACAGGACAGCATCATGGTCATGGCTTCATCATACCCTTGCACCTTCCTGGCTTCCCTTCGGAAGCTGTGCACCAAACCAGGGCAGAGGGAGAGCAGCAAATGTGCAAGGGATGCATCCTGCAGCACGCCAAGCCCCCTCCTCTCCCCACTGGCTCCCACTGCCAGCACCTAGCAGGATCAGGCTCTTCCTTATGAACTGTCAAGTCATTATCGTCTTTCCCTGTTTGGCATTTAACGTCTCTTGGCAAAAGATTAATGAATTGACTGCCTTTCAACAGGTTTTATGAAGCAAGACAAGAGCATGCCAGCACAGACAGAATATTAAAGGGAATAGGCAGGGAAGCCTCTCGTGCCTGGTGTGTGTCTGTGCAGCCCGTGCCTGTGTGCAGGCACGAAGGGCTCCCAGGGAACTGTTGGCTCCGAGCGCCAAGCAAGGGGGAAAATAGCAATAAAAGCAACATGTGGCCTTTAGCTTACTGCTTTACCTTGGATGAACCCTTATTAAAACTGCTCCCAGACTTCTGATTTCACACTAACCACTCCCCCCCCACACACACCATGAGGATGATTGTTGTATATGTTCACACAATGGAAACATATGATTCAGGGATTGGGGGATTTAAAGCACCTTTTATATCTCTGTGATTGTTTCACCCCAGTGAAGGTGCCCTCCCAGCCATGCTGGCAGCGTTTGGGAGCACAGGACCACTCTGTCACCTGCTGCAGAGGGCAGAGCTGTCTGCACAGGTGACAGGGGAGAGAGGAGCGAGAGGTGTCTGCATGATTCATACAGGGATAACTCAGCAAAAGGGTTCTGGTGACTTCAAAAACCTCCGGAGCAGAGACCTCCCCAAAACAGATTTCACGCCATGTAACATGTCCTTCAATATTTTTTATAGTTTTTAAAATATATGGATTGAGTGTTGATTTAGGTCTTTAAAACAAATGAACCATTTTATTCAAGTAATATCTGTGTTAGCAGTGACTGAAACTATTGCAGTGATTATTTGCACATGAGAGTAAAGTAATGGAATTTCAGGCCTGATGGGATTGAGCCAAAATGCTCCTAAGTGTTAGAGAAATTTCAGTCCTGGACCTACTTTGAACTCCATGACTCACATCCCAGACCTAGATTTTTAATCCTCTGTAGCAATTGAAAATATATGGCACAGAATATCTGTTTTAGGGACGTTTAAAGACAGAAAGCCATAGCCCATTGTTCTGATGTTAGAAGGTCCTGACACTGCAAAGTGCTGAGAGGTGCAAGGAATTTCTGATTCCCATGGATGTGGATGCTAAATAAATTTGGTCAGCATGGCACAGGTCTAGATTTACTAAGAATATCGGAGTCATGTGATGGTTTATCAATTGTTGCCTCTCCCCATATAACATTGCATGGTTTCTTTTGAATGCAAGTTAATAGTGCTGGTCCCCAGCTGGAGTTTGATGGGCTAGATCCACGGGAAACTAAGGGTGAGACTTTCTACAGTACCTCTAAAGCCATGCAGGATTTGTAAACCTCTCTAGAACCTTGGCCTAGACCTGAAACACCTGCTCAAACAACCAAGAAAAGCAGTTCACAGGCAGGAGCTTCTTTGGAAAGCACCTAAGAGAGCCTATGGATCAGAAAAGGTGACAGCCACTGCTCTAAGAGGGGTACCAAAGTAGGAACTGTGATGGCACTTGAAATGGCCCATATGAGTGAGCTGTGGAGTGCCAGGACGCTGTGCTGAAGGTTCCTGGGGTGACACACAGCCCTGCTCCTCTCACAACAGTTGCCCCAGGGCTGGTTGCTGGTGGCCGAGCAACACTGCCCTTCTCCAGCTGCAGCACAGGCAGAGCCTTTGCAGCCACACAGGGGATCTGTGAACGTGGGATTAATGTCAGGGCTCCTCTCTGGCACAGGCAGACAAGAGAAAATGTCAGAGATCTCATGCCATGTGCTTCCTTCACAGCCCATGTGGAGGTTTATGGCACATGGCATGTTAAGCAGGGGAACATTTCCGCTCACGTTTACTGCACAGGGAGGTTATCCCACACTGCCACTCCTGACAGCAGCATAGGTGACTGGAGGACTGGAGAAGGTCCTTTTCAGGTGACAACACTGTGTGGCAGAAATTAGAGGCATCCTACTTCTTTTGGTATAAATAATAAAGTGTGCCACAATGGGTTGGAGCCTGGCTTGCAGGAGTTGCTCCTCTCTGGCTGTGCTCCTGAGACAGCTGTGGGGCACTGAATCCGGGATAAGCACAGTGAGCACTGGGGATCCTCCTTGGCAGTGTAACAGGGGATAGTTTCACGTCAATGCAGAAGCTAAAAGACATTGTAGACAAGGGCTGGAATGAGGCAGTGTCATCATGTGAGTGTCCCTCCCTTCCAGCAGACAGGTACGGGAATGCAGGCTGCCACAGGGATATTCAGATGGGACAGGCACACACAAACCATTATGTTCCCTTGCACAGAGTTCATCTGACAGTCATTTTGCAAGCGGCTCTCTTTGATATGACATCGTGACCAGCATGTTCTGACTAGAACAGTGACATCCCTCCACACCTTGAACCACCCACATGTATATCAAAACAGCCTCAGCAGATGCGAGATCCCTGTATAGGCAGGAGTTTCCCAGGAGAAAAAAAAAACCTGGCTGAACCTAGTTAGGGAGCTTGCAACACTGTGTTTTCTATTGTAGCTTTGATATTTTCTGCCACTGCTGCTGTGGCCATGAAGTGAAGCCTTTGAAGGCACAGAAATAATGAATACAGGACACCCTAGGCAGGGATTGTGACAAACTTCCACCCGCAAGAAGGAGAAAGGACAAAAGTTACAGCTTTTGTAATGTCCCATTTTTCTAGGGACCAATTCTCCACACTCACCCTAAACCTGTAATTATTATATAGATGCATTTAAGGCTGCATTAGTGCAGTCTTCATGCTGTTTTCATGCTGACACCAGAACTGTGGTACATGTACCCACAGAGAGGCTTTTGAGAATTGGAATTAGGCTTCTGTCTTCTAGAGTTTTGAGTTCAGAGAGATTTTCATGCTCAGAAATAAGAAACACTCACAAAGCAGATTTAATTGCAGATTGGGGTATATTTATTTATTTATTTATTTGTTTGTTTTCCATCTGTATGCTTCCTTGAGGCTCCTTAGCAGAAGGCCTGGCACTCACAGCTTGCACATGCCAGCAGGTGCTGGTGACCACATTGCTCTGTAACATCAAAGCACACTCTCAATACCCAGGAAGGTTGGATTCTCTGCTCAGGGGGAAAACTCACAGGTATTCATTTTCATGTAAAATCCTCCCCGTGCATTTTGTGTGTGAAAACAATGGGGCAAACCAACTGCTCCCCATTGTCTGCCTTCAAAAATACTCAGTTTGTGAGCCATTGTTGACTCTGCATGAAGTGGGTGTGAGCACAGCTGCTGCCACAGCTGTCCAGTGGAAGCTGAGGTCCCAGCCAGCCCCCTGTGCTCCCTCTCCCTGTCCCACTCTGTGCCTGACGTCCGGGGCTGCTGGGTGCTCACGCCACTGAGAATGCACAGGAGGTGTCACTGCACAACAAGTGAAACGGGAATTCATTTGCCAAGCAGAAGCAGAGGGGAAGAGATGCAATTCCCCAGTTTACACATGCACACATATCTGTGTCAGTGTTTTAAAAGCACAGTTTAAGGGCATGTGTGATGTCTGCTGCAGAATGAATGGCTGTTCTCAGGCAGGCAGGCTCAGCAGACCTGTGCAGGTGACAGATTCACGTGCCATAGCTCTGACAGATAAACCAGCAGTGTAGGTACAGCTCACGGACTCTGTGTGGGGCAGTTCTGTGCCCTGGCTCACACCCATCCACACCAGGCTCACTGAGATCCCCACGGCGCTCACATTCACAGCCTCATCTACAGCACATCAGCCTCATTTTTCCTGGGGTGGGATGTGAAACTCTTGCTGTCTGTAGTTTCCACCCCTACAAACCCCCACCTGACACCCCCTGGCCATGACCCACACCCCCTTCCCCCCATCACTGTAGCATTAACACTTATGAGATAACAACATCTGCCATCAGATATTGCCCCAGTGGTCCGTTTTGTCTTAGGAAGGGTCATGGTCACCAGCTGCCCCAGGAAAGAGGCAGAAATCCATCTCAGGTAAAGGGAATTTCATCCTCAGCCACACAGCTCCATGGATCACCCTCAGTGAGAAAGGCTCCTTGCTGTTCAGTAGGATGCTTGAAAAGAAGGCATACTCATCACAGTGCAGTCTCCACAGGTTTGCGTTGTGTCAGCTCACTCAGCTCCCTGCTGAAACGTGAATGACCATCTCAAGGATGCTGCAAAACCCCTGTGCAAAGCAAGATCTGAGCCGAATTCTAAAGTTTCTGAGAAACCAAACTAACTCTAGGGTAGGGAGGGGATTGTAGCCAAAGGACTTGTTAGACTATTTTCAAGAGTATTCCTTGAAAACACAAGGAGGCCCAGGAGAGTGTGTGTGTGTGTGTGTACGCATACATCTACATCTCTTTCCTTCCCTTCCAACAGCTTTTCCTGCTCATCCTCTCCCTTAATTGAGATTTTTTAGCTCCGACAGTGGATCACAGCAGTAATTATTTTCTTGATCTCTTGCCACACACTCTCTTTCATCTAAACTGTTTCACCCACTCACTTTTGTGCAACTAAATGAGACATGGCAAACACGTGAGCGGTGCATTCACGCAGCAGAGGGAGTAGGAAAATTCAAATTGGGGCAGCAGGGCTGTCTCCAGCCTTGCAGGACTCCATGGAAAGTGCCTTTGGGACTTTACATAGTTTCTTCTCCAATTGTAATTTTTTTCCCTCTGTTGTAAAGCCTGTTTCCAACCCTCATCATTACAGAAGTCCTCATAGCACTTAGAAATGAACCTAGATACTCTGTTTAAACTACTGGAAGGACATCAAAAGAACCCTTGACCTTTGGAGCTTGATATAGACCTCTCCTGGCATTTTGCCTGCTTCTTTAACCTGTGTAATCTGTCCAAAATAACTGCCATTGATTCATTTTTGTTTCCAGCAAAACACAGGTTGGGTTCTTTCTGATGGAAAAATATTTTGTCAGAAATATTTTGACTTTATTTCCAAACTGCGAAGTGCTTGCTAGTTCCTTTCTGTAATTATTATGCATTTTTTACGTGTCAGGGAGAACACTGAAATGAAAGGGATGCGCTGCTCTTGGCAAACCTGATCTCCTTTCCTCATTGTTTCTTTTCCGTAGCTTAGGGAGGAATATATCATTTTGTGCAAGAAGGGAAAATTCCTGCTATTTTCGGTGCTGTGAATGCTGGGAGTTCGGTGACATGCAGTCACTGTGCTTGCCAATGCAACGGGACACCAGCTCAGCTGCACTTTTGGCTCAGTCCTGCGCTTTCTAGGAACCATTTCACAGCACCACCAGCACTGAGGAGGAGCACGAGGGAAGGGGCAGCATCCTCCTGTTGCAACACCCCATCCCCGTTTTTACACCTGCGCCGAGCCGGCGAACGGACAGAGCAGTGAAGCAGCACTCCCAGCCTGAGGGAGCCCACAGCGAGGAGCACAGCGCTCCTTCTCGCGGGGGTGCTGCAGAGATCCGATCTGGGCTGCGCTGCCGCTCCTGGCTCCGCTCCTGCGCGCTGCGCTTGGCACCGTGGCTCCGGCTCCTGACACCTGTGCGTGCCAACACTTGTGCTGCTCCTGGGAGCAGCTCGACACCTGCAGCGTGCTCAGACATCACCACCCGCCCTCTCAAAACCCCTTTGGGGGGGGGCTGCTCGAGTTGCTAAAGGTTTTTCTTCCTCCCTTCCACTTTGTGTCCCCTGTGAGTGGCAATGACAGAAGGCAGAATGGGGCTCGAGCCTTTGATGTTCACCACGTCTGCTTTGCAGCTGTGGCTTTCTTGAATGGGGCTGGTAACAACCCAAACTCCAGCTCTGCAAAGCTGCTAGCAGGCTTCCCAAGCAGCAACTCCATGGAAATGCGGGAACTTTTCACCCTTTACTTGCAGTCACTGAATGCTACCCACAATGAGAAAGCAAGAGGTCTGAGAGCTGGTCTTAGGCTGATGTCTGTTATCAACTCCCTCTTTATCTGGAGGTATTTTTGTTATCTTGGGAAAAAAACCCTCACCTCCAACCCCACCGAAAAAAAAAAAAAAAAAAGCCTGACAGTTTAGAGGCTGAAGAAACACTCAATTTCCCAGAGACATGGTTAAAAGTATCACTCAGGAATTGTCACTCTTGACATTTTTCTGGGTAGTTTTTTCGTTTCCTTTATTTTGTTCAGTAATAGGCTTGTCCATATGGAGACCACAAGAAGATTAAGCCTGGGAATTTAAGGATTCTCAGGGAATGCTGTGGGAGGGAATTTAAGGTAGGCTGTTCAAGACACAATTGCTAGTGAACCCAGAACACTTCAAATTTTCCCTAATATAATAAATTGACTTTTATAGAACCATAAACATCAGGTCAGACAGTGCTGGCAGATGTGCCAGTGGTGGTGCTGACGATCTGCCAGGCATGAGAGCTTCCAGAAACTGCATCCTGCAAAATGACTGAGACTGGGATAGCAAAACCAGGTGAGGATCCAGACTCACAACCAGCATCACCTTTGCACTGGCGTGCTGGCATGGCTAAAGGAAATTAATTAGCCTTCAGTGGTGTTATACTAAACAGGTTATTAAGGTAAAAGGGAAATTAGCTTTACTATTAAAAAGCTTTTTTGTGATGCTAGAACCGTTCTTTACCTTAGTATTACCTTTCTAGGAGAGTAAACCATCTTCCTGAACAATACAAACCCAGCAGTAGCAAGACTGAGCAAAAATAAAAGGTGAGAGGTGATAGTTATTTTACCCTGTGTGGTTCCCCCACTTCCAGGTCCAGCTTCTTGGCACCAGACCGGGTGTCAAACACCCCAGTACACATGGAGGAAATCAGAAAAGTAAGAGACAGTTTCTCAAGCTGCAGAAAAGATATTTGTAAGGTTTAAAACAAAAAATACTGAAAATCCAAATGTGGAGTTTCTTGGGATGAATTAAACTGATCTGGTGTCACAGTAGCCCAGGTGAACTTTTGGAAAACTGGTCACTGAAAAATATCAACATCTGCCCAACACACTGAGGTGCAAAAGCAGGCAGGAGGACTTACCCTGCTGAAAAAAGTAATTTTCCCTGAGTGCATGTGCTCAGCCCGGGCTGGAGCCATCTGTTCCGAGGAGTGTGTCGCCTTACAGCGAGCCAGTGTGTGCACACAGGAGTGTGTGTTTGCTGCTCCCTGACCCAGAATCATGCTGTTATATAAACCCTGGGATTATCAATAACCTCACATTACAAACCAGCTCCTGTTCAACTCATTAAAGGATTGTGTCTCTGCCTGTTCTGACTCATTTAGCCTCTTTGGCATTCTTTCTGTTAATGAAGATAGCAACTCATTACTCCGCACAAGCTGAAACAGCCATAGGTTAACTCGGCTTTCCCTTTTGAAATGATTCTTTTACCAGGATATTGCAGCAGTTCCTCCTGCCCTGGCAAAGCAGGTGCCAGGCCAGGCCAGCCAGCAGCTGGATATTCTGACCTCAAGTACACGATCTGAAATCATGGATGGATGGATGTGAAGCACCCAGACCTGGGCAATCCAGCAAACTTTCACCGCCCTTGTCTCAGGCTCGGGTCCCGGCTTTATCACGTACAATGTTATATCACCTCATTGCAATTAAACATGTAATCAAAAACCCAAAATCTGGCCCTCTCTAGGGCATTGGGAAGAACCAGTTTTTAGGGAGAAGCTGCAATGTGATCTTGTTTCTGTAAGGTTTTACCATAATTCATTGACTTGTCTGTAAGTAGGTTCGTAACACTGTCCTTTTTTCCTTCAACCAGCTCCATGATTTGACCAGGATGATGGGATCAGCCTAAAAATTCTTCCTTGGAAATCCTAGAATTTGCTGTCCTGGTTCTTCTGGGCCTCAGCTCTTGTGCAACCTTTTGTCTTGCTCTTCTTCCCTCCCAGCAACTCATCCCACACAATCCACTGCTCAAGGTCTGCTTTACAGACTGAAAGGCTCCTCCACTTCTGATTTTTTTTTTTCCCTCTTCATAGGCTTTGTGGGATTTGGCTCTAAACCCAAAAAATCAGCCAAACCTGAAGGTGTGAAGTTCCTCAGTGCTGGCTGGTGCTGTGAGTTTAAATCCCAGGGTAGCCAGGATAGAGTCAAAGGTGCTCCCAGTCTGAAAGTGATGGCTCTGTATGGCCAGTGCCACCTGAAAATGTACCAGAGACACTTTTGAGGATAAGCATTTTACTGGCTGAATGAATGAATGATTGCTTGAAAAATAAATTAATTTCCAGGTTACTTTGCAAAGAAATAACCTGGACAAGACCAGAATAAAGAAACAAACCCAACCCAAGTCCTTCAGAAATCACCTAAAGTTAGAGGGCAATGTGGTTGGAACTTAAGCAGACTAAAGAAAAGAGGGGAAAAAAGAAAAAGAAAAAAAGAAAAAAAGAGAAAAAAGCAGAAGAAATTAAAATTAGGAGGCAGCTAATTTTTTTTTTTAGGCAAAGCTACAGGACTACAGGCAAAACCAAGGAAAATTATGTTGCTCTTCCTGTGGAAAAGTTATGAAATTCCAATTGAGAGAGTGTTCTGATCCATCTGAGGTTGGCATTTTAATGGGGCTGGTTTCTCCAAGGCAGCCCATTACAGCCCCATTCAATAGTTCTAACCATTGTGGAAAAATGCCATGTGCCAACAGCTATTTTCCACAATTTTCTTCAGAAAATCTGAAAGAAATGCAGAAAATTGATTTGAAGCCCTGGCAGAGAGATAGAGAAACAGTAGCACAAGGCTGCAGGCCAGTAATTTATGTTTCGAATGTCACTGAGTGCTCTGCCTATAATTTCAGGGGAGAATGATAATAATTAAAAGCATAAACTCTCCATTCGTTTCTTACAAGGGGAAAAGCTGAACTTAGTAGGCATAGGGATTTCTTTTAGTGCTTAACTTTTCCAGTGGAGTTTCAAAAATTAAATATAGTAATAATATCTGTCCTCCAGAGTTATCCCAATGAGCTTTCCAAAGTCAAGAGGGGAAGCACTTCAGCTACCATGAGCATGCAGGCCCTGCTTGGATGAAATGTGGGGCTGTTTGACAGCAGGCAGCTCCCCAGGACCCCTGCAGCCCACGGATGGGGACCAGCACCAAATGCTCCCCTGGGACACGCAGGAGCTGCCAGTGGTGTCACTGGCAGAACAGGGAGGGCTCTGAAGGGTGGTGAAGAGACACCGAGCCAGAGGTCATGGAATCACAGAATGGCTTGGGTTGGAAGGGATCTTAAAGCTCACCTCATTCCAACCCCCTGCCATGGGTGGGGACACCTTCCACTATCCCAGGCTGCTCCAAGCCCCATCCAACCTCGCCTTGGACACTGCCAGGGATGGGGCAGCCACAGCTGCTCTGGGCAACCTGTGCCAGGGCCTCACCACCCTCTGAGTAAAGAACTTCCTAAAGAAGGTCCAGCACCATGAGTAGCCGTGGGAATGCTCTAACTTGTGTCAGGACTTGCTCGTTTGGATTTAGCCTGGGATCCCTTGTACAGTGCCCCACCAAATGAGCTGTTCCTGAGGAAGCAGCCTGAGGCAAGTCTGAACACAGAGCCAAGAATGCCAGGCAGATTATCAGAGCAACCAGCTCTGCTGTGGCTTCAAGTTCTTGGGGTGTCCAAGGTGACCTCTACAGACAACGACAGCTCCAGTGTGGTGCCTGCAGTTGTTTCTGGAGCATATGGTCACTGTGCAGGGGTTCCATAGGGGCTGTTCACTGGGGTCTGCACCAAGCCCAGGCCTCTCCTGGGCTGGTTCTGCAGTGCCTGGGCTGTTATTGCCAGGTTCCAGCTGAACTCAAGGTGCAGGGTACTCTCTGCAGGTAAACCCAGTCCTCCCTCCCTGGCTACGGGGGACACACTACCAAACTGCAAACTGTCCTTTCCCACAGCCAGCTTTCCACAGGGGTATCCCATGGGAATCTCTGAGGGTGATTGCTCACCCTGCAAATACATTGTGCTTTCTTTACCAGTGGGAGCAGAACCCCAAAGAGCTGCTGACATTGCAAAGGGCACAGAGGAGCAGCAGGAGAATTTCCACTTTTTTGGTAAAGCCAGCAGGAATTACATATAAGCACCTAAGAGCAAACTTTTTCTATTCTGCAAACAGGGATCATCATCTCCTCTACAAATTATTAAATTTACCAATGGCTTTAATCTATACAGAAAAAAAGGCTTTTGTAACTTTTCACATCCATTCTGACAACCATAGGGACATTTCTCAAGGCATTTATTACATTCATTGAGGAAAAATTAGACCAAGAAGTATTACTTTACATACTTAAGAAAACTAAAAGGATGGCCATATTTCAGTAGGTGTTGTTAAATGTACAGCAAAATTGAAACACCATATTTATGAAAACAATAAAATAAATAAATAGAAGAGAAATGGAAGAAAAATTCTGGACTGAGGAGATATTTCTATTTTTTCAAGGATGTGCTGACTATATTAATACTGTATTTTGCCTAGATTTTTTTTCAAACAAAGTAAATCACGGAATCTTTCTGGATGCAGGCAGTGTCATTGCAGAGATAAATGGCTCTCAGATATTAGTTTCTGACTGGGTAAACACTGGCCCTTTGACCATTGACTGTTTGCCCACAAATCACAATATTTACTGAAATACAAAGGAGATGTATGTACTGCTACATAGAGTCATCTTTTTTTTCAGCAGAAAATCCTCCTGGCAGTATTGCATATTGATTATGAACAGGACTTGAATTAGGATAAATATAGTAAATTTGTTTATCAGTGCTGCCTCCAAATGCTCTTTCATCCCCCAGAATATAAATATTCATAAAAAATAAGGAGATAAATAAATAAATAAATCTCTTCTAGTAGGTAAAAGATTAAGTATGTCTTTATAGGAGGAAGATTTTGGAAAACTCTTTGACTGTGAATGACATCATCTATTCCTGCCTGAGTTTGAAGACAGCCTGAAGAAAGGTGTAAATACCTAAATCTTATATTCATTTTGGTCAGGTATTAACTCATTTTGCTTCTTAGCAACACACGTCAGAAGGCAGAGGGTGATCTCACAATTTCCTCTGCCAGCTTGTTAGAAATACCCACTGGAAACATTCAGAAGGAAAATTATCCCTCGGAGATATCACACTTTGAAGTTCCCAGCAGCTTCCCTGGATACATTTAGCCTTGTGGAGGGCTACCAGCAGCAAAAACCCCCAGAGGAATGCAAATTCCATGGAACAGGACACCCAAACTTCCCTGCTGGACAGTGTGCTTTGCTGGACACCGTAATCCCATATCGAGCTGTAAATACCTTGCAAAAAGTAGCTGATCCTACCTTGGGCAAGGCTTTTGCCCGTTGTTGGAATGGGAATGCTGAGAAGTGGCCTTTAGTTCCAGTTTATGACTGCACCAACACATTTGACCACTTTGCTGATTTAACTGAGGGCAGAACTTGACCCTCAGTCCTCGTCAGATCCACTCCATGTCACAGACACTTCAACCACCAGACCTGTGTTCCAAACCTTATTATGGTATGTTATCATATAATAAATATGTGATTAATGATAACTGAGCACCACTTAATGAAAGGTTTTCTTGCTTTTTCTATTTATATTACTGCACGTAATCTGAACCTCTGACAATTAAATGTTACATAAAATATTCCAATACTAGCAATCCTGGGAGCATCTTTTTGAACACTTGGCAGCCTTGTAATGGTTTGTCATTAACAAGCATGCCCTAATGTGACATTCCACTTCAGCAGCCTCTCTGAGAAGGTCTTTTTTTTCCCTTTTCCCATTGCAGCAAGGAGCTGAAGGCTGAGTTATCCAGCAGAAGAAGCAGGTGTTGCAGCGCTGCTCCCTGTGGAGGTTATTTCAATACCCAGACGTCATTAGCACTGAGCTACAGGACGTTGTAGTGCAGTAAATGCGTCACGTTGCACGGGCTGCCATGGTCCTCTGGTGCATCCTGCCATGGATCATCCCGGGCTCCTGTCAGCAAAGGTTGTTTGAAAGGGAGGGACGGGTTCCCGTGAGCAGGAACTGCAGAGCGATGAGGAGGATTGCAATCTATTCCCCCCCCTTTTTACAGATGCTATCTTCCTTGCACACACTTGGCACTGAAAGAAAGGAAAAATACAGTGAATTCAGGGGTCGTAGAATATTTTGGGCTGGAAAAGACCTTTAAAGGTCATCTCGTCCAACCTCCCTCAAGAAACAGGGACAGACAATGGGTCCAGTTTAGTATAAGTGTATAAACATGAATATTAGCTCAAAAAATAACATTATAAATAATACTGAGTTGTCACAATGTTCCTGATAGTGCACCAGTATTCCAGTGGTTTCACCAGGGAAGGGCTTTGCATTGCACGGGAGTTGATTCATGATCCCATTTCTGAACAGGTAACGTCTTGCCAGGGAGGAGATGGATGTAGCTCTCTGTGCAAGCTCTTGCTTGCCATGTTGGAGAGTCTCTACTCATTCTGGGGACCTGCAAGTCCCTCAGCTCCTTGTCCCAGGAAAGCCTACCCTAGTTTTACAAGACAGGTGCCTGCCTTAGAACGATTGGATAATTCAGGTTTGAGAGGACGTCAGGAGGGCCTGTTAGATCAGACCAGGTTATTGAGGGCTTTATCCACTCTTGCCTTAGCTGGGGTAAACAGGGAATTCTCTACACTAAATGAAGCTGGGATTTTGCATCAAGTGTGGACTGATGTAGCGAAGTCTGATGTCAGCAACCTGAGGAAGTGGGTAGTCTTACTGTGCATGGTGGGGTGGGAAGCTATTGCTGATACAGCAAGGACAAAAACACAGACCTCTGGCGCATGGAAATAAAACCAGGTAGAAACAGGTACTGAATGAAACAGCTCAGAGCAAGATGCTGCTTGAGCTCCATGACTGCAAACCCCAAGTGAGAGAAGGGCCCCGCAGACACCCAGCCAGCTGATGGAGCGATCTGAAGTCACTCCAGCCAACATCTGCTGCAGCAGGAGCAGAACTTGCCTCGGTGTTGTTAGCACAAGTCACAGTTTACACAGCAGGAAGTGTTTCCATTTCAGAGTGAGGTTTACATTTGAATGCCGGTCTCTGGGAATTGAAGAGGATAATTTATCTAAACTGATTTTCCCACTCCTAACAATTTTACCCAGCAGGTCTCAGGTGCCAAGTGGAGCTTCACTAGTGGCTCTGCCTGTGTATTCACAGGAGATACCTTTTTTAATTCTTCAGCAATTGCTTTGTAACTGGAGGATGGGAATGAAAGGCTGGCTGAATGAAGGGAGGCATGACCCCGGTGTCTTAATAAAATAAAATCCTCTGGGGTTGGCCCAGAGGTTATGCTTCCATTGCCATGGGAGAGCCCTGGATTAATTCCTGCCCTGGTCCTTTGCTCTGCGGCCCGGCAGCAGCAGTGCAGGGTGTTGCAGAGGTTTTGGCCAGCAATACTCAGCGATGACCTTTCTGACTGATTGCAGGGCAGTGTTGATGAGCCCCTGGGGCACCCAGCCCTCCTCAGCTGGGCAGCATCGCCAGAGGGGAGTGGGACAGATGACAGCCCAGGTTAAGGAAGGGGACTCAGGGCTCCTCTGGGGGCAAAGGACTTGTCCTCAGGTTTAAAAATGTAAAAAAATGCTGAGAGGGACACACCCCGCTGCCACAGCTAGGCAAGATGTGGGATATTCAACAACATATTATTTGCTGGAAAGAAAATGTAGTTTTTTATTTAAAATGTGGCTCTCAGTGAAAACCACATTTATAAAATTTCAAACAATGTATGTTTTGTGGTTGTTGGGACTGAGCACAGCACTCCTCACGGAGCTTTAAATCATTTCATATGAATGCAAAAGCGCTCGCTGCTTTGCTGAATCGAGAGATCTCCAAAAGAGCCTGAATGTGAAAAGAAAAGTAACAGCTGAAAATTCCAACCAGCGGGCTCGAGTTTTCCAAGGCCTGTTTGCTTTGGCCTGCCTCTGCCATTCCTTTCTTTCTTTCTTTAGAAGTGTGAAACTGGTTGGTCGCTGGTATTTGTTCTGTGGTCTGCACTAACTGTTCCATCTGTGTAAACTCCGGCTTGCCAGCCTGGGAGTTTAACAACACTTTCCCTTCAGCTGGAAGGAAAATGAAAGTCCCGTTAAGTGGCACTTTGAAGCTTTGCAAAACACACTGTTCTGGGTTTGAACACAGAGCGGGAAGGTCGGCTCCTGCCCAGGGCTGCTCCTGGCCATCAGCACAGGACCCGTCACAGCCCGGAGCCAGTGGGGCAGCCCCAGAGCGCCTCGTGGCACACTCAGCCTGCAGGAGCAAAGGGAGCAGCTAAAACCTGGTCACACACAAGGAGAGACACACAACCAAGTCAGCTCCATTTTTATTAGGGGTCTCTCTTTGTCACTGTTACCAAGACTCTGATGTAGGGAAGTATTCAGTCTCTAAAATCACCTCTTAGGCTGCCAAACAGGAGTTAAATGCCCAAATATCTCACTGGGCCTGGTTTCCAGTTCACGTCACAAATTAGACTTGCAGATTTTCTTTTCTTTGATGTCCAGCTTAGTCCTAAAGCGAGCCCTCTGAACAACCAGTTTAGCTGTGCCCAACATGACCAAATCTTTGACTGCCTCTGATTTGTAGGGCTTAAGATATTTCTATGGTGCTATTGTCATTCCAGGTCACTACTATAACTGATATTTTATCTGTGGGTTGCCAAGTTGTCATTCAAATTTGAGTCCAGCTTCCAGACAACCTCTGCATCATTGGCCAAGTCCTGGAGAGTGTAGGCTGAGGAGCAACCAGCTCCAGTACCCTTTGATGGAGGAGGGACTGGCTCTGCTGTGTGTCCCATTGACCTTGATGAAGGGCTGATCCCATCCTGGCGGGACTCTGATGGCACCTCTCCATTCCTAGGGCAGCTCCAATCTGGTTCAGTGCTTCTCCAAATATAAAAATTAAAAACCCCTTATTAAACCCACTCTCAACCTTTTATTTACACAGAAAAGACAGTTGACATGCTGTTTTGCCTCCCATTTCCACACTGGTTTTCTTCTGCCCCATGATGTATATTTGTCCTTCCCAGGGTTCAGCCCTCCCTAGATTGTACTCCAGAGCCCTGGGCATAAGGCTGGCTTTTTCCCTTCCTCTTTCTTCATGTTGCTTTTTTTGTTTCCTGACTGCGTGCTTAGCAAGGGTATATTTTTAAAGCTGTGTAGGGGTTTTAGGTGCCTGAATTTTGTGATGGCTAACAGAGAAGCTGTGCTGTTATTACACAAGTAATACTTTGAAAATGTGTAGTAAAATTCAGGATCAGTTACTATCAACATAGGAGTGTGAAATATCAGCTCAGAAAAAATCATTGCTGCTGAGAAGGCAGAATTCATCAGATTCTTCTAAAATAATGTTTCTGAACATTCATATGAACTCCCGACAGCTGTTGAGTTCAATCTTGTTTCCTCCTAATCAAAATATATACTGTTGTTTTTCTTCACTGAAAATTTAGAGGAGGAGAGAGAGGATTGCAAGTGTTTAAAAGAAAACCACAAGTGACACTGGAAGTAAATGTGTTTGAAGATGACTTTCAATAAATAACCAGCTTACCGAAAAAAGCCCTTTCCTGAAATTCTAAGCCAAAAAACCATTACTGAACATTTTTCAGATTTGTCTTTCCCCTGCTGCCTTTTTCTGTCTAAAACCTGATTCTTTTCAAATGCATTTTCCTTCAGCTGAGAGATCTTATTTCGGCTGAAAATAAACTTCTATTGAAAAGTCCCAGCAGCTTTTCTCTGCAAGGATTTGGAGATTTTGCTTCAAGAAATGTTCACAAAATATTCCATCACGTAGCCTTCGCTGTAGGTAACCAGAGATATTTGTTCTCTGAAGAAAAGTCCATTGCATAACGCAGGCACCTTTTCATTGCTTCTGCACCCGAGCTCAAATGCCTGTACCTGCCAACCTACTTCAACCAAAGAAAGGTCAGTGGAACATTTGCATAAAATCGAATGCATTTGCATAAATCAAGCTGCAGCTTTATGTCTTACACTGATCTGGAATGCACATTGTGTTTTTCGTGGTGACAGGCGGTGAGAGGCAGCACCAGCCAGTTATAAGCGTGTCTGTCTTCGGCTCAGCCCTGCCCTGGAGTGAGCCGAGATCAATCCCCCAGTCCACCTGAGTGCTCACAGATGTCAATGAGACCACAGCACACAGGCAGTTCTGCTTCTGCTCAGCTCATCGGAGCATGAGAGACTATTTTTCCTCAATTTTTTTAATCTGTTGTGCTTTCCTGAAGTCATGGAATCAAACCTGTAGGTATCAGAGCTCCATGTAAATTGAAAATTCAGATCAAACTATCCAAAATTAGGCTTTGCCAAGATTATCAATAAATTGATGTACCCAAGATTTTTATACAATAAGTTTTAGTTCATTTGAGTTTACTCAAGATAGTAGGGTCATGATATATTTGGATCCAATATTTTGTCTGATTTGATGAAAGTGGCAGAGAAAATCTAGACTCTCTTGACTTTTAGGAACTTAAGACTTTACATTAATTTCAAATTCCAGGAAATATCTAATAAAACCACTGCAGCTGGCACTGGTCAAATTGCCAATATATTCAAAAGCAATTCAGAAGTGCCAAAGTGATGACGTGATGGGAGAGCTTCTGCTCCTGCTCTGAGTCCACAGTGGCATCGAGTCCTGTGCTGGAAAGTCAAGGGGCCAGGCCAGCTGCTCTCCATGCTGGCCTCTGGCAAAGCTTTCTCTTAAGAAACCACCTGAGCAGCTCCAGACTGGCCTATCACGTAAGTTGTGTCATTCCTTTTACCCCTAAACCCACCTAAATGGGAGATTTACACGAGGATGGGTCTCAAAAGCAGATTCCTGCCAGGGAATTTTTTGGTTTGGAGAGGAATCACTTTGTATCATAACCAAAAATTGCTTTCAAACTCTGCACCTTGGCTGTGTAAGTCAGGCAGGTAGGATTAGCCCTTTGTAGAAAAGCCCTTTTTAAGCTACTCAGAGAATTGAGGCAGTGCCTGAGCCTGTCACCAGCACGGGGGCTGGCAGAGGGCATGGCCAGCAGTGTGAAGGGTTTTGATTTACCTGCATGCTGACCAGTCAGCTCTAGCTACTCTGAGTAGAAATCAGATTGTTTATCCAACCCCTTTTCTCTGATCTACACATTTGGGGTTCATGCTCACAAGCAAAACATGCAGCAGCCAGGTCAACAGCCTCAGACAGCAAAGGTCACCAAGCCTGGGCACTAAAATAGGACAGAAAATGTGTCCAGCTGAGCCCCATAGTAACCCCAGCACACCACTCATTATGGCAGTGATCTTATCCAATTAAGAGTGCAAGGTGGGATGCCCAGGCAGCTGATCAGAATCAGGAGACACCACATAATGTTAAGTGGAATTGCCTAAAAATCAGCAAATTTTTACTGAGGGAAAAGGCTTTGCTTTCTTTTTATTGCCCCAACCCTCATCCCCTCACCTTACTTTTGCCTCTGCTTCCTTTTTAGACTCATTTTAAGATAAAAACTAGCTGTTGTTCATTTTGGTGGGTGCAGGTACCTTATCACAGCAGTTACCAGGGTAAAGGCCCTTCTTTCCAAGTCGGCAGCCAGACATTTTCGGGCCCATCTCAGACTCAGTGGCAGCGGTAGGTAGGAAGCTGTCCCTTGTGCCTGGGTGCAGTGGGACGGGGACAACCTGGGCTGCCCCCTCCTTTCTGCATCCCCTTGAGCCCCCCCTGCTCTGTGGGTTCTCTGCAGTGGAGCTGCTCTGAGGGGCTCCACCAGGCACAGCTTGATGGAAGGATTCCCACAAGGACAGGACTGTGATGGTGCTGACGGGACAAATGAAAGCAGAAGCATCCCTCGGCCTGGGCACAGAAGCTGTGATGGGCTTCAGAGAACACTCAGAGGTGAGCAGCTCAGCTTGCAGAGCTGTGGAGCATGAGCTGCTCTACAGGAGGGGAGCAGGGACAGTGTGTGCCAGGACCTGAGCTTCCTCTCATCCTGGAGAAAATCAGAAGAAGCTCTGTCAGGTCCATGGAGAACTTGGCTCCAGAAATGCTGCTCCTGCATGGAACAGTTCTTGAGAACTAACCCATCCACCACAAATTGAGCAATAATGCTGTTAGAAGGTGATGTCTTTGATGCTATCACCCAGACTAATTTCTGCTCTGGTATTCAACAGGAGTTTTTGGAAAGGCAAGATAATGACTTGGGAATTGCAGCTGGCCTGAGCACAGTTCACTCAAATTTTTATCAACACTAGCTGAGAATGTGACACATTTAAACCAATCAAGTGTATTTATTTTACTATAATCTCATAATAGCAACAATGACCTCAGTGAGGGGACTTTCCTGAGCACTAGAGATTAGCTGGGGTTAACAGTCCCCTGGATGCTGATCTCTCCAGGGCAGTGATGGAGATGTGGAACCTTTTAAAAGGATTCATTACTGGCAGCTGAAGTCTGCATGAAAGAGCCCCAAAAGGTCTGGGCATGGTTTTTAATTAATCAGCTCTGGCCCCCATCACCTCAGGCGTTGCCTCCTAGCCAAAACTGCTTCCCTCTGGCATTTTTAGCAGCGTGGCTGTTCTCATTGCAGATTTGTTTCCTCTGTGGTTTTGTAGCCTGTTGCCTTCCACGCTGGCAGGGCCAGCATAAGGGGAAGTAGCCGGGGAAATGCCCCTCCTGTTCCTGAGCCAAAAGCAGAGGAGAAATCTGCCTTCTATCTTTAGCTGGGGGGAAGCAACATTCCCTCGTGCTTCCCTTTCCTGTCCCTCTGTGCAGCCAGGGCTCCCCGGATGTCCCATCTGCTCCAGCTGGATGGTGGGAGGAGCTGGTGGCTCTTACTGAGCTCGGGCACACTCAGTGCCTCTGCTCCTGAGTGCCTGCCCCTGCCCTGCTGGGCCTCGGGGCCTTCACACCAAGGGCACACCAAAGGATCAGGCCAGGGGTAGAGCACGTAAGATTTAATCAGAAAAAAAAAAAATCTGCCTTTGCACAAAGATTGAAAACAAGAGGCCATTTAAAAAGTGTTACCAAGACTTTGAAAGTGTCAAGAACATTTTGGAAGCTCTGCTGCCCATGGTGTATTTCTTGAATCAATGTGTGATTTTTAAACTTCTGGCTAGATAATAATCAGGCAGATATCCCATAATGCAGAAACATCAAGTCATTACCAGACCCTGGAATAAAAAAGTAAAATCAAACTAAATACAAGATAAAGCAACGTCCTATGAACAAGTGATTTGTCTGATACCATTCTACTGAAGGCATCTTCACTGAGTTCCAGTGACAGCAGATGAAAGGCAGGACACAGGACTTCTTTGAGCTTGTGCTAAAGCTGCTTTTAACTACAATTACAAAGTCAATTAGAAAATCATTTCAGCACTAATGAAACAACGAATGATTGATGCTTAATGGTTCTGGCAGGAAATACAGCCTGGTAAATACAGCTGACCAGAAAAAGGCAGTTCAAAGTTACGAGACATCAAAAGTTTATGGTTTTGTGCATGTGTATATATGTGTATGTGAATGCAAATTTGCAAAATCAAAGTGTTTCAATTTGGGGGTGCAAATGAACATCTTTAACTGGATAGAGTTCATACTCTCAGTCATTCTGGTGTAACCTATAATATGCTCAGGCTGGCAAATGTGTTTCCAGATCCCAGGCTGGACTGGGAGAACTTCACTGCCTAGGTCAGGTGTCAGTTGGTCATTTCACCTCATGTCCAGTGTGCCTTGGGCAGAAGCAGAGGTGAAAAAAGCATGAATCCAGTTATATATTATATATTACATATTATA
>VZRQ01000967.1:1020473-1046459 GCA_013397975.1 Machaerirhynchus nigripectus | reverse complement strand
GTATATATTATATATTATATATTATATACAACATATTATGTATTATTTGTATTAAATATGGATATATTTCTCTGTAAATACAGACACATATAGATGAATATATATATTTCCAGATGCTCCTGTCTTGAAAAGGAGACAGATCAATGCATTATCCTGTTCTCTTTCCTGTGGCTTCTATTGCTCTCTCTGGGTTTAAAATCAATATTGATGTTGTGATGCCTTGGCCTGCAAATCTAATCCCAGGTGGGATTAGAAATTCTCTCTGTAGCAGGAAGAGAATTCTAGGAGAGGATTCAGACTAAATCCAGCTGCTGAGATAGAGGTTTCTGAGCTTCATTCAAACAGAGCATCTCAAATTTCAATTCTTGGAGGGGACCAGCTTTTCCTTCACCATGGCCCAGCAGTACAGAGCTGTGTGGCTGCAGGGCACTCCAGCAGGAGCAGTGGCAGATGCCCAAAGCTGATGCAACACACAAGAATCAGGGAAAATGCTGCAGCACAAATTACTTGAGAAAAACCTCTTTAATGCAGTTCCACCGTACACACACAACCTTACTCCTAGAGCAGAGCTACTTGTGTGTCATAGTTACGTCATAGAGGCTTGATTAAGCAAGAGAAATTTCCTTGGTTTTCCTGTAATCCTCGTGGAACCCGATTGCAGCAAGGAGAATGAAGGTTCTGGGGAAGGTCGGTGCGTGGTGGCAGCTGCAGCACTGCAGGTGCAGGGTCAGTGGACATGGTGCAGCTCTCCCTCCCCACCTGGCCTGTGCTGTGCTCAGCTGGCCATGGAGCTGCTCCAGGGCTGTTCCCTGTGGGGATTGCATGGATGTCAGGATCAGAGGCTGGTACCTTTGGGCCTGGGCACACATACAGCCACTGCCTGAAAAAGCTTGATTACTTGTTTTAACCATATTTAATGCTTCCCCTCTGAGGGTTTTAATGTGCTTTAAAGGTATGTTCATGGCACTTGATCCTCTCCAAGGTAAATGCTTGCTTGAGGTCTCTGCTTCAGCCAGCTGACAGCTCTGTGACTGTGTGGGCACCACCTCTTTCCAGCCCTCCTGTGCCCGGTGTCTCCTTTCTCTGAGCAATCACATGGAAAGCTGCAATTTTAACTGTGGAGGAACAGCAGTGCACCGAGCAATTGGCCAGACTGAAACATTTACCCAAGACCATTTGTTTATAACGTCCTTGCACTCCCCATGAGATCTTCTTGTTTTAATCCAGGCTCGTGAGGGCTGCATCTTGCAGTTGTTACAGGCTTAAGGTGCCCTGTGAGCAACCACCTTCCTTCCTCTGGGACCTGTGAGCTGGGTTTGTCTCACAGTGTATTTGGTCTATCTCTAGAGAGGCTGCTGTAAAATGATTGCTGAACCCATCTTCAGTTCACTCCTGCTAATTAAACACCTCTGGTTCACTGCTTGCTTGTTCCTTTATTTTCCCCCTCCCCCCCCCCCTTTTTTTTTTTTGGCTAGTTCCAAAAGGATATTATTTTTAGCTCAGGAGGGTTAAAGGGGAAGGGAATTGTGCCAGAATCAGGTTGTTAGGAGATGGGGAGAGAGGAAAAAATGCTGGGGGTGGGGGGAGATCTGCAGTGATTAAAATTCCATCTAATAATAAGACAGAAAGCTGCGGTGCACGGGTCCAGCCTAAATTAAGCTCCTGAATTAGAAGCGCTTTCCAAAATTCCTCTCTAGACAATTTAATTAGGCGACAGGTATTTCCACAGTCACACGGTGGTTCCGCTTGGCAATAAATAAAGGCTTCAAGAATTCTCACCCTGGAATCCAACGAAGAAAGCAAAACAAAACTTGCAGCAGGACACAGAGCGGCGTGTGGTGAGATTGGCCCGGCTCCCCTCCTCCCCATCCCACCCTGCCCAGCTCTGGTAATAGATGGTGCACGAGCACAGTCCTGATTAGGGGGCCAGGAGGTTAATCTCCAGCTTGCTCTCTGATAAAGTCCATATCCAGGCACTGTACACCACAGCCTATCCATAATCTTGGGGTTTGCCCTTACACAGTGTCGGTGCAGGACTGACGTGTGCAGCCCTCAGTCCCGGCACAAACGATGCCATCCATCCACGTCAGCTCTGCTCTTTCCTTTCGCTGCTCCCCCCAGCCCCTCCTCATCAGCTCTGCTCTTTCCTTTCGCTGCTCCCCCCAGCCCCTCCTCATCAGCTCTGCTCTGTCCTTTCGCTGCTCCCCCCAGCCCCTCCTCCCCATCCCTGTCTTGGGCAGTGACTAAGGATGCTGGATCCCCAGCCCCTCCCCGACAGCACAGAGCACTGTGGAGAGGGGATGCTGTTGTCTCAGGCAGCTTGGAGCAGGGTAGAAAGAGGAACTTGAACATTTTTCCACTCCCAAAATCATCAAACCCTATATTCACTGTTCATAATTAATAAATCAAAATAATTTAAAAAATAATGAAGTCACTTATTTCCTTTTATCCTATAAATGCTCCTTGTGGCCCATGAAAATAAGGATTATTTTCTTCCCTCCAAAAAATCATAGAATTATTGAATGGTTTGGGTTGAAAGGGACCATAAGGATCATCTCATTCCAACCGCCTGCCATGGGCAGGGACATCTTCCACTAGTGCAGGTTGCTCCAAGCCCTGTCCAACCTATCCATGAGCACTTTCAGGGATGATGCAGCCACTACTTCTCTGGGCAAATATATCTGGACATTGCTATGCTGAAGAATGCAGAGCACCAAAACAAAGGATATGCATTACTTTTACCTGAAAAGTGCATTTAACACACTGCCTTTATCTAACACACAAGTTTAACAATGTAGGCCGTGCAATGATAGCAAAAATTTCTAGAATTTCTAGAATTCCCAGAAATATTCCTTCTCTCAGCACTGTTTTTCTCATAATTCTTTCTACTGGCTTGTCTTGTATAAATCTTCCTTAATTCCTCTCCCAAATATTTGATGCTGCCTTAACATTTTCTTGGAAATGCTACATGTGTGAAGATATTCTTAGATTTCCTTGGGGTGAAAACCAGAGAAATTAAAAACAAGGCTTATCAATAAAGTGTCAGTCATAGGCACCAAGCTCCCGTGGAATATCTGTTTGTGTGACATCCTGTAAGTGACTTCAGCAGTCCCTCTTGGATGGTCATGTCTTCAACAGCAGGCTTCCCAGGATCAAGGGCTGGATGGACAGATGGGCTGGACAACCTAAATTCACATTAAACACGCAGAAGGAGTGAAAATTTGGAAAATTCTTAGGGATTTTTAGTGTGTCAGAGTTCACTCAGTGCTCCTGGGAAGAGCTTTTTACTCACATGGGTGTTCCAACCTTCAGCAAACACAGTCTCTGGTAACAGGCAGCTATTGCAGGGAAGAATTGCCTAATTCTTCAGGAAGTGGCATGAGTTTGCATTCCTTGAACCTCTGAGCAGTCCTCTGCCTTTTTACTGAGTGGGCGTCCGGGTGCCATGGGTGGGAGGAGGTTGGGGACAAAGCATCGATTTTTGCACCGTGCTGGAAGAGAAGGGAGTGTTTCAATCCATCCTTGTTTGTAGAGAACTTTGAAATTATTCAAGAGTATCTGTGTTCTCATTTAAAGTGTAATAATGATTTCATTTAATCTGAAGGGATTCTTCTAACTGCAAGAGTTCTTACCCCATGTTAATTAAATATCCATTGATTTCTAAAACAAAGGAAAACACTTGTGCTTATTGAGGTTTTACTGCGATATTCAATATAACATGGTTCTATTGTATGGTTTAGTCCTCTACAAACTTACCTTTAATAAAGAACAGCTAATATATAGAGAGATTAATTAAGAAAATATAATCATATAGCAGAAGAATCATTGTAAGCAACAGAAAGGTGAATTGATGGTTAGTGTATTTGTTTTTTTTCCTTTGGCCAATATATAATTGGGAATACTAAAATAAAAATAAATATTTTTAATCAAACTAGGTTTCAGTTTAGTCCACAAGGGAAACATTGAGGTCTCATGTACTTATACAGCTAAGACCTATTTGGAACAGCTATGAAGTCTGAGAGTCAAGGCTGGAAAGCACTAGCCCAGAAATTCTCTTTAATGTGGACTTGATGTTGTGTGCTTTAAAATCATTGCCTGAAAAAAGAAAAAAAAAAAGAAAAAAGAAAAAAGANAGAAAAGAAAAAAAAAACCTCTCAACTCTCACTTACCTGAATAACAGCTTCAAAATTTGTCCCCCACATTCACCATATGCACTGCTCTTTATCCCAGTGTTGGGTTTCCCATGGTGCTGCCAATCTGGAAAGTCAAATATGAAGGCATGTAAAAAACAATGAATCCTGCCCATTAATTGTTTATTTTTTTTCATTTGGTTCCTGCCTAGCACAACATCTTCCATCTGAGAAAGCCATTAGCACTGGGAAGACAGGCACTGAATAAGGATTTTGCTGGAAATGGGACATGTTTGCTTTCCTTGGAAGGTGAAAGTGGAAGAAGTAGAATGTGACAATAGAGTGAAACTGCAAAAAAATGGGGGTGGGAAGTGCATTTTTAAAAGAGAAAGCATGCTTCTTACCATTCAGAATTCCACTTGGATTTCCGTGCATGTACACACTCCTACACCTTAACAGCTGCTTTGAAATACCCCTGTCCTGGTAACAACGCCATGGATTCACAGCTTCTGAGCTTTTTGCCATATGACACCATCATATTGTTTGTGTTGCTAAATTTGGCTTTAATGTAAAGTTAAAGAGCAGCCCTGCAGTGAGCAGAAAGGCGCCGAGGCTCCCCCGCGCAGGCAGGGCTCTGCAGCCAGTGCCACACGGCTCTGCAGGGCCCCTCAGGGCTGCTCCTCCACGCTTTCCCCCATGTTTCAATCCAGTTCCAGCCCTGCATTTCAGATTCGGCCAGACCAGCCTCTGCTTAGGCCTTGGTGATGCTGCATGAGCTGAAATGACACTGCAGACTTGGCTCAGGTATCAGTTTGATGTGCATGATCTGCACTCACACCTTTTCCCGGTGTCGTGCCATGCAAATATTGGAGGTAATTGATTTTCACTTGCACGGAACCAGGTAAAGCATGAACTACAAGTGGCTGCATTCAGAAGTCACTTGGATTATCCTCTTTTTGGAAGAGTCTCAGGAGGTGGAAGCGTGGAATAAATTGGATTTTGGGCAGGGGCTGGGCAAGGTGGATTTGGGGACCTGTTTTATTACGTTGTAACCAGTCCCAAAGAAAGAACTGGAAAGAAGCTTGGGAGATGTCTGGGCCGTGGGTTGACCTCAAAGCGGCATTAATTCAGTGGATGTCTTTCCTGACAAATGGTGATTTAACCCTTTCATAGCAGTCTCTGGCACTGGGGAATCAGCAGCTGCACCTTTCCATGCACTGCGGAGAAGGAATGCTCTGTCCCTCCCGTGACCTCCACTTGTCCAATGCTTTTTGAACTAGACACAGACCTCAAGGGCCTGGGGGAATGGTTTTGGTGTAAAATTCCTCAGCTCAGAACAAGCACTGAGATGACATTTAGTCTCTCGTTTAGTCACAATTCTTGTGTGTGTTTTTGTTTCCACCAGGCTGTAGAAAATTTGCTGTTGGCTTGTAGCAACAGCAAAGCAGAATCCTTTCCACTGTGGCTGAGAACATGCTGGTTGGACAGCAAAAAGGTAAATCCAAGATTTGGCTGTATCCTGTATGTTCCTTCTCTTTCCCTCAGTTTCCATTCTGCAATTCTGAAATATTTGGAACTGCTTAGGATACACAAAGATTAAAGGGCCTTTCTGTCTCTCTGCTGTAGGCCACTGTCTGAGATAGGAAAGGAAAGAAAGCTAAATATAAACTCTACACACAGCCAGCAAATCTCAGGAAGGCTGATTTTTCCTCTAGGATGCTCCAAGTTTCTAACTCCCTTAACCTGTTTATCAGATCCTATTCCCTTAGTGTCTGTACCACTGACAAATTCTGATTTTCTTCCTGACTTGCAACATCTATAGCTGTCACTTGTAGAGGAGAAATGATGCTGTGTGATCCATGTGACCAAGTCATTAGCTAAATCAGACCATATTTTGCATACTGAACAGCATGTCCTCACAGAGAATTGTTTGTAATCAGTCAATATTATTTATTTTTTAAAGTGCAGAAGATACCATTGAGTAAATTTGAATAAGAAATAAATTTGGAGAAATTGTAATCAGCCTGTGAACACTTTGCAAGCAAGAAGAAAAAGAAACAGGCTAAATTAATTGATTAAATTACAGGTAAGTGCCTCTCTCTGTGCTGATCCTCTTCTCAGAGCCTTCAGTATTTTGGGTGCATACCTCAAGCCTGACCTGAATCAAACTCTGTTTTTCCAATCAGAGCTCTTGCATTGCCAGTCATACTCCATTAAGTGATGGGTTTGCACTGTCAGCAAACGATCATTAAAGGAGCAGACTGATAACATAAATCTCATTTTCACGTGTAAACCAAGGCTGGTGTTTAGGTGGAGTAGGGACTGATGTATTTGCTCTTTGCCTTGCTTTTTTTTGGCTTCCCGCCCTCCAGACGGTGATACAGTTTTCAGGAAAGAGTTTTCCATACTCAGTAAAGCCTCTTGTTTTCCACCTACTGAGGAAAAGCCAGTAACATCTGATCAGCTGTAGCTTCACATCCAAGGATGATCCTGCTATGCAGGGAGATTCTTGAAGATAATAACAGATGGGGGCTTCCGTCGGAGCCAGACCAGCACTGAGGGTTGGAAGACTTGTTGATCTCAGCATGGAACCTCCCACACTGCAAAGCACTCACCAAGATGCTCACCAGACTGAAGTGTACGTGCCAGAGGCCTCATCCACTCAAATAGCTTCCTGATCTTTCCATGTTTCTAAGCTCAGCTTAACTGCCAGGAATCCCCAGGAAGGAAGGAAGGAAGGAAGGAGGGAAAGCAGAATATTCTCTTGCTCCTCAATACCCCCGAATATTACAAGTCAGCCCTCTGCTTTGATGCTTTGCTCTAAGAAATCCCTGGCCCACAGCTAGGAGGTGTCAGGAGACAGTCACAGCACTCATTCTCCTTTACATCTCTGCTGGATAAGGAGGCTCTGGAACTTTCCAATTCCTGCCTTTTGCAACTGGAAGATGAACTTTCCAGCATAAGAGGGCCTGGCCACTGGAGCAAGAAGTTGAACTGTGCAGAAGCCTGTGCTAGCACAGCAGTCTGTACTCATGACACTCTCTTTGATCCATGGATCCTGAGGACTCAGCATGAGTTTGGATAACTGCATATTGGATGGGGGAGATAGGAGGGACTGTATGGGGGAAAATAAAATGTTGAAAGAAGTTTGATGCTGGCAATTCTGAGCCCAACATCTGCACAGAGAGGGCAGCAGCAATATTGCTATAAAGGAACAAAGCAACATCTGGCACGGCTTTGACCCAGCCGGGGGGGACGCTGCTGGGCAGAGGGAAGAGGGTGAATCTGGAATTTCAAATACAAAATGAAGAGTGAGGCCAGTTCACACTGACGGGGTGCACTGCAAGTGCTGTTCTGCTCACCTCCTGCTGCCCATGCTGAGGGGGAGGAGAGGAGCAGTGAGCCTGCTGTAACCTGCAGGAATGGTTTGATTTGGTTCATTGAGCCAGTGAACCTCAGAAAGAGTGAATTATGGGCACTTTTGTGTAAACCACTTCAGGTAAAGAAGGAGGCGGTTGTGATTGATGCCAAGAATTTACTGAGCTGAGGTGAAAAGTGTTTGTGTATTTCAATGTAGCATGACATATAAGTCCTTCCAGTTACAAGGTACTACCCAGCACAAGGATTGCTTTCTCGTAATGCTAACCGGTGATGATGAAAGTTTCGGCCTCATGCAAAGTCTCTTACTTGAATTTTTCATCCCCTTTCCCATCAGGGCTCTGTTCCTCATTCTTGGAATGCAAGAACGGAGGTAAAAAGCCATGGTCTGTCTTCATCCTGGTGTAGGCTTGGGATTTCCTGCAAAACCTTGTTCAGCACAGCTTTTCCAAATCATGCACCTCCCAAAAGTATCTGCACTTACCCCTAAGCACTGTAGCAGTCCCACAGACGTACAGCTGTGCTTCCCAAGTCCTTTCCCACTCTGAGCCACAGGCAGAGGTAGGTCCCCTTCAGTCAGGACAACACTAGGGAGTTCCTGATTGTATTCTTCCACTGAGAGGCAAACTAGCAGAGCTTGGTGGAAAAACGTGCCCAGAAAAGGAACATGCCTTTTTTTCTTATTGTGGATACAAGAAAGATGTGGATTTGTTTTATCAGCATAACACAAAAACAGCTGACACTGAGGCTTTGACTACCCAGACCAAGGGACAGAGGATATCAGTGCAAAGGAGCAATATCAGAGCTGTGAGCCACATTAGCAGAGTGTGCTACAGCACACATGTCCTTAAAAACAGGTTGCAATTTTCCAAGTAGTCAGTTTTCCTTCTAGCATGTCATATGAAGGCTAAAGACTGTAAAACAGAAAGTTAAGAAACAGTAAAGAGAAAAATACAGAACTACCTCGTGGACGTCCCTACACAAGGCATTCTGGTTAACAGTGCTTCAGTAATGAATCCAGTGTGATATACACTGAATTCTCAGATTTATAGACTTCTGCTAACCCATGGGAGAGACAAGTGTTTCAACCTGCTTTAGCAGCGAGTCTGAAAGATGAAATTCAGCTCCAGCCAGGAGCGCAGAAGACAAATTCCCTTGGATACCAAGCTTCCTCAGCAGATGCGGTTCCTAGCACCATTTTTAGATGTACCTCAAAAAAAAAAAATTAGACAATATATTTTTCCCTCTCAAACAAAAAATGCTTTGCCTTTGATGCAAGTAGAGATTCACTTCCTCAAACGTGCTGTGTTTACACTCCTTTTGAAAATAACTCAACTTTCACAAGACACAGATTCACAAGGTTTGCTTGGTGGTCTCCTAAAAACATGAAAGGTGTTACACATAACTGAGAAGTACAGTTCTCCCATCAGCTTCCCAGCTTAAGCTGGGAAGTTGTAAAATGAGTTATTTTCTGACAGGTAACATCTATTAACACTGGTAGATTTTTTTAGTTGTTCTTTGATCTACTATTAAATTATTAATATTTGATATTGCACATTACTGCTCTGGAAACATATTGGTGTTTCAGAGACATGACAAATGATATTTGCCCGTGTAACAGCATTAGACAATATAAAGACTTTCTTTTTTAAGTCTCCTTTTTGTTCAAGCTCCTTCCACTTTCATTTTGTCCATTCTTTTTGTTACTTTTGTAAATACAAATGCAGGTGGCATTGGCCAAGCTCTGCATGTGGTGCTGCAGAGAACAAAGTCATGTTGTTTCCTGAAGAGACCGAGCCAGGGGGCAGAAAGAAACTTCATTATTGCTTGTTTGAGGATGTTGTCCCAGGGAAGGCAGTTCTAGTTTGCTGAGAAATTTGCTTGAGGGTAAATAAATGGACAGACACAAATTGGGTTCCAGTGTACCTCCAGACCTTTTGGCCCTTCTGCCTGCCTCACTGATAATAGAATTTTAATTTTCACTGTGGTGGTGCTGCTCTGAGCAGTCATGAACACTCGTGCACCTGCACAAGCCAGAATCTAACAATGAACAAAGCCTGTGAGTACAAAATATTAAAACATGGATTTTCACTCCTCTACAAAGGCATCTGTAGTAGTCATGCACAAAATTAAACATGTCATAAATTAAGACACCTATTGGATATCAATGCCTCTCTTAAAAGTGTATCTGTCCCCAAAAGGGGAAAATCTACTTATTTGATCTCGTATGATATTTCCCTTGGACTCTGTGGAGCAGCACCAGTGGAACTCGTGCATATGATTAAAATCAGCTTTCCTGGCAAAGTATTTAATATGAGTAGTGTTTCTAAAACCACAATTATCCTTAAGGAAAGGGGAAAAAAGAAGCATTCTACCATAGCAATCAAGGTGAAAGAACTTTTTCCTCCTATTTGAGGAGGAGATTTTGAATACATGAATGTGTGAATGGAGGACAAGAGCCCCTCACAGACTTACCAGAGCTAGAGGTCATGCCATGAGTTATTGGAAAGGTTATTTTTTCCAGAGATGTAATATGGTTTTGAGTTTGACCTACGACTTCTCAGTTGCTACCCATGACCCCAAATAATCCAGCTTCAGCTTCTTGAAGGCCATTAGGAGCAGAAGGTCATGCCATGTGCCTCCACATTTACAAGGTAAAGTGTTAGGCCGAATTACAGGCTACTCAGAAAATCTGTAGAAAATAGGCTGGTGAACAAAGCTTTTCTTTAAGTTTCCCACCTAGTAAGATGTGATTTCAGATTAACCTGTGGCTGAACAAGCCTCCAGCAGATTCTGCTTCTTTATTTTTTGCCAAAGAGAAGAAAGAGATGCTAATTAGCTACTAAATGTTATAATTTTAATCATTCAGATATTTTCTGATAAGAAAAATTGTTACTGTCATCTGTGCTGATGATACAAATACCCAGATTTTTCGATTTTTTGTGTTATTTAGGAAAAGTTGAGATTTACTTTTTCCAAAGTTTCACTGCAGATATATAAAATGGAAATGTCTAAACAACACCATATGAGTCAGTTGTGTAAGTTCTCCTACAGACTATGGTGAGCAGTTAACAGTTCTGAAGAACAATTCATTTGTCTTGATGTGCCTGACAAAAATTGGTCATTAATCATGATTTACAAATCCCTACTTCTCTCCATTGACTCAGCCATAAATGAATCATGGATGAGGGGATCACACCGCTGCCCACACTAGAGTTGTCTGGAGTCAGGTGAGATGAAGCTCTCTGTAGGTTTCTAAAGAGGTCCAGGGACCTTCCAAAGGAAGTCTGGGACAGACTTTGAAATTTTTAAATGGAAGATTTTTAAATGCTCTCTTTTTCTCTCCTCTGTTAACCATCTGTATTGTGATTCTCTTCAGCAATTTATTTGTAAAGACATATTAGGCTCTTTTCAGCTTTTGCTGCCTTTGTGATCTAATAATTTACATAATAATTTTCTTCCTAAGGAATGTTGAAGAATATCTGTCTTGAACGCTCATGGTAAATTACAGTAGCAGACAAACAGAAGTATTTGCTATTTTTCAAGTGGGTTTCAGCTAGGAGAGACTGAACCATATTGTTTGGAGTGACTGAAGCACAAAAAAGCCCCAGTCCTTCAGAACAGACTTAACAATTTGTTATTCTGTTAAATGAAAAGTTAAATGAAAACTAAAACATCCTTTCTGAAAACAAAGTTCCCCTACAGGTCTCAGAAATACGCACTGAAAATTGCTAAGTTTTCAAAATCTTAAACATCATAGCCTTTGAATTCTGTGTTCTGTTCACTGGGATTTATCAAACTTATTTTGTTTTTTCCACATTCTCCATGTTTTTAACTCCTCTTATCCTACTTCCCAAAAGCCCACATACTTAGTTTAATAAAAGCAATGATTACTTCCATCTATTTCCCCTCCAGGCAAGACGCTTCAAATGAACCAAGTTTTTGGAAACTCTATTGTCTCAGAAGCAAAACTGCACGTGAGAGCTGAAACATGCCTGTCCCTCCACGTGACTTCTGAATAACTGAGGCATGTGAACAGAGATGTGAAACTTTGAGGAAAGGGGAAAAAGGGGGGGCAGTTAAGTGCTGAATGACTGGGTCGTGTTGCTTCATTCTCGCTCTCTTCTTACCGTCCGATGACTCAGCATCACAAGGGGAATAGTGACTCGGCAGTTCTTGTAAGCCCTGTCTACTAATTCCTTCAACATATCAAGGTGAGGTGGAGTTTTCTTCAAAAGCAGCTAAAACTGGTTTGACATCTCTCTTTGAGTCCTGCTTATGAGCTGCCCACAGTTGGTGTTGCTCTCCGACAATGTGGAGTGAAATGTAGAATATAACGAAATGTGATGCCTTTTTTTCTGGATGCTCTGGGGAGAAAATAAAAGGAAAAAAAACTTTAAAAAATTAATTCTTTACCTCCACGACTTTGTAATGTAAGGCAAATGTAATAATCCATACCATGCTGAGGAATGGCTTCGTGCTGTGTTGCCAGAAACTTTTTCCATAGAGAAAAAAATGAACTCTCCTGGGGAAGTCAAGACAGTTTAAATACACGGTGCAGCTCTCACATGACAATGGTACAACTTCTCAAAATCCCTGCTAATGCCAAGAGCAGAGTCAGCAGAAACGGTGTACAACCAGAACACAGCCCCAAAGTTGAACAGCCTCTGAAATGCAGAGCTCAAGTGTTCCTTAGGAAATTTTTTTATTGTCCTGTTAGTTTTGATCATTGCCAGCAATACCATCTGTAGGATGTGTCTGATACAGAGATTGGAAATGTTGCAGGCTTCCGTTGAGAGGTGGCTTGGAGAATGTGCTTTTGCACATGCATTGCAGGCACCACTGCTGTCCAGCAAAGTATCTCTGTCCAGCAGGGATGTTTTCAAGTCATCTGAAGTCAAAAGGTTCAATGACAGGACACCCCCTAAAGCTGAGCCAAGTAACGTACTGTAAGCTGTCCCATCAGCTCCTGATATTACTCTTTTATTTTCTTACTGCTTGATTTTCTCTGAAGGATGTGGCTTTTTCCTGTGCAAAACTACTTCTTTCACACCACCATATGAACCCCTCCAGGACAGTTCATCTGTTCCCTTGTAAGACATGTTCTTCTCCTTCTAGGCTGCTGACTCACCAAACTAGGAAATGGAGGTGGTCCCTTCCTAGAAGGAGAGTACATCTGAGCTAATATGCTTTATCTAAAAGAAACAGTAAGTGGGAACTTATTTCTGATGAAAATGAGAAAAGAGCCTCCTCAAGCAGCATTGCAGTGAAATAGAAAGAGAGGGTTCTTCTACCTTCATCTCTTAGGTGCTTTTGAGGTTAGTCTCCATTCACTACCAGATCTCCCTTCAGAAGGTGTCCTGTCTTGCCCTGATTGAAAGATAAAATAGGACGTCTAGTAGTGGTTTCCTGTTTCTGCAGATGTGCCTTCACTATTCAAGGCCTCATTTTTAATTTGAGCCCAAATCCCTGAGGGATAAGAACAAAATTGGAAGCTCGTAAGAAATTATTTTGCTTAACTACTCTTTTGCTTCTGCTGTGAGCGGATGGGCAGCAGTACGAAAACAAGGAGTTTCAGCTGTGCTAGACTGCAATGCTTCCAAAACTCCAGCTTCTGTTAGCGCTGAAGCAGTGGGGCACACCAGCACGAACCCAGCAAGGTGTCTCCAGCTGCGGTGGTGCCGTTCGGGGCAACGCTGGGGATTCAGAGCCACACACAGATCACCTCTGCTGTGCAGAGGGATCCAGATGTTAAAACCTTAAACAAGCAGAGGAATCTGAGGGCTCTGTGGGGGAATAAAGAGAATAGTGGGAAAATGCCAAGAGATTATTAGCTCAGCCAAAGATTACGCATTTGCACTAGTAATTAAAGTATTTTGCATTGGATGCAGGCTTTGGCAAGTGCCACCAACAAAAGATTTCACACATGCATGCGTGAGTACAAGTCCATAAGGGCTTTCTTTCTGTCTGTCTCACACACACACTCACAGGCAAACAGAAAGAATGAAATAAGCCATTAAGAAATATTTCCGCATAATGCAATTATTACAGCTGTATAATTGAATGGGGAAACCATTGATCTGTAGTAGAAAGGAAATTGCTCTTTTCATTGTGTTCCTATGAATATGTGAACATTAATCTCAATCTATAATCAACGTTCATTTCAAATCTGATTGCGTGCCACTAAACACCCGTAGCTATGCTAACATTATGTTAATACGGTTCAACATCATAGCTCCCAGCTTCACAGCACAAATATTTTTCTTTGGCAATCAATAGTAATTTCAGCTGAGTGGATGGAAGTCACGTTTTAATGGTAATCTTTCCTCCAAGCCTCCAAGTGGAAACTCGACTGGTACCTTAACACGGCCACAGTGCATGGCATGTAATCAGATAAATTAACCTAAAAGAGAGAGAGAGAAAACACAGATCAGGAATAAAAAGCGGCGCCAAGAAGCTCTACATTTTCCTGATGGATTAAAGTGCTCATTATCATGAGAGAGAGAGTGGATTTCAAGAGGGGAACTGAATTCCCTTGGCTTTGAGCCGTGGCTGGAGAGGCAGCGGGTCACAGAGCGCTCGGCGCAGCCGGGGACACCTCCGAGGAGGGGGAAGCAAAGGAATTCAGCCAGAGCTGGGCTGGACTCTGCTGCTGAGAGCCTGGCTGGCCTCGGGGCACCAGTGTTTGTCCAGGAATAAGGAGTCTCAGTTTTAGTGCTGCAGTGCACTGCAGGATTCCTGTGGGACCTGGGGTAAATGGCTTATTCTACTTGTGCTTCGCTTCCCTGGTTCTGAAAAAGGAATAATAGTGCTCCGCTGTCCCCTGGGGATGCTGTGAAGATTTGGGAATGATCAGTTCCTGGGAATGGGAGCTACAGAGCTATGACACATTAGTTAGCTCTCTCTTGGCTTTGCTGTTTCATAGAGGTAAAGCTGCTACTGTGTTATATCAAACTGTTTTATTTCCTTAATGGCATCTATTTTTAGGTATTTCCAAAGCCTTTTTTTTTTTTTTCTGCATTTGAGGGGCCAAGTTGCTGGACTAAGTTCCTTCAAATCTTGCTTCTCTTTAAAGTAAAAAAGAAACCCGTGATCATTAAAAAGTCTAGAAAGAAAGTACCAGGTACAGACCAGTTCCATCTTCACAGCCATCAGGAGCTCTATAAATTCTTACCTCCATAAAGGTGTTCAGACGTATGAACATTAAGATAGGAAAACATCTGCACTGACTAAGACCAAGGCTTGCTTAGCCCGATATCCTCTCCTTTAAAATGGATGTATAGCAGGAGTTTAAGGGAGCATGGGAGAATGGATCAGACATATGGAGATACTTCCCCACAGAACTCTCTCAGGATCTGATGACTCAGGTGCTTCTTGAGCTATAAATGTTATCTTTATCTACAATAAAGTGTTTAATTTCATTCCATTTTTTTCTTTTTTTTTTTTTTTCAATTGTTGAGCTTGTATTTCTAAGAAACCTTGAATGTTGTTTTTTGTCCAAGAGGTTTTCCAACCCCTCTTTGAACACTTGCAAGCCCTTTGCACCATCAGCTTCCTCTTCCTCAGATCTGCTGGGCACAGGAGTGAATTGCTTTGGATTCTACTGACCTTAACCATGATTTTTCAATAGCAAATATAGGCTGTACGTTGCCTTGGTAGTACCTATTTTGCATGATGTTATTTTTATTTCCTACCTTGAGGCAGCTTTTAAAGAACCTGATATGTAAATCTGTTATCCTTAAATCTGCTTCTTCTTGGAAGTCGGGTCCCTCCTATGCTCCTTAACAGATTGAGGTGTCTTGACTTGTGTACCCCAAAAGACTCTCCAAACAGTGAGTCACCTAAAGAATCTTATCTCTGTTATTTTACCTAGTGCTGGATAAATTCCCAGTGTCCCATTAACCCAGGGTTGCTTGCAAAGGTGTTTTCTATGGAAGCCAGTCTTCTCAGTTGTTATTCCAGGGTCCTGGCCATGGTTTGGCAGAGGTCCTTGGGACTTTGCTCCATTCCCAAATGCCTCCCTGTTTTAGTAGCCTTGTTTTAGGGGAACAGGGACCTCCTGAATGGCTGCCATGTCTAATTTTGCAGATCGTCTTATGCACCTTTTCTCTTTTCTAATTCCCTCAAAGTTATGGGCTTTCAGCAACCTGCTCAGATTCACCAGGGAGGAAACCAAACACAGAAAGACAAGTTCTGAAGTGTCTGCAGGTTGCACATGAACAGGCTCCTTTTGTCAGAGTACACCAATTTCATGTGCTTTGGGCCAAAGCAGAAATCCCTCAAACTATTTCACCTTTTCAGCTTAACCCTGTTGAGTTTTCATTCTGTAACACCAGAAATTCTGAGTAGTGTCACCTCTACCGCTGGGGTTGTCCATAAGAAATGTGTAACCACCTGGTAAATCTGTGTTACCAAAGGTGTCCACCCAGGCTGTTTTGGTTCAATAATGCTTTTCCACTGGCTGTGTGGGAAGTGTGTTGGAATATGGAACTTAAATCCATCTTGGCTAACTTAGATATATCTAGGGTAGGCCCTTAAAAAAAATGTTATTTCAAAATTAACAGAACATGCTTGTGTGTGTGCAAGGAGTGAGGTTACAGCAAAAAGCAGCCCCTTCCCTCCTCTAAGCTGAGCCAGTTTCAACTGGCCTCTGGCTTTCCCCAAGATCAGGAAGTTGAAAATGTGACTGAGAGCCAGCCCTCTCCCTTCTCCTATTTGATTCCTGTGCCCAGGCCACTGTGGATCTGACCCCAGGACCTCCTGGCTCTAAAAATGGATTTTGTACTGCCCGAGTGGCTCCTGCAAAATGCAGAATTGGAAATGTACTGTTTGTAGTTGTAATGATTTGCAGAAGAGGTGGGCCTTTGGAAACAGGGAAAATTGGCTGCCATCACCTCAGTGGCTTCTTAACGTGGCCCAAAGAAAAGGAGAACTATTATCTCCTATTTGCTGCAGATTATTTAAGCCTTCTAGCAAATGGGCTAAATTCCCACTGGTGTAAACTGGATTAGCTCCACTGGAGTCAGTGGAGCTGAGCTGTTTCACATGCTGGCTTAGGATTTCTCCTGTTATCTTTGGGCATGGCAAGAATAAAAATCGGAGCATTACAATTAAAGTCCCTCCTATGCTGTGGATGATAATCCATGCCTTTCCCTGTCCCCATGGAGCTGAGTTGTCTCAAGATTATGAGCCTTGGATGTTTAGAGCAATTTTGACTGGATCAGAGGTTATAGCCTCTGCTTTTTAACATTCTGCTTTTATTTTCAGGCTATGAAGTGTAATAGTTCACCATTTTGGTTTAAGTATCACAATAAAAGTCAGTGAGATGGAACAGGCAATAAGCAGCCGTTTTACATCAGTGCTGCTGAGACGGAGTGCTTAGGTCTTCGTTAACCTACAGAGGAAGGAGCTACAGAAAAGACACTTGAAATAAAATACAAGGGATGAGGCTCAAATCTCCTCCGGGTCTGCACAGGCAGACACTTTGGAAGGCTGGTCTCTGGTGGGAATGTCTCTTCGTGTCTGTGCTCTCATGCAATAAATAGGAGGGTAGGGAAGCCCCACGCTGGTGTGTCAGGGGCTGGAGTGCCTGGGATGTGTCACTGCTGATGGACATCAGGAGCTGAAAGCCAGGCAGGCTGTACTGCAGGGACTTCATAACTCAGGGCTGGCATTTCTGCATCTGCAGCATCTCTTCATTCTTCATTAGGCCCTTTATTAGAATTCTGAGACTGCTGGGTCTCTTCTGGTATTCTGTTAATTGTCCAGGTTTCTGCATATAGTCCAAGAGAAGGTGGGGAATACAGTGGTAGGTGGAAAGATTTCAGATTTCCCTCAGGCCTTCCTCAGAGCAGAGAGGCTCCAAGCCCCAGAGCATCTCCGTGGTCTCCTCTGGATTCAGTCCAGCAGGTCCATATCTGTCTTGCACTTTACCTGCTCTCTGCTGGGGCGTAATTGAAGATGCCCAATGTGAGACTTCAGACTCTTTTGATGAAGGAGGAACAACACTTTCCCTGCAGCCCAGAAACAGGAGAGCTCCAATAAAGGCACTGCTGCTTTCCCCCTTGCTGAACCGAGCCTTCTCCCTCATCCCAAAAGTGCAGAACCCCAGCCCTGCTTTACACAACACTTTTCTGCTGCCTCTGGAAAAGGTCTCCTTGGGATTCCCTCTATTTACTCTTCAGTATAGTGAAGATTGTTTCCCTTGCCTAGGGGTAGAAGCAGAAATGCTGAAAATTTACTGTTCTGGTTTATTGTTTAAAAGAGATTTTGCTGTGCCATGAGTGTGTCTCTGCCTTGTCCCGGTTTTTGCCATGTCAGAGCACTTCCAGCATCTTCTGCAGTCTCTGCAGGATCTCTGTTTGCTGGGCTTCTGTCTGAAACCCAGCACACCTGTGACAAACTTCCCAAAAAACCAGCCACTCTTTGTGTTTTCAATTCATGTTTCCCCCATTTTCATCCTAAATTTGCTCCTTTTCCAGGCAAATTAATCAAGTCCTCCTGAATGCTGAATAAAGAATGATAATATGTGTTTGGGGTTTCTTCCTAAGGTAAAACTAGGAAGGAAAAATACACAAAGAAAACATCTGTCCTAAGATCAACAGATATACCTGTCTACTTCGTTTATTTTGCTGCAGAAAAACACAATAAAATGAACCAGGTGCAAGGTGAAGGACAAGGCTTAGAGTCCGTTCTGTTATCACCTTTGTTAGAGGCTTCTTAACTTGCTTACTTAGTGGAGAAATTCACAGACATTTATTTACCTGTTACCTAAAGTGCTCATATTCATGTTACATGAAAATGGCTGGTCAAAAGGAATTTTGCTCCCTACTGGAACTCGAGGTAGTAACGTCCTGGAGTACACCTGCTTTGCCAGCCTGCATTGCCAAGTGGAGATGTGCAGCAAGGTGGAAATGAAATGAAGCAATATTTTCACCTCCGTGTAGGTGAACCTGGGCCACTCACCCACAGGTGGATATTCAAATCATGGCCTCAAGTCCCCTGTCTTATCAAGGGCAGAAAAGTACTTTATTTGCATGAGAAAAGCAATATATTAATGGTAAGGAAGAGTCAGAACAAATATTTTAAAGACTATGAGGCATTTGGGTGCTACCAGGGTGAATACAATGTAACTAACTGAGATAAATGGGTGGTTGGGAATAAGTAATAAAATAAATAAAAGTAGATAAGTAAGTGTTCCCTAAAGCTCTGCTGTTTCTTCAGAGGACAATGAGCGTTCCTGGTGTCCTAACATTAGCAGGATGTGTGTGATCTTAGTGGCTACCAAGATTCATGTTAGAAAGTGAACAAATCACAAAGGTTTTACCTAATTTTTAGTCGTGCTTTTAGCTCCATATTCCTGAGTGTCCTTGCCCTGAGAGACAAGGACATGCTAAAGCTGTGCTGAAGTCTGCATGGTTCTGAGCACAGACGAAACGAAGCACTTTCAACAATCCAGCCAGTGACTCTGTGTAAATCTTATACACTGCTTGGAGATAACATCTAAAATAAAAGTGCTTTTTTCCTCTTTTTCTTCACGGCCGCTGTTGTCCTATGAGAAAGAGCTCTCTGTGTATTTAAACATTGATGAACTCTTAAGTAAAGAATCAAAACAAAGAGAAAAAAATAGTCCCCAGGAGTGTGTGAGCAGCGAGGGCTTCTCTGCCTTTGCCCTGATTCTTTTTCCCCTTCAAACAGCTGTAAATCTTCATGATCTCTCTCCTTGTCCACCGACTCTGCTAGAGGCAAATGAGCAGGGACAGGCACAGATATTCAGCCCTAGAGAGAGAGAATGCTAAAATAATCCCTCTCTACTCCCACCCCCCATTTACGGTCTCTCCTCTCTGGGCAGCCACACCAGTGCCGAGATGTATCAGCACACGCAGGGGTTTATCTGATTCCATTTTAGATCTCTGCTATTTGCTTGCAGGACTTAAGCAAGTGAGAATTTTATAATGGGCTGATCAAAGATGAATGGAAACCTCCTCTTATTCCCATCTCAATTTTCTGAATAGCAGCATCTCTTTCTATCCATCAGGCCCTGGAAAAGGGACGCTGCCTCTCTCAGAATCGTTTCCTTTTCCCTGTTTTTCAGTTCCAATAATTAAGAAAGAAAGGATAAAATGTATAAGAAATGTGTAGCAACACCATCCAGTTGGTGCCTGGGAGTCCTTCTGGGGAGGTGACAACTCATCACATTCCCAGGGAGCTGGGACGAATCACTGAGATGTTGTATTTATCCCACCCAGGGATGTGGCTGATTTCCCTGTGCTCCTCTCTGCTCCCAGGGACATTGGCTGTACAGACCTGAGGCAAACACAGTGCAGCAATGACATATCTGCTGCAAACCACATCTATAACGACAAGAATTTTAATGTAAATAGAAACAAACAGCAACTGAATGAACTTTTTAAATCAAGAACTGAGACTCCAGAAGACTTGGACTATGTGGCTTTGTTGTTTGCTTTTGTGACAAGGTTAGTCTCTTGGTGTCAAAAGGAATTTTATAGTTGCTTTTTAAAGAAGTGTAAATTCAAACAATATTAAGATATTATCTTTAACCCTATTTGTCTTTTCTATCAAAGTACAACAAGAGGCAGTATGTCATATAAAGGCGAAAGGGCTTAAGAATTGGTATTTTTCCATCACATCAGACACCTACAGGCCATGAAGACATCACCTAGATGTGTATTTAGCTAAAAATTCTGAAGTTGGTTTAATTTTTGGCATTTAGCACCTGGGGCCCTGGTGGTTGTGCCTCAGTGGTGGATTTGAACACAGAGCAGGCCGGATACAGGAGTGACTCCAGATGGCCTCTAATGCAGTGACATAGAAATGAAAAATCCCTTCTGAGCTGCTGAGTACATGGTGTATATTTTAATCACCAGTTAGATGGTCTGTGCAGTGAGCAATGCCAGAATATCCTTTTATTTCTCTATGAGAGAGCTCCTGTGCCTTTAACCGAGTGTGACAGTTCCTTAACCGCCGTGCCCCTCACCAGAGGTTCATTTTCCTCCCCTGGGACATCACTCAGAGTAATTGTCCCCAGTAATAATCAATAAATCCAAATTATCTTGAATAAAGCCAGATTTATTTAACACAGTGTAACAAATAGAAAACCAGAAAGAAAATCCATGTAAATACAATTTAAAGAGAACAGGCTTGTCTGAGACTATGGACTATGTAGTAAGCACTCCAGCTGGCCAAGATATTTTACAACGCTCTGTAGAGACCAGCACATTAACCCTTTAGGTTAAGGAAAGTAGATTTTTGACTTGGGAAAGCCTCAGGCTGCACAGGACCTTCTTTTCTAAAAAACCCTCTCCTAAATAAAAATTTCTTACCTCTCCACCTTGTTAACCTGCTGAGTAAATAAGAAATACTAAAGATGGAGGCATTTTTTTATATGGAAAGTCATTTTTTTCGATAATGCCATTCTGGAACCTCTCATGGAAATGCTTTAAATATTTTTCATTTTCTTCCTTCAGATGGGAGGCCATCAGAATATTCTCTAAAATCATCTCGTGGACAGCCTTTGGATTCTAATGGCATTGGGATCAAATTCATGCAAAACAAATTTTTACATCAGATTTCTTTCCCGTAGCTTAGAAATCAAATGCCATTCCCGGTTCTTTCATCAGCTGTTTTTTATTTCCCCGTTCCTCGAAGTCAAGTTCTCAGAGGCTGTGATTTCAAAATGCCATTTTCCTGGGACTGCTGGGTTCCAGTGCTACTTCTCAGTTTCTGTGGTGACAGAAGTTTCTCCTAGAGCAACACTGCTGATGTTCTTTCTCCAGCTAATTAAAATTTACACCTCCCAGTTATCTCTACTATTTGGTCTTTGCCTCGGTCTCTGAACACACATTCATGGTGGTGCAAGTGAGATTCCTCTTCCCCTTAATGTCCTTTATTATTTGATTCACTCTACAGTGAGAGCCTGCACCACTCAGAAACTTACAAGGGATTTCAGCTGGGATGCATTTGTAGTTTTGTTCTTTCAAGGACTGGGTATTTAGAGGCTGATGTTCCAAGCTTCCCATGTAAGATGATTGTGTTGCAATGCCATCCTTGCAGTAGCTTCTGTTGGCATCCCACAGATCAATTACTATAAATCAGTCTTTGAAAATTTGATGGCGACATGGTTAAAAAGGAGGCTTCCAACTTTGGTGGTTTAAATGTGATTTTTTGTTGTTGTTATAATTTAATGTAGTGTTCAAGCAAGTAATTTCATAAACTTCGAGGAACTGATTTAATTTTATGTGTCCATGCCTCCACTCTGAGATCCATGAGAATTCAGCACTAAGGCATCAGGGCTTCCTGCAGCCTTTCCCTTTCCTCTGAAAGCCTTTAGGACCTTCATAACTTTGAGAATGATTCCTCTGCCAAATACAGTTAAAATTAGCCAACTCTTTCAAAAGTTTGGTGTGTTTATGCACATGCCCACAGCATGAGTGTGCAAAGCTTATTCCCTCAGAGAGCAAAAGGAAATTGGCCACTATAATTGAAACTGATAAAAGTATTCAACATTTTTAACAGAGCAATTCAAGACTACTCTTATCACATTCTTGCTTTTTTGCAAAAAATTGTAGTGACCCACATCCTCATATTTGTTTATGTCACCGAATGCAAGATGTGATAAGTAAAAAAGTATGCAGTGTACCCTGAAATAACTGCAGATGCAGATAATTGCCCCTCTGAAAACCTTGTTTGACCAGATTATTGTGCAGTTCTCAATGTGTGTATTTAGAATTGGTGGGCAGCTTTTAGCATGCACACAATTCTCTTCAGACACATTCCTTCTCACGCCTGACCTCCGTTTTACATGATTTTAAGCTGTTTTCCTCCTAACGTGAAGCTATTCCCAGTGCATTTCAACAACATATTTAGCATGCCATTAATTTTTTTCCCCTTCAAATCTCATTCCATCTGATAGCCTGGCAGCTCTGACTATAACCAGTTTCCTTCTCATTACCAATCCTTTAAAAGGGAGGAAGAAGACATCTTCAGGGTTTCATTACCTTTCTTCTCTCCCATTGTGAATTTCCTACTTTGTCAAAAAACCACGGAGATTGTTGTTCACAGTACACATCCCACTGACAGAGAGAGAAATAATAAAACCATAATGCTCAAATTGAATCAACTGCTGTCATTTTGTTGCAGATAATTGAGCATATTTTTAGAGTCCTCCTCTGTGGAGGTTTTTTCGGTTTTTTTCTGTTAAGTCATCCTCTGTGCAGGTGTTTTTATCTGGGGGGCAGGGGGTACTTCTCTCTGTGCTCTGTTTCTGAAGCACCAAGGGCACAAATAGTACCAGAATTCTAACACAGCCTTTGCTGCTTTTCTTGGGGTTTAACAAGTTGCTATGAGGAAGGTCTGGTCTCATCTTTACCCCCATATTCTGCTAAGTGTTAGTATCAGCAGACCCTAACAATCAGTGTAACAATTGTTAAACAAATTTGCTTGTTTTCCTTCCCCAAGAAGAGGTGCAGTTTGGCTTCTTGGCTCCCTTCTTATCTTTTCACAGAGCGGCCCTTGGAAGTGGAGTCAGGAATGAAGTCTCATCATACTTGGCACAGGAGAGGTTGATTCATTAAAATCAACCTTTTCTGAGTGAAAGGGTGAATTTGAGTTTAAATTTTTCATTTTTAGATGTTTCCCAAGAATTTGTTCTAATTGCCAAAACCTCCATTATGTCTGAATTTTTAAATAAAAATATTCTGAATATTGTTCTAAAGTGAGTCTTTGCATTTTCAGAATTGCCCTTCATTTTCAGTAGAAGACTTTACATGTCCCTTGGCCAGATCCTGCATTAGGGCAGACTTCTGTTTGTAAAAGTTCTTGAAGACAGTTGTTTTTATATTGTCGTCCTAGTTTTGGATAGGAAAATATTTCAAAGTACAAAATCTGATGGCATGGAAAACACTTTCCTTCCACTTCACTTTTTAAAATAACTGCCTCTGTTGAAATACTATTCTGCTTCTTTTACTTTTTCCTAGTGCCCATCAATAATTCATTACATTATTAGGAAATGGATAAAGCTGGAATAAATCATTTAATACAGTATTTTCCAAATTCATATCGATGTGCGCTTGAGTGTGTGGGATACAGGAAGGTGATTGCCATTTCCAGCAAGTAAAAGAAGCAGACGAACTGTACAAAACACTCAGTAAATGCCGAACGTTTGGCAATGCAACTTTCTGGCTCCCTGAACATGGCACAACCCAACTCACTAAAAGCTGTGCACATACAGACCCAAGCACTGTCTGATGTGGCTGTGCATGAGCAGGCTGGGAATTACTAAAGGATTTAAACACTGTCCAGGACTGATAGCTGCTTTTTTCCTGAAATTTTAAGTGCAGCCTGTGATGATGTACATTGTCATTTAAAGCAGGATGCCCCTCACACCTTTCAGCTCACATATATGGAGCAGATTTTTTAATAGAGCTACACCTTTGTAAGTCCCATAGTCAGCAACGTCAATCAGCTGAATAAAATCGTGCATGTGCTGAAATGCTTTGCTGACGGGGAAATGCAGGCTGCAACAGCTTACAGCCTGCAGGGACCTAAACTGGGACCTGAACATGAAAACCACTATAACATACTCTTTCTCAGATAATTTCCCCACCTTTCAGTCTTCATGCAAAAAGGCTGCAAAGCCTCCCAAACATGCAGACTCTGCCCAGAAAGCTGATCAGACCTCAGCCAGTGCTCACGGATATCACAGGAGCAGGGAGCAGCACGTGGTACCTTCCTGGTCATTTAGGAATTGCAGAAGGCGCTAAGCTGAGACTGGCTACTGAACTTGAGGTCAAGTTTAATTGCTCTAAAGTAGTGCCATGGGAAGGAGGGGTTTAGTTAGTTTCTCCAATGGAGCTTTCAGAAAAGCAGCCACTGACTCAGCTTATTTAAAACTGCCTTAGGAACATGTGGTCCACAGAGCAGAGGTGCCCACTTTAAAACACTTTGGCCATGGATGTCCATTCCTGCTTGATTTACAGGAATGTGAAACAGGTACTTGCTTGACAAACCAGAATGCATTCATACCATGCTATTTCCCCAGCTCATAAGCCATGCTAATGGTATTAATAAGGATTAATGGAGGCTTGAGAGAATTAAGAAAGCATCCTGTATGTCAGCCCTTCAGCAAAGCCATGTCTTAAGATTTATTACATTTACAAACATCTCTCACCAAAAAAAAAAAAAAGGAAAGAAAGAAAAAGGAACCCCAAACCCCTCCTGCATGCTCAGAGCTGGTGGCAGAAGAGTTGTTCAGCTGGAGGGAGGTGGAGGACCCCGAAGCCAAGCAGAGAAGAGCAGGGCAGCTGTGGGAGTGGAGGAGCTGGCAGGGCTGGCTCAGCCCCGGTGCCAGCGCTGTGCTCCAATGTGAGATCCAGCTGGCAACGGGGAGCTGCAGAAACGCTGCTCTCTTGCTCAGCAGATCTGCTCTTAATTACCTGCCTGTAAATCAGGATTCATTTAATAAGTCTGTGGAGCTGGACAGTGTGTAGGCTACAGTACCTGCAAGATGAATCTCTCTGCCCTGGGTATGTGCAGGTTTCAGCTGCTGCTGTGAACATCTTTCCTCACAAATTCTACGTTGTGCTTCATCCTCCAGAACTGAAACTGTCCTAAAACGTAAAGTTGAATTCAGATAACGATTTGTACCACAAACAAGAGGTTTTCAGCTGCAGCAGCAGGGCAAAGACACCAGCTCCCAGCTGCAGCACGGGGCCAAATGCTGCCGTGAAGTCCCCAGTGCTGAGGTACCAAAATAAGCAGGAACGAAATAGTGTAGTACTCTGTGTAGATGAGAAATACGAATGAGAAGAGCTTTTCTGAATGAAAGAAAAACAAACCCCAAACCTGATAAACAAATGTTTTAAAAGGCCCTTGACACAGGTCAGTTCTAGACATTAACAGTCCCTGGCAAATTTGGCTTAGATGAGACAAGTCAGAGGTGCTGACTCCAGCTGAAAACTCAAGTGCTGAGTGCTTTGGGTACCTTGTGTTGCTTTTACATCATTTCTCAGAGTTGTAGGATGGCATATTTTATTTCAGAAGAGCTGAATATCAAGATGTTGTTTTGATGACTTTAGAAATGTCTTTAGATCAGAAAACTACTTCCTTCTCCATTACTTTCTGAAAGTTACCTGTTAAAAGTAACCCGTTCAACTTTTGACTGTAGATTTTATTCAACTTCAGGCCACTGTATCCTTCCAGCAGCAGCCCTCTGGCTTCTGTAAAGGATGAGTGACTGGCTGTCGATCACAAAAAATGAGCCTTTTCCATCACTGTCTTCATTTCTAATTTACATCCATTGGCACTTTCAGTTATATTCCTAATTTTTGTCTCCTGAGAAGGAAGATTTTCATACATCCATTGTTAAGTAGAATCACCAGGAATTTCCAGAATAGGGAGGGAAAGAGAAGAAGAAAGAAAAAAGCAACCTTCTTTTCCTTCTTTTTAAAAAAAAAAAAAA
>VZRQ01000967.1:823798-1020438 GCA_013397975.1 Machaerirhynchus nigripectus | reverse complement strand
AGTCTTTTTTTTGTACTCCAGCCAGATGGAATTAGGGCAATTGTTCACTTGCAAGTACTATGGAGATTAATGAGGTCCAGAGGCTGAGCCATCAGAAAATAGAAATGTTAAAAAGTGAAGTTTCCAAAAATACAGCCTCCACGATACCATAGGGATGGATCAGATTGAATGTTTCATCTCATAGCCTGACTGGGCAGGCTGCCTCATGTTCTTAGCTTATTAAAAACCTGAACCCTTTCTTCCCCCTCTCAGGCCAACCCTGGTGAAAACAGAGCTGATGCTCACAACTTGAATGTCTGTAGCCAAAGGGTCACAGCCCTTACTCGGCCAAATGTTTAAGGTATTTGAACTCATCTAAATGTTTTAGACTGTTCTATTTGTATTTCTTTGGTGAGCTCATGTTGAATTAGCATGTGTTGTTTTCCGAGTTCTGTGAGAGAGGGAGGGAGCACTGGGAGTTACCACAGTCACTGCTGTGATTTAACCGGGGGTCAGATTTAGATCTGGATCAGACTCGGACCACTTCTCTGAGGTACCCTGTGACCCCAGCAGAACACCCACGGACTCAACTCCTCCTCCAAACACAGGCTCTTTGCTGAGATGCTTACAACTGATCAGAATGTCTGAAGCTCCAAAGGGCCAAGTCTTCCTCATCTTCTTCATCAAGGTCAAAATGATTGTACCCTGCAAATGCCAGGATTGCACCATCAATCGTTACTCCTGCCTGTGTTGGGAAGCTTCCCAAGGCATGGGGTGAGGCTAAAAAGCTGTCCTGCAAAGGCCTTGTGCCATGCTCTTGCTTGCAAAGTGATTTCAAAGCAGCAGAGGTGATGTGCAAAAGCAAACAGCAGCGACCACCTGCTCCTGATCCATCCAGAAAGGTGTGAGAGGTCTGTAAGCTGTGTGCTTGCACACACTCAACAGCCCTGGTGTGAAATGTTTGCAGACAATTGCTGCCTACTTGAAGTTCCCCAAACTCAAGAGTCTGCTATGTCAAGCCACTGGCACAAAAATAGCTGCAAGAGTCACTCACGTTGTGGGTCCAGGTTTGCCACACACCCATGGTCAGTAGAGCATCTGAATCTTGGAGCTGTGTGTGGAGAAGGAACAAGGAGAGGGGCTTAGAAAATATTACATTTCTTTTCATGCCCTGTTCCTTTCAGGTGTTTTTTTAACAGTTCCTATTCTGCTAGTAAATCCAAGACAGGCTTTATTAGAGCAGGAAACACTGTTCAAAAGTGTTGCTTTAAGCCATTAGATGTGGTCTGAAACTTGCTGTGTTAACAAAGCATGGAGAGGAAAACTCACAAGGCAGCTACTAAAAAATTTCAATACTCAGTACACGGGACAGTTAAATTTAAAGTGGCTTAAATGACTCCTGTGTTTTACCTGCTGTTGCTGCCACACACAGATCTTGTCACTTTAAATCGTTATTTGGCAATTTTCTCTTCCATAACTGCAGGGTATATACTTGGATCCACAGAAGTATAATATTCTGACAGCTGTTTCCTTTGCTAGCAGTTTATTTAAGCACATTATTTGGTGCAATTTAGACCTCATTCAGAACTACTTCAAAAACTTAAAAAGACTCATTTCTCCCCCTACTTGTCTGTCTGTCTGATACCACTCCAGTCATCAGAGCTTCCAGTTCACAGTATCATTTCAGCCATAGTTAATCAAACTCAAAGAGGAAAGGCATATGCTTTCAGGCTAGATTTAACCTTTATATGGGTGCCAGAAAATCTTTGGATGTAGAAAGAAATAAGGAGAAAATGCTTCTGCTGAGAATATCAGGAGGGTATCGCTTCCATTTATAAGGGCTGCTCCAGAACTTGGATTATATGAAGCAAATTAGCTGCTTTGAATTAAATATGATTTGGGTTTAAGACTCTATAGGAAATTCTTGGGTTTTATGCACTAGCCCCTGAGCTCAGACATACTCTCAGACCTGCAGATATCCTTGGTACATAACTCCTGCTGAAAACACTGGGAATTCATTTTCTCAGCACGGAGAATAAGGAGGGTTTTTTGGAGTGAAGTGGTTGTACAGGAGCAGAAGGAAAGAGAGGAGTTATCTACAAGGCATGGCAGAGGTTTGTGAGCTAGGAGAGGTGGCAGAGGTGTCCCTGGCCTTGCTGCCCAAGGACTGGGAGGGAGCAGGGTGCCTAATGTGGCTCCTGAGGTGACACAGCACCCAGAAGTGGGCAAGGCACAGCTGCTTGCAGGAGGGTGCAGTACATAGGTGCAGGCTGAACAAAGACCCAACTCAGTCTGGACTCATGCCCAAGGTTTCCTGAGGCCTGAATAAGCATCGTGTCTCATTTGCTGTTTGAGCCTCTCTGCTGTGCTGGGAGAAACCAGGAGCTTTTGGAGCAATGGCAATGGAATCATTTTGCACATCTTGTTGAAAGAGACCCACCCCATGTTTCCAGTCCGCTCCCACCCCATAGTTATGCATGAGGTAGAGAAGTCCAGGTCTGTGCCTTGAAATCTGAGTTTCCAACCTGGTTCCCGCCCCTGGCAGATGGCAGAAGCTGTACATTGCCATGCACCCCTCCTGCAGCCTCCAGCCCCGCTGGCTGCACCCCTGCACCTCCTCCTGCCCCAACCTGCGTGTGCCGCAGGAGGGGCTGACATCAGGCTTACTGATGTGGCTCCACAGCCAGAGATATCCATCTCCCCAGAAGTAATTAAATTAACCAGATTTACGCAGGCTTTCACCGCATACTTTGGGTTTTCCAGAGGGCTGCCAAGATGCGGGGCTGAGCTGCGTGCTGGGAAGGGTGGGAAGGTGGACAGGCAGCTGGAGGTGCCCATCGTGAGCAGAGCATGGAGGAGGATGCCTTTGTCCGCTGCCTCAAAGCCGGGTTTGCCTCCTCCTGGCAGCCGGCAAAGGACTGTGGAGTTTTGGGAGGAGCCCTGCCCCAGTGCAAATCTCGAGACAATCTTTGACTGGGGAACAGGTCCTTCCAGGTTACGTCTGCTCCTACCCTCCCTGTGCTATCAGGCTGCATCTGATGTGGGAACTCTTCCTCAGTTATAAACTAATTTGTAGCGGGCAGCAGAGTGTTTGGTGGTTAGAGGAGGGAGAGTAGGGAGGCATCCCTGCTTCCACCAGCAGATCCAGGCATTTCAGCTGGCCCCCGCAGCTCAGGCCAGCAGATTAAACCTGCCAATCTGTTGCTAATATCTGTATTAGCTCATTTTAAAGTTAGTTTAAGTAGATCTAATCTGCAGTTCAGTCACGGTGTGCAGTGTGCACACAGTCATTTATTCGGTGCCACATCTTTCTCTTCTTAGTAATTTACCCAGACCCGCTCACCAAGAGGGCGCTAATTGCCTGAATGAGGTGCGTGAGATTTAGCCAATGCTTCAAGTATTTGGGCAAGTCGTGTTAAAAGCCCGATGACTCAGTTTATCCATCTGTGTAATGGGCCATTCCCTTTGTCTCAGCGCTGTTGAAAGGCATAATGAGATCTTGCAGAGGTGCTGGGCTGCAGGTATTCAGCGTCTCCCAGGGCTTGGTCATTAGGTCTTGATGAAGCCAACCTTGCTCATGAAAGGAGAGGCAGAGACTTCCAAGAGTCCAGCAGGACTGCTCGGATGAGGAAGTGCTGGAGAAGCTGCTTTGTGAAGTTCTTTGAAGCTCTTTGGAGAGTAGCAACTAAAGCATGAAAATTCCTGCCCTTGCCAATTTAAATGAAATATGGCCAAGTTTGTTTTAGTGGGGTTTATTTCAAAATGTCCTTTTGTGTCTGAAGAAAGCAAAGTGGCTTTGACAGCTTTGCTTGTGAGGTAACAAAAGTACTTGAAATGGAGCTGTAAAGGAGCAGTCTTTTAATTTAGTGGCATTTGGTATCATTCAATAAATGATAGACTAACAGCAGCTAGTGTTTGTCTCAGAATTTCCCAGGCAGATTTCTCCAGTCTTGGGGAAAGAAACGACAGTGAAGAAAAAAGTTCAGGAATATTGAAGCCAAAAATGCCCTTACAAGTCTCTTCTGTGTCAGTTGTACAAATGCAGCACCTGTGGACAGTGAGTGCTTGCCCTGGAGAGGTGAGTTACTGCTCTCAGGTCTCCCAGGAGCAGGGGCAGCTCCGGTCTAACTCTCTGTGCATGTGTTCTTCCTCTGCCTGTTTCTATTTTCCCTTTTTCACGACAAGTACTACAGTGAAGGTCTGCTTCCTTTTGCTCATTTTTCACAGCTTTCCATAACTCCTGGCCCAGTTAACTCTGGCCTTGTTTGGACATGCTTCTCCTACTGCAGCTTTGATTTTCACCGTGGAGCTGGAAAATCAGATGGCTTCAAATGGCTGGAGGGAGCTGTCAAACAAGTGGGGATCAGCTTGGGCCCTCAGTCAGAGTGCTTGGGATCACTGAACGCCTTTGCTTTTAGTGTCTTTATGGGATAACATTTCTACCATTAAAAATGGCAGGCATGAGAAAAAGGCTGCTTTCTTAGGGGGAAAAAAAAAACAATGCTATCCTGGCACAATTACTGAACAACACAACTTCCTAAAGGACAAAGAAAAAACATCTTCTGGCATCTTTGTTCATTCACCCAGTTCCCCACCTGGCAGTAGATGTGTTCATTTGCAAATGTCACTTTGTCGTGACACTATGTCCTTTGCTGTCTACTAAATTTTATGCAGTGACAGTCATGGTGAACTAAAGTTTTAAAGTCCTGAGGGCTAGTTCCATTCTCACATGAGATTCTACCTAGCCTTTCCTGAATATTTTAATTCAGCTCCACATCTTGAATAACTCAGCACTGCTTGGCTTGCAAAATCTCAGGTCTTGTAGTGGGAAGGGGAAGAAAACAACTAGCACTTTACATTGCTCGCACTCAGATAGTAACTGTGATGGAAAAGGTCAGTCCTTCAGCATCCAAAAGTGTGTGGTACAACCTGGCCCCACCTGTTGGATTATCCCTTTCCCTACTGCGTGTCCACATGCTGTGACAGCAAAGAAGCATGCATGTCTGGCTTTCTGTCCCCATTAGCCTCTCCATTTCTTAAGACCTTCCAATCTCTTCGGTCCAGGTGTACCAGCAGGTTACCAGCCAGTGACTTAATGACAAATGAGCCCCTGCTTCACCTAAGCCGTCTCCGTGTCCCCTGTGCTCCTGCGGTTGATGGAACACAGCTCAGGATCTGTTGCAAATTGTTTATTTTATATTGCTCTATCAGGCATCATTTTGTATGGCCAGGATTAATCTGCTGCCCAGGCAGAGCACTGGAGAGGAAAACAAATACTCAGCTTCTGAATAGAAAGGTGACTGGGAGTGAGACTGTGCGAGTTCACTGAGCGTTACTGTTACGAAACATCTGTGCTGTTTTGCAGGATTGTTCAGATAACCAGAATGAAATGACTCACCCAGGATGATGGGAGAGAATATCCAAGATATTTCTATATCTCTCAGACTCAGGATGTTGTACCTCAACCTCCAATACATCTTTGGGGATTTCCCTTTCTGACCATAATATCAAAGCTAAAAACAGATCAGAAAAACGCCTGGTTTAAAATGAGATCTATTTTGTGGGTTGAGAGAAAACCACTGAAAAATCCCAGATCATTCTGCCAAGCCTATGAATTACAAACAGCAGACAGGCTGGCTCAAGCAAATCCTTAGTTGCCAAACGCTCACCGTTATCTCCTTTGCGATGTTCCTCGCAGGTGTCAAGCTGCCGTGAGCTTAGCAGGCACCACAGATTTCCTTGGACAGGCTAATACCTTTCCTGAGAGACGTCTGTAGTCAAGACACAGCTGGAAACAAATGTGTCCCGTGTCTTCTCTGTCATAACTCATCTTTCCAGAGAGGCTCATGGAAGGACTCTGTGCCGTGGCTGTTTTCTTGTGTAAGGCAGGAGAAGGCCCCATCCAGCGCTGAGGCCTTTCAGCTTCTCCGAAACCTGGCCTGTAGCATTTCCCTCCTCACCTGGAATGCAGAATTTCCCCTGGTCCCTGGCTGCCTGTTGGCTGTGCCCAGGTGCTGAAGAGGATTTGTTCCTTGTTTCAGAAGAACCATGGTTAGACCTGTGCCCTCTCTTCTGCAATACAAGGCTGCCACAAGCATCAGGCTTTGTTCGCTCCCGTTAGATTGAGAAGGATGGGTGTGGGAATGTGGTGTTCTGCAGGTAAAGAGCCACTTTCAGCAGCACCTCTTGTTCCGTTTGTACCTGAGGGCCTTTCAGGATCCCATATTCCACAAGTGGCTGAGCTGGCTGCTGGTTCCTGGGCCTCTTTTCTCCCCACCTGGGCTCCCTTTGCCCAAGCTCTCTGCCCTGGGACATGCTGACGGACAGTTACCCCTCCTGTTCTGCTGCACTGTGTTCTCCTGCAGAGACTGCTGAGGCAGCAACTTCAGAGTGGGACCGTCTACAAGAAGAAATCTTGCACTTAAAAATTCCCTGTTAACAACGTTCAAAATATGATCCGTTAATCAAAAGCACATTGCTAAAAATACTCCCAGTGCTTCTCGTGCTAATTCCAATAAAGAATAAACTTTCACGGCAATCTGTAAGTCGGGTGAGTTTTCAGTAAAAGTATACACAAAGAAAAGAAAATCTATAACTTTCGAGTAATTTAATCGAAAGGATACATTTACAACTTGCCAAGTATATTTTGGGAATGTTGTTAAACTAATGAATTCTGAGGAATGACACCACTTAGATTCAACATGATAATAAGCACAGAGATATCCCTTGTTGATCTCAATTTCTTCCCACTGGGAGCCTTATTAAGCCTGGCAGTGAGTCTCAGAAAGTTTTTGCTAGGAATGGGCTGTTAAGACCAAAGGAATACTGCGCCATTAGAGGTGGAAACAGGCAAAATATTGGGGATAAGCAAGAACATTTTGAGTAAGTTGGGAAATCTTGAAAAGAAAAAGTTCCTTTTGAAGGACAAATCAGAGGAATTCTTAGCATTAAAATTGTCTTTGTTCTACATTTTGCTCAGCCAGTCTAATAAATAGAGAAATCATATAACTTTGGTGACCACTCACACATTTCAGTGGAGAGCTCTTGAGCAGAGTCCGGCTGTGATCACGTCATGACAAACTGGGCATAGTTTGTTTGCACCATTTCCATACTGAAGAAATCCTCAAGAAAGGCGAAATCATAAAAAAAAAAAAAGAATCATGATATGTTCATGTAAAACCTCCAAGTAGAAAAACCAAGAAGATACATTCCTCCATAAGAAAAAGTTCATAATGAATAATTCAGCTTGCTATACTGGTTACTGCAAGTCCTGCCCTAGTTAGCCAGGCTGCAGAGTGCTGAGTTAACGAAGGCTGCTGCTCTGACAGGGAAGAGAAAGAGCATGATTTCAGCAGACTTATGAATATATCTCTCTATCTATATTCTAAACTCCATGAAGTTAATAAAACTATAAAAGCACATCCTTAGTGTGCAGTACATGAGTGCTCCCATTAATTCAACTGTTGTTCTTTATGTTTAGAGTTAAGCAAATGCTTTTAACGATTTGCTAAATCCAATCTCTGCTCCTTGGACTGGAAGTTACCTTTGCATTTGTACTGCCCAAACAGTCAAGAAATGATAAAGGAACAACTCCTGAAATTATTAAGAGCTTGACCTGTCTGCATAATACTCATAATAATAACTCTTTTGTCATCAAAGAGATTCTCACTGAAGCCTGGGAGGGTGTAATTTTCTCGGGGGCCATTGTGCATGTGATCCACAACGCTGTCTCATCAAATAATCAAGCGCTGTGCTGCCGCTGGGATGTGTCAAGTTACACAAAGAAAATTATGCTTTTTGTGTGTCCATAAAACAAGAGTTCAGGGAGGCTTTTTAGGATGGAAAGTATTAAAAAAAGAAAAGAAAAAAGAAGAAGAAATATTTTCCATCTCCAAATGCACAGCAAAAGAAGAAAAAAATCCTTTTCCTTTCTCCTTAAATCGTTCTCCTTAAATAACAATGATCACAGGGAGCAGACTGTTGTGACAAAAGAGCAGAAAAAAGCACTTAAATGCACAACTCCAAAACAGACAAAGGATAATTACAAGGTAGACATGACATAGGTGAAGTGGCTTCTGCTTTTAAGGAAAACAAGATTAGGGAAAGCAGTATGGTTCTTTTTTTTATCCACCCAATCTAATCCCAGCTCCAAGCAAGGAGTGGCACAGAGGCATCACAGTTTGGCTCTGTGACCCCAGCTGAGGAAATTGCCAGAGCAAGAGCCTGTGTGCCATTAGCATGGCGTGCTAAATGTTCAGTATGAGCTTAGAGGGCTTTGCTGAATTTGGGGATGTGGAGCGTTTTAAGCAGTGTTTGTTTAGAGCTGGATGTTTTTAATACTGTTAATTATTTTCAGTTAGAAAGAGATTTGCACTAGTAAAACATGCTCTTAGCTGTACGCACCCTGGTCTGGTCCTTAACACTGCCACTCTCCACTTACTCTGCTTCTCTATTTAATATGGACAGTGCTTCATGTTGCTTTTGTCTTGTGTTAGCATTTAAGCTCTTGCCTTAGGAAAGGTGTAGGTCCCACCTGCAGTTATTTTCCAGTTATAGGTATTGAGGTGGAATTTAAGAAATGTTCAGCTCCAGACCAGCCCTGCTCTGCTGGAGTCAGCAGGAGTTTTCCCATTGATAATGTGGGTAGAACAAGTAGGATGTATCTTGGTGTTCCAGGAAATTTCCTCCACCAGTGAAAATAACTCAGCAACTCACTTTGGCAACGGCCAAGTATGTTTTACTTTTGCCCTTGTTAAGTTACTGATAGTCTTGCTTTGAGCGAATCCAGGATTAGAAGTTTGCATTTTTAGAGCTCTCAGATTTAGCTCCTGTTCCCGGTGCACAGGCAGAGACTCTTTCCTGTAAAATCTGTAACTTTGGTGTGGGTCAGATCATCTTGCTCTGCTGAGAAGCAGAGTTTGCTGCAGCGGGTGGCTCGAGAACCTGCCTCCTCAGGTCAAAGCAAAGGTCACTTTTCCAACCACAAACTGAAAAATCACTACAGCTGGGCAAATATTGCAAAAAGCATTTATCTAGGAGAGGCCACGTGTTTGCCTCAGTGACACTTGCTTTTCTGCAAACACTGGTGTAAGCGACCTTTTGTTTGCACAGTAAAACAAAGTAGTGCAGAGACCATACTCTAACTGTGCTCACTTGGCTGTTTGGAGAGGTCCTCTGAAGGCCTGGACTGTGAGATTATATATGGACTAACAGAATAAAAACATTTAATTATCATGAATCTCCCTTGACCATTAGAAATGGAAAAGAAAATCTCAAAGTATTGCAGGACTTGCGATAGATTTATGACAGCTGGTAACTAAACTTAATATCTTTATGCTTTTTGATCTTTGTAGAATGGAGATAATTCTTCTTAAATGTTAAAGGGCTGAATACAAGGATGAAATGATTTAAAACTTTGGGTTTCTCAGCTTTTGAACTGGCAAGGGCTGTGCAGTAGGTAGACAGATTAAAATGCTGATCAGTTAATAGACACACCAGTTAAGGGATAAGTTTTTCACAGAATAAAAGAGAAAAATTTTGAGTGAAATTGGGTCTGCACTGTTGGATTGCAGTGCTAGTGTCCAGCACTCACAGTCACAGCTTCATTCTATCCCTGAAGGATGTAACTCCTTTACCTGTGGAGGATTTTTCCGTTATCACCTCACACCCTAATCTTAATCACCATTTTGCAGAAAAACAATCCCACCTGTCCTTTCCCCAGCTCTTTACACTCTGAGCTGTTCTTGCGATTTCTCCAGTTTGCATTGTGCAGGGATGTCTGTTACCTTGCCTGTCTTTAACTCTGTCCCCTCACATGTGGTCTCCCTCTACTTCCCTCACAGTTCTGTGTCTTTGACGACGTGCACGCTTCACTTTCCATCCCCCTCTCTGGTGGGTCACTGATGCATGAACAAGCCCCCACCTCTGCTCCCAGAGGCACTCCACTTCTCACCTCTCACCGTTGCCCCATCTGTATCCATTTATCACCACTTTCCAACTTGTCTAACCTCGGTTACTGAGCCATTCTTTTTTGTAGCCAATTGAGGATTTCACTATCAATGCCAGACTTATTAACCCTAAGTCTTTTATGCGGAATTGTATGGAGAGAAAAAAAAAAAGCCTTGTGGAAGTCCAAGTCAATTATGTCTGCTGCTTCAGCCCTGTCAGCTCTCATCGTCACCTCCACTCCAAGGAGTTAATCATATTTGCTGAGGATGACCTACTCTTCATAAATGGATTCTGCTGGCTGCCCTTGCTTAGCTTCCCACTGCAAGAGTCTGTGTGGCATCTATAATCTCTCCCAATACTGGGGGATATGGTATAATAACTCTCTAATTTTGTCATTCCTCCAGCCAACTGCCCCCATGTACCACTACTGTCACCAACAGGAGCTTGAGAGTGATTTCTCCCCCAAAGGACTGTACCAAAATGACAGCCCCGGTAGGAGGCACAAGCACATAGCACAAGGTGATGGCTCATGAGCTGCTGGACTGCAGAGAGAAAGAGTGGAGAGAATTTGCAGGCACCCAGAATGAGCGAGAACATGCTGGGCTGTGTCCCTGCTGCAGGTCAGGAGCAGAGCTGGGAGCAGAGCTGGCTTTTCTGAAGTCCTTGGGCCTTGCCCTGCCTCTGACTATTTTTATCTGGGAGCCTCTTGGCAATGGTGTCCTCCAGCACCCGAGCAAAAGGTACACGGCTCCATGTGTATCATTGGGGTGCTCCTGTTAACAAAGGCTAATCAGGCAGCAGATTGGAAAAGCAGAGCTGACACGTGTGATGAATGCACGGTGGGGCAGAGGGTGATCGTACGTAATGAAATATGTCAATTCAAGTCATAATAAAAACAACGAAGTGACGACCTGACAGTGAGGGTGGAATCCATCTCGGCGAGGGCGAGCTGTCTGTGCCAGTGCCCACAGGCTGGGCTGCCCCAGCGTCGGGGGAAGGAGACACGTGTCCCCAGAGGATGACCTGCCACCCGTCACAGGCACCAAGCTTGGGGTGACCTGTCCTCCAAAGGGACATGTCTTTACCTTCTGTTGAAGAAGCAGCTTTGGTGGCTGATTTTTAGCATTCTAATGCTAGGAGAAGACAGAAAGGCTTTTCTAATTATGTGGCTTGATGTAGTTAAATGCTCCTTCAGATTTCTCAGAGTAGTTATAGCACCCCTTCTCCTCCCTACCCCACAGCACCATGCAGGACACAATCTGACCCCAAGGCTTCTCAGGCAAAGAAGAGACCAGCATTGCCTGTGGATTATGATAATTGCATCAGGGGAGCTGCTAGACTGAGCCTTGTATTCTTACTCCCATGTTACACATTGTCCCAGACAGTGAACTGAGGCTGTGGCCTTGAGGCTCAGGGAATCCCTACTCAGCCACAGCATCCAGCAAATGACAAAATCAACCTGGAACTCCTACAGTGAGAGTCTCTTCTGTACTAACTGAATACCTGCACTTTGGAGTGTCACGTTGACCAAAAATGAGGCTGCTTGGCATATGAATAGACTCCAGGTGGAGGCTATATTTTTTAGACTGCAGTCTAAAAGGTGGGGGGTTTATATTTATTATCTATGATTATCTGTTAGAACTGCAGTCAAACCCAGGTTACTGTACAGCAACAGTGACTGCAGTCTGAAAAGTCAAGTCAAGGGAAACTGAGCTTAAATTTCCTCCAAAAAGGAAAAAAAAAGAGAGTTCTAAGGGTAATCCTTGCAAAGTAGGTTTGCACATCTTTGTCTTCAGTGGGGAAATTTTTTATGTCAAAACAGTCATTTTGACTAAAAGGACTGTTAAGTGTCACTTCTTGCAAGTTAGTCATGAAGTTGTCCTTAATATGTGCAGGTATTTCAACTACTACATAAATGTCACTCCACCAGCACAACTTCTCTTGTATATCTGGACCTGAATCTAATTATTGCATTTTATCAGTAGCAGCACAATAATTAGATTCACATTGTAAAATGAGGAAAAGTGCACTGTAATTTGTGGGATCAGATCTAAATAAAATGCTCTAATTTTATTGAAAATGGCATTGATCCACTTGCTCTGTGTTAACTACGATCCTGAGACCTCTGAAGATCTTCATAGAGCACCTGAAATCTGAGCTTCACAACTTCTCTGTTCCTAATTACACAAATTGGGAGGCTTGTGCTTAAAACTTTCGTGTTGGTTTTGGTTTATATATCTCCTCTTCCCCACTCCTAGTAACTGAATTCTAAGTAAAACTCTTTTTTCCTTTTACTTCTTTCCCCCCCCCTCCGTTCTCCATCTGCCTGTAGTTAAACGTAGAAGCCATATGAAGACTGTGTTGCCTTTCTTGTGTTTTCACAGCAGAATGTTACTGCAAGGGAAGCTTCCACGAGGAGCCAGGGACCATGCACTGCATCAGCATCTGAGCAGGCAGTGCAAAAAATCAGATCTGATTCTGCCTGTGGAAGATAAATGAGCCAGAGTCCCCAATGCCCAAGATTTGGTCATCGCTTTATGAGTTCTGAAGTACCTATTAGCAGCTTTGATGAGTGCTAGGGGAGATGAAGTCTACCTTGAACCATGTTAGAAAGCTGAATCAAATCACTTGAAATCTCCCAGAGGGAGAAACAGCCTGAACTGGTTATGGGTTTATATGAACACTCTGATGGCGGGGGGAAAAGTGAGCATTTTTTTCTTGAAGAAAAACCTCCCAAGGATTTACTCATATACATAAGAGCTACTTCTCCAGACATTTTATGGATGTAGTTACACAGGTTTGCTGAAGATTTCGTCCTCATTCTGTGTCTTTTCCACTGAGAGGTGCAACCTGGTAAGATGAAGCAGGTGAAAACAAACTTTTCATGTGCTCTGCCAAGGCCTGTTCAGGGTGGCCCTAGGAATAGTTTAGGACATTATGTCATTCCAAAGCACTACACAGTCCAGGAATGTGGATCCTGGGCTCATGTGTGGGCTGCTAGACCCAGAAGTGTATGAGCACACAGTTAAAACTGAGTCACTCTGACTTAGCAAGTCACTGTGTGTCAGTGGAGCCACAGGATCTGCTTTTGGATTCGTTCTTAGCAAAGCAGGATTACTGAAAGTGCCTTCAAGCTTCAAGCTGGGGTTCTGCTTATTCCTCATTAGAAATGAGCTCATCTTCTCTGATAACAGACCCTAAAGCCATTTGCATACCTGTGCCCCAAATCTCTCTGTGCCAGGCACTTCAGAATTGGAGTTCAGCACTCCTAAAGTTTGTTGGGGTTTTGTGTCTGTGTTTGGGGTCAGAAACTGATACCAAAGTTCCCAGACATTTTTTACCAGCCTTTGGCAGAGGTGGCTGTGGCAGAGAAATGATGACACAGAGGCAGGGGCAGTCACTCTGTGCATAGGTGGGGACACACATCTGTGCAGCACTTTGCTGCTCACCTTTCCATTGCAGGACTGGGAATAGCAAGGTTCTCTCAGCTCGAACCCACAGACTGGGTGGGAGAGAGGAAGAACTGCTACATCAGTTTTTTTTGTGGGAGAAGTGGAGCCATGGTGGTCCTACCACCAGACCACTGTCGCTGCAGAAGCCCGTGGAGCAGCCAGCCAGTATTTTCCAGTCCCAGAAAAGTGGGAACAGAAGAGGGGGATTCCTTCCTTCTGCAAACAGTTGTCTCCATGACTTCCCCTGTATTTAGTTTGACAGAAAGGCCAAAATGAGTGAGCTGGGAGGAGCTGATGTTTTTAGTGATGGAAGATATGGAGCACACTGCTATCAATGCCCTAACTCTGCATCAGGGGTGCTCCAAATCCAGCCGATTTGCTGGCAGATAACAACTCTCTCATCTCCCTCTATTACAGCTTGCATAGTCACTTGAGGCCTTTCCTTAAAATCTTGGTCTGGGAGGATGAACTCAGATCTAGCTGAACGCGGTTCATTTTCTGTTTAATGCATTCAGTGGATGCTCTGAAGCAGATTTTGATGCCAGGCATCTGTGCTGCTTGCACGCACCCAGGAAAGGCTTGCTCTGTCATGACAGAGCTTAGAGCAGGATTATTCATGTCTGATAGTGATGCTCAGTAGCAGCTCCTGAAGCCTTGAACATTGCAGAGCATCAGAGGCTGTCACTGTCAGTGCTTTCTTCACTGCAGGGAGCTGTGCAAGTAATGTTCAGACTAATTTAGGAGAGAATGAGTTGGATTTAAAGCAAGAGTGATTTTTCTACAGTAGCCAGTGAAGTGGAACCCCAGGCAGTGGTGAGGAGATCCCAGCTGGGGCTGTGTCTGGTGACTGAAGGGCTTAGGAGGAAAAGTGTTGTACCTGAAGGGTAGTCACAGGGTGGGTGATGGCAGCACCGTGCACCAGGTCACTTGCCAGCAGCTCAGACCTTGCTTTGTGCCTCTGGAGGCAGGGCTGTGCATATGGGAAAAGTTTTTATTATCTATCTATCTATCTATCTATCTATCTATCTATCTCTATCTATTTACTTATTTCCAGGTGCAGGATAGTCCTTCCTCTAAAAGCTATTACACTGAATCCCTTAGAGGATCTTTAGGCTTCTCCTTTGCTCAGTGTTTTCATAACAGGTGCTTGCTTGTGCTCTCCCTCTGGGCTGGAGCCGGACGGGTGGCAAGTGAGTGCTGACACCATAATACAGTGAGTCTATTTTGACCTGAAGAAAAAGAACCAGCCAATAAAAAGAGATTTCAGCTTCAGAAGACACCAGCTTTGCCTTCTGTTCTTTTCCCCTCATTGCACAGAGCAAATGGTCAGTGATGAGTTGAACTTCAAGCCCAGACCAAGAATTTCAGGTATATGAAATTATTTGAGTGGAACGCTTGGGATCCTTACAGCTCCACTTCCCCCAGGACCAAAAGAACTTTAGAAGCACAAGGGGAAGCCAGAAAAGCTTAGTTAAGCCCTAATGATTGCTGAAGGAAACCAGTAAAACTAAAAGAGGAAACGAGTCCCAGTATAAACCTACCCACCCACTCTGACCTGAGGAGGTTACTTTGTGGGCTGTGGTTTTGAAAGCCTACAGTTTTCAAAGACCCCCTCCTCCTCTCCTGCCCCCACACCCATGGTGGTGGAGGGTTTGCAGGGCAGAGGGACTGCTCAGCAGGAAAGGAATTTTCCCACTAGGCATTAACCAGGGAGGAAAACTGATCACAGGGTTTCCCGCAAGTGAGGCAATGCAAAACAAGTAATACAAACTGTCCAAAACATTCAAAATCGTGGTCCTTTCATGGCACCTGCTGCCTGCACAGGATGGCCCTCAGAACTGATGCCTCAGCTCTTTACCCCCATGTGAATTTTGAGTCAGTGTCACATAGCCACTGTGACAAAACCCAGAACAGGGATGTAGCAATGGAGAGCAGCAGGAACTCTGATGCTGTGAAAGGAAATACAGATTGGTGGGAGTCAGCTACACAGCAGAAGGTAGTAGGTCTTACTACCCACAGCTGGAGCAATGCCTATCCAGTGGGAGAAGTGTGAGCCCTTTCCTGGACTGTATTACTACGTAGCACCTATAGCAGCCAAGGGTTGTTGTGCTTGCCCCAGGACCAGAAAGCTCTCTCATGGTGCAAAGACATCTGGAGCTGATTGGCTGTGCCCTGTGTTACCTGCCCTGATGTCCCATCCACTGCTCAGCAGTCACCCCGGGCTGGAATCTCACTTGTCCTGAATGGATGGATTCTCTTCCTTTTCTTCCTTGTCTGCATATGACTGAAGAGTGATGAAGGCAAGAAAATCCTGCAGAGAGGACCCTAAACATGTACTGCATAGGAGAGTGCAAGAGGGAAAGGTTTATGGCTGCAGTGGTAGATATCCAGTCCTCTACAGCATTTTTCCATAGAAAAGCCACATGGGGTCCCTAAACTTTTGAGCTGCCTCAAGCAGCTTTTATCAGCCCTCCTTTTCCTGCTTGGCTCACGTGTATTCCAGATGTTGGATTGAAAGGTAGAGGGAGGCTGCTAATTGTTGAGCCTGGTGGTGTGGGGTCTCTCACCCCACATTTCTGCATATTTAGCTGCTGCCTCGGGTTTCTCAACTGCTGTTGGGATTGTCATTAAACTGTGTGCTCTACCAAACTCTTCCCAGAGTATCCTTCTTTTCCAAAGAGAAAGTTGTTCAGAAGACATCTTATGTCCCTTCTTCACAAAAGCACCATCTTTTCCATACTGTAGTTATCCCAGCATTTAGAATTCCTCCAGGACAGAAGGTTGATGAGTAGCTCCAGATGAACATCCAGCAGCCTTCCCAAGCCTTCCCAAAATCAGAGTGTAATAACAAGTTCAGGTAGATCTCACTCACCCTTGTGTTACTGTAACACCTCACAGTGTTATCCCAGCTTTGATATCATTAAGATAAAGCTGCAGATTTTACAGGTAGACGATGCCTTAGGCATGGTGCCAGCAGCCAGAGGATGTTAGTAAAGTAAAGAAGCACAGATCAAATACTGTTATCAGCTGCTCTAAATAAGAGTTATAATCCTTTGGGCTCCTCAGACACAGGCAACTGAATGCTCTAGTGGGTTTTTACACCCGGGTCTCCCTGAGAAAAGAGAATTCTTGGAATAAATGCAACTTGTCTGACATACAGAGGGAGAGCTTTAGGGAAATTATTTCTCTGCTACATTAGTAAGGGTACAAGGCTCATACTTGAAGCTTACTAGTATTAGCAAAAGCCCTGAACACCAGGGGTTTGTTTTTGCATTAAAAATCTTGCTTTCCTTTTTTCCCCTCTCCTTCTGTTTCTCACTCTTCCTGCCCTCTCCCTTTGCTTCTTTGTCTTTTATTTTTGGTCCACTCTCTCTCATTTTAGTTGATAAACAGAAAAGGCTACAGTGCTGGAACAGTCAGTGCATTGTCAGGGGGGCTGCCTTAATCCCCTGAAGTCCCCGAGGAATAGAAGGGCTGTGTTAAGTGGGCTTCAAAGGCAGAAGGTGGAATGAGGTGTGATAGGAAACCAGCTCTTACTAACTGGTTCACTTCAGGCTAGCTTTAAATAAATTGCAGCTCTGAGCTGCTTGGACGTTGACAAGAGGGCTGTGATATTTGTGGCTGCACTACAGAGAATTTCAGCCTTTTAAAGCAGGAATGGGAATAACCTGAAAGGACTTAAAGCTGTGAAATTGTAAAGCAAAAAAACAAAACAAGCCTCCCAGTGTGGAGGCTCCCTGGGCCTGTTCCTGGATTGCTTCTCTCATAGACAAACTTTACCTGTCTCTTAAGAAAACACATCCTGCCTTCCTTGTTATTTCCGCTTGGTTTGGGGAGTGGCTGAGCTCCTTGGCAGCAGCTTTGAGAAGTGCCACAGATGTATTTTCCGGAAGAACTCGGGATAATGGGAACTGAGTTTTGGAAAAACTGCTATTTAGCAGCAAATTGGGAGTTACCAAAATATGACTCTCTGAAAAAAAAACCCAACTGAACCCCACACTGGGTGCTGTGAAGTGAAACTCTCAGTCCTGGAGTGCAAATTGAGCACTGCCAAAGAAGGAGGCGGAACATTTAGGTATCACTGGGGTCTCCTCATCAGCTACCATTACCACCACAGATGTTTGTGGGTGTAAAACTGCACCCAGTTTACCTGAGCCTGTAAGACCAGGCTGTTGCCTGATTTTTTGTCCATTCAAACTAAGTCAAATCTTAAGTACAGCTTATTCCCAGCAGACTCTGAACAGCATGGATCAGGCTTTTCCATCCTTAATCATCACCAATCGAGATGCAGATTGTTGTGGATGTTGGCATAATTGCTGGTCCACTGATATAAATCAACAGAGAGTGCAATGGGATGGTGTAGATTTATATCAGATCAGGCTATTTTATAAAGGTGACTGTTCACAGTCAAAGTTCATCAACAGCCTCTACACGTGTAGAGGCCTGGAATGGAGAAAATAATTTTACTTAGTTAAATAGCATTTATGTTTGCAACTCTGGCAGTAGGAATATCTTCATTTTTAATAAATTTGACTAAGAAATATGTAGATGGAGGTGAAGAGCTCTCCTCCATGTAGGTAAAGATGGTTTGGTAGCCATTCACTTGGGTGACAAGTGTTCTGCATTGCATTTTCCTGGCTCTGCTTGGAGGAATATGGATAATGAGGGATTCTTGAGAGCAGATACACCCACATTGCTTCAACAAGATCAGCAGAAACAGGTCTGTCACACCTTTCATACAAATTATATCTGACCCTCAGTCTCCAGCAGCATTTGTTTAGGATGAAGTAATAAAATCCCCATAGGAGGAGTAGGAATAATCACTTTAAATGATGGTGGAAACAACCTAAATTGCTACCACAGTTTGGAAGGGTGGAATATGGTTTTAGCTGTAAGACAGCTTTTCATTGCTCTGATGGGATAAAGGGGCCTTAAGGTAAATACAGTTGTAACTTCTTCCTGCTCAAGGGCTGATTTGCATTCAGAATGGTGCAAATAAGCTGTTTTGGGTGATTGACAAGCCAGTTTCTACACAGTGAAGAGCACTATGTAATTTGTGTACACTCATCTCTCCAACCACAGCCATCCTCCAGTTTGGCAGTGTCCCTTTAGGGGCCACTCTGAGCCAGCCCTGGTCAGACTAAACCCCAGCAAACACAGAGCCTGGGCACGAGGGGAAGGGCAAGGACGAGAGCAGTGAGCTGAGTAAACACCGCGGGAGAGAATGCAAACCTCACAGCAGGCATTCCCACTGGATTTCCACAAGATGTGGTGCCGTGTCCAGCACATCCGCTGCACTTCCCATCACGGCTCGCCTCCCTCACATACAGGGCACTGTCAGCAGGGCCGTGACCCAAAGGGAGGTGAAGCCACACGAGGGTTCAACCAGAGACCAGCGGGAAAAAGTGAAAACAGGGGAAACTGGCAAACCCAGCCCTGGCAGGAAAGCCAAGCTCACCTTCTGCAGGGTCAGGCTCCGTGGAAAGCTTGAAACTCCTGGCCAGGTCTCCTTCCTACTGCAAGACTGGTCTTTTTCCACAGCTCTTCACACATCCCTGTTCTCCCACCTGGCTGTGCTGTGGGAAGGCTGCTGGGAGGGGTGAGTGCAGCCTGTTCAGCAGCAGCCACTCGTACCATTCCCAAGAAGATGGGGCAGGAGGCTCCCAGATGGCAGAGCTGGCTGAAAAGACAAAGCTAAGTTCAGTCATGTGCCACATTCAGTTCCTCACAGGCTCCAAGACTGGAGGATACCCTCCAAAATACGCTTAATTAAAAAGTAACTTCAATGGCAAGGAAAAGTTTTGGCTTTTATGGGGTTCTTTTTGGAGAAAAGGGAAATTATCTATCTATATCTATCTATCTACCTATCTATATATCTATCTACCTATCTGTCCATCCATCCATCCATCCATCCATCCATCCATCCATCCATCCATCCATCCATCCATCCATGTCCATGGATACATATGTAGATACACAATTATATAGATGTATGTACAGATATATTTTGTGAACACATCGAAGACTCAACTCCCCAGCAGTTGCAGAACCTGCAGCTCCAAGGAGAAGTGTAGGCTGCGGGAGTGGTGCCCAGCTCAGACCTGCTGGGACGAGCAAAGCAAAGGAGAAGAAATCAGAGCTGCAGGGAAATGCTGCCAGGGGAGGGGGCAGATAAGGATGGGCCATGATCCTGCCAGTTCTAGTCTATGCCCTGCTCTGTCCCTGGGCAAATGCAGATGGATGTCATCCCACTCAGGTCAAATTGGAAGGTGCAGCCAATCCCAGAGACAGCCCGTATCTCAGGGCTGTACCTGCTCATTGCCTGCCTTTCAAACACTGAGTCAGCCCTGCTGCCTCAGGAGTGTGACTGTTAATGACAAAGAGGAGCAAAGTCACAGAGCTGTTAGAGCCCACCGTGTTATCAGTGTGGATGTATCCTTCCTGCCTGGCTGCTGCCAGCTGGCAGAGCTCCATTCCCCAGGGATGGCCTTGCAGTTATGCAATAGTGTGGCCTTGCGAATGTGCCTGCTGGCCCTGCTGAAAGCTGCTGAGGCAGCCACTGACCAAGACAAGAACAGCAAAACTGTGTGTCTCAGGTAGAGCCCTTGGTGATAATTCCCACTGATTTCCTGCTAACTGTTCCAAGTTTTCAATATCTTATAAAAAAAAAAGAAACAAGAAAGGACTCCCCAGATAAATGGATGGATAGAAATCCAATATGCCAAATGCCCCACTGACATTTAAAATACTACATAATCTAACCCAAATATTCATACTTAGGCTGACAAATGTGCATATGATGACAGCTGCAATGAAAGGGGACAGTGACCAATGCTGGAGGACATTGGAGGCCTAAATTGTATCAAAAGCAATTCCAATTCAGGCCAGTTTCTGGTGGATAAAAGAATTTTCTCTTTTCAGCCTTTTCCAAAACTCCCTGTCTCCTGAAATCAAGTAGTTAAAAGATACTCTTCAGAAAGTCACAGAAGCATTTATTTCCTTGAGAATGCAACTGGAAATTTAACTTTGGACACAGGCTGAGCTGGTTCCTGTCACTGCCTGTGGGGGAGCAGGGGGCTGGGCTTCCATTGCCTTGACCAGCTAGAGCACTGGAGGGGCTTCTACCTTGAATGATCCATACTTGGGCCCTTTCTGCTTACACTGGTAGTGCAGGATGGATGTGGGTTAATGATCAAGCCTCTCTGCCTGCAGATGAGTTCTTGCTGCAGGTTCTTGGACAAACTGTTGATGTCTCCACAGCTCAAATTGGGAAAGCCCCTTCATTAATTAGTAGTAGTTTCCAAATGCAGAATGTCTTGGAGATAATGACACCTCCTGCTGTGGTCAGGGAAGGTCCTTCTATCATTTGCCTGTGGAGCAATTACTGTATTTAATTTTCCAAGCTTTAATCTTTTTAATCTTGCACTGAAAGGTTGATCCTTCTGCTATTGAAGTCAATGGCAGTTTTGTGATGGACATGAAGGAAGCCTGAGTCAGGGCCAGAATTACCTTTAAGTCAAGGGTCAGATAATGTTATAGGTGATAAAGAATATGAATGGGAAAGAGGAAAGGCTGGTGAGCTGGCTGGACATTTCCTAAACAGGTTTGTTTCATGCTTTTGAAATTGCAAAGGTTTTACTTTGTATAAACCACAAGTCATTTCCCATTTGGATGTACAAAATTTGTTAGTCCTTAAAAACAGATTTGAAATTGATCATAGAGCTCTCCCTCCATTCATAATAAATCCATTTTTACTAAAATTGAAGTGATGGGGAAGGCAATTGCCCTGTGTCCATTTTCAGTTGTTTAGTTCCTAGACTAATCAGTGGCAACTTGAAAGTTTAAGGTTTATGACATAACAAAAATTAAACATATTCTGTTCTCCAAAAATTGTTCTGGAGAGGGCAATTACACAAATACAGTCTAAGCTTATTATCTTTCTCTTTTTTTTTTTCTTGTGCTATCTTCCCTCCTCCTCTTCCTTTTTACAGTACTACATTTCCTACATGTGTTCAGTGAAGCTGAAAATGATATTTTGATAATGGGCACACAATGAACATGTAAGAGGACTGCTTGACAATGTGAGACTTTGTTAAGGAAAAGAGGATACAATGAATAGCTATAATTGGAGTCATTAATGAAGGGACTGCTTTTTTTTTTCCAGAGGAAGGCTGCATCTTAATGCTTCTCAGGTTTCCTTCTCTATTTATACAACATTGTGGAGGTCAAACCTAAAGGTAGGTCTTTCCTGGTGATGTGTAATGAAATTTAGGTCACTAAAGAATTTGTTGAGCAGTTTTTAGCCTATATGTGTTCTGCCTGAAAGAGATTCTGCCTTGCTTTTTGTGGGTGTTCCCTCCATTCTACAATTTGCAAATGAAAAGTTAAATAAAAGTATCAGAAATGCTTGCATATTCCTGGCTGATGTAATTTTTATTCCAGTAGTATCTAGGAGTCTTGGTCTGGGCAGAGATGGACAAAGAGCCATATAAACACATAAATACAGATAATTCCCATCTGCAGAAGCTTACAACCTATTTCCTATAAAACTTCATTTTAAACTTTAAAGTGGCACTAAGGCTGTTTATCCTCATGACTTCAAGAGAGCTGTTCTCTGAAAACTCACCTGAAAAAAATAAAGAGACTTTTCAGTTGAGCAGAAACCCGGTGCCTTTCACTCCAATAGTTTGTCAGAGCTGGCTGCTCCCAGCGGTGCTACATCTGTTGCACTGCCCTCGGTTATCACAGGTGTTCCCAAGAATGGGAGCAGCAAACCCAGCTTTTCCCTGCTCCCTGTTCCCATCTCAGCCCCTGGTATCTGTCACAGGAACATCCTGGCACCAGCTTGGCTGGGGGACCATTGCTGTTGGTGTGGCAAAATCCAGCTCCAGCCGCATTTCTGAGAAACCTAGAAGCTGCTGGGAAGGTCGGTGCCTGGATTTGCTGTGCTCTCCCTCCCACGTTCAGCAGCTGTGCTAAGCTCTTGCCCAAGCACCTCTAAAGTGGATACACAGGGTGTTTCTGTGGCTGAGAGGAGGGAACACACCACGAAGCAAGTAACTATTAATGTCCCTGCGGATTGTGAGCCTGAAGAGCAGGTGCAGGGCAAGGAAAGGAAGAGAGGGAAAGTTTCCTCCTTAAGCAGCAGCAAAGTAATAACATTTTGCCTTATTGCTGAATTGTTTTTCACTAGAATAGCCTGCAGAGGAAACCCATGCTTCAATACCTCCATTTCCTTAATGACAGAGAAATCCTGAGATGAGTTATTCAGTGTCCACATCCTTCCTGTTGTATGCATCCTGTCCACAGCAAAGGAGGCTTATTAATGAAATAAGTATTTTATTTTATTTTTTTTCTTGTCCCCTCTTTCCCTTTGCACTGCATGTTGTGGTTCACCTCTTCTGTCTGCCCAGAGAGGAAGAAGAGGAGGCCCGCCTGGTTCCACAGTACATTAATCCCAAAAATGCCCCCCCTGAGGGCCAGCACCCTGTGCCTTAAAGATTTAGCACCCAGATTGCCAGTGTGGGACCTTTGAGATGAATCTGATATGCTCTTCAGGCCCGAGGCACTCAAGTTGAGATTATTTCTGTACTGCTATAGCCATTTAAGAGAATGGACCAAATTCCAGGCTCAGGTTCCCCTGGGTAAGGAAAACCTACAACCTATTGTGTTCAGAGGTGAAGATCAGCTGCAGTAGCAAAACGTGGTGCTGCTTTTCCCTTTAACCACTTTTTCCCCAGTTTCTTTTTCCATTTTTGTTTAATATCACCCATATTGTGACGGAAACTCTCCATGTTGACACAGTAGCAGCAAGGCCAGAGTACATACTACAGAGAGGTAAAACAATTAATATTTTTAGTTTTATTTTAGATATGCTGGATATGAGATGGTTTCCACACTCATACATAAGGCTGTGGCTGTCTAAAGAGCAAAGCAGCCAAGGCCTTTTAATAAATGCACCCATTACATCCAATTAAATATCTTCAGAAGATAAGAAGGGCTACAAGAACAGATAACCACATGAACAGGGAAGGGATGTTGAAAAACCCCAACTTGCCGATCTTCAATTTTCTTATTTTTAATGTAAAGCTATATTACCACATATGGTTCCACATGCAGTGTTGGGAATCTCTCTCTGAACACAGCTCTTTTACAAGCTTGTAATAACACCAGCTGTCAGTGTGGCGAGAGGGAGGACGGGACTGCAATCGAGCTGGGAATTGGACCCTGCGGACTACTTGAGCCCCAAAGCTCTAAAAAAGTCTCTTCCTTTCATACAGCACCACCTGTATTATCAACTGGCATCTAGAAATGGAAGATGCTGAGGGTTTTTAGATATCATAATTCCCTAGACATCTGTTTGAGTGAGGCTAACTTCATGATACTGCTGCTTCTGCCACTCTGAGTGTTGAGCCATTACACAAATAATGTACCAAAACACTCTCCTTTCTGTTGCTGCTGGTCTTTTTCTCTAAAATAGCCAAAAACAAGTATTTTGTTGTTCCAGCTCAGCAAAAGACACCAGATGGGCTTGAGAGAAAAAGTGCAGATTTATTCTCATGATCTCACCAAAGTGGGGGCAGAAACCATGTCCACCTGAAGGGACATTGTCACACAAGTCAGTGGTGGATACAGAGGATTTGTGTGCTTCAGTGTAGTAGAATTTCATCCATACATGGTCATGATAACGGATATTTTGTACATGTGGTGTAGTTATGTATTCATAACATAATTTGATTCCAATGTGAAGTTATATGTTAAATAACCCTGGCTTCCTACCTGCTCTTTTCCACAGAAAATTGAGTTATCTTGTAGATTTACCAGCTTTCAATGTGAACTTTTAAGGACATCTTTGACAGTTATTCCTTTCACTTTGCATGGCTGTTGAAGGGAACTGAGGACAAAACTCTTTTTAGATTTATTCTAAAATCTCAGTCTCTGTATTCAACAACAGGTATCAAACATTTACGAGTTCACTCACTGCTCTGGCTTTTCTGTGGCAGAAACAAAACTCTGGACAAACTCCAACAGGGTGTTCTGGCCAGGTAAAGACAATGATACTTAAGTATTTTTAACTGCATCCTAAAAGGTCACAGCACCAGAATCAGAATCAGGATCAGAATCAGAATCAGTCAAGGTGAGGAGGGATCCCTACGATGACACTGAAGCAGCTGAGATGGGATCCTGGTGATGGGAAATGAGTGTGAATCAGAGCATCTGCCCCTTAAATTATCCCAGTGAGAGCCAGTGACCCTCCATCCACTGTGCTGGGAGCCCACAGCACTCATAACTGAGGCCTTGGTGAGATGTATAGAGCAAACCTTAATTCTCCCAACACCTGCTCCCTTCCCCAGGCATCTGGCTGGTGGCAAGTGTTTGATAGGAAGCAGTGTCTTCCAGGATGGGAGTGGTGCAGAGCAGCTCAGCTGTCAGAGCTATTCTCTATCCAGAAAGATGCTCATACTGATCAGTACATTGATTTTAGTACCAAAAGACTATGAGAATGGTTGAATTTTCTTTAGGCTTTCCTTTGTTCTCTACTAAAGGTTGAATTCCCGACAACCTGATGCCCATGAGAGGGGAAAATGTGAGTGGACACAGCTGTGACCGGAATGGTGGGACAGGGTGTGGCTGCACCGTGTGGTGCACCACAGCAAAGGGACTCTGCTCACCCCTCCTGGTAAACTCAGCCCATGGAAGGAGGAATGTTTTCTGTGCACCTCGCACTCTTCTGTCTCATTTTTGGAGGAGGATGTGGCCTGGAAACCTGTGGTACACCCCGTGTGTGAAAGGGTGTGCACCAGGGCCACCGTGTGAGTCACAGGGTAAAATGTCAGCAGTGGGGCACAACAGATGCTTCACTGTTCAGCTGTGGTCCATGGGGAGGTGAAAGGTGGAAAAGTACCATAAACCCTCATGTGTGCTCACCCCCCTCGAGCTGGTTTGTATTTCCCTTCCAGTGGGCTGCCACAGCCTGCCAGGCCATCTATTTATCACACACTGCCAGCACCCAGGGTCACCCCCTGGCCCGTTAGCGCCTTGGGTTTGCTTCCTCAGAAAGGTTTTGAGGCCCATAAAATAAAGAATCCCTGACAAATTGGAAACTGATTTCTCAGAGTTTTTAAAGTCTGGAGACCCATCCTTTCCAATTCAGGCAAATATTTTTGTTGCTGCTTGGGAAACCAGTGCTCCCGATGTCAGGGATGTTTTGGGTGAAGGACAAAGCACAGCGTCAGAGCTGCTCTAGGATGTGGATGGAAACTGCCTGGTGCAAGCCATGTGTAAAGTGCAAGCCATGTGTAAAGTACAAGCACAAAGCTTTCCTATGGGGACAGGCAGGGCTGGGCTAGAAGGGAAATGTATGGAAACATTAAATACCTGCTGCTTTCTTCACTTCTTCATGAGTTGCTTCCTGCCCCTAGGACCGGGCTGTTCTTTCCTCCTCTCTGAACTTAGATTGCAAGGAGAATAAATGAATGCAGAGCAGTAAAAGCACATGGGGGCAGAACAGGGACATCCTCAACCCTCTCACAGATCCATCACGTGCCTTTTGGAGCCAATGGATATTTTGGCCCACTGGAGATTCTAATTTTTGCTCTTGTGCTCTGCCTTGTTTTTTAGGTCCAAAAAGCTGACACCTGTGGGAGCCACTACTTTTGGGGAGGAAAAAAAAAGGATGATGAGGACACCTCTGCACTTTTTCAGATGGTGCACTTTTTGTCCCCTGCACAGTTTGTAAGCAGGCTATAAAATACAGAACAGCAGTCCTCAGACGTAATAAATAGAATATGGATTCGATCCAGCATTTTAAGAAAAGATAGTCCTGCTTACTGCAATGGAGAACAACAATGCCAAGATGAGATACAAATAGCTGTAATAATTTCTGTGTTTTTAAAGTTTTAGCAGAGAATAATCATAAATCAGGCCTTGAAAATCTCAGGGTTTTTACCCACAGAAAACTATTCTGCAGCAGCAAGTAGGGCAGAAGGCAGATCACACAGCCAGGCTTTCATTTAAAAAGTGACTGTCAAGTTGGTGTCCACGTCCTCTCACACAAACCATCTGCAATCACATCTGGCCCAGTCTGTCTCTGCGCTCTGCGCTGAAGGAAGCCACTGCACAGAAACGTTGTCCCTTATCCCTGCTGTGTGGAGAGGCTCCACCTGCCACTTTCTCTGGTTCCCTCTGATCCTTTCTGCTTATCCCCAGCTTGGGATGAAGGCTCATCCTCAGCCGAGTATTCCTTAGAGCTGATGCTCAGGTTGACACCTAAGGGAGGAGACAGAGCTTTGATTCTCTATCACTCTGCAGTTGGTTTAGTCATTTCCACCAGTGCAGAACGGACTTGAATCCCCGCTCAGGCAGAGCAGTGAATGGTTACACAAGGTGCACTGGCAATGGGCAGTGAGACACTGGGAGTATTGATTTAGCAGACCATGAGTGAATTTTCATTGTTTCTTTTAGAAATGTTCACAAAGTTTGGTGCCAAGAACAAAGATAAACAAATTTATCATCCAGCAGTGGAAGGGGGGAAAAAATCACCACTGTGGAAATTCAGTTCTACAAGTTTTGTAATGCTAAACATAAAGGGATAAAGGAAACAATATTCATTTTATTCCTTGCCCTGGTAGTGGACATACATTAGCTACTGGAAGCCTCAAAGCACTACTTAAGGGATTAAAAACTCTGTACATGCAGCTCAGCAGTCACAGAACTATTGCCACCTCTAGGCTGCAGCCAGGCAGTCATTAACATGGCCTTGAATACTGGCTGGGGCTTTCTGGTAATTATTTTAAATTGAAAAATGACGGTTGATATAAGTCACATCTAAATTTTTGATTTGGAGGAGGAAGTGAATTTAAAAGAAATGTTTGCTCTCAGTTTTATTGTGATTCATATTTAGTAATCAAACATTCTGAAAATAAAAATGTTTTAGATCTACACACAAATATATATATACATATATATATATAAAAAAAGTTCAGACTAATTATTTCACTGATATGTTCTGAATACTTTTAAGTTTCAAATTTCTACTTTTCACTAAGTATCGGGATGGGAAAACTCTGAACTGAGAAGTGCTTGTGGATAGGAAAAACTGTTTCCTGCCCACCTCTCTTGGCAAACCACTATGTTTCTGTTTGCTGCTGTAACTTGAAAAAGCAACTGGCAACGGCTGGATCAGAGTTGTTCTTCCAGTGAGTGAGAAATCCTCCCAGGACACAGATTTGTTCAGTTGCATGTTCATGGCCATGGGAATGTTTTGAAAGGTGAGGTTTCTGTAATAACTCCTGTGGCTTCTTCACCGTGAGAAGGTAAGGGAGCGATAAACATGCCCTCTGAGTCCCTCTCCACATTTGTGTTTGCACTTCTGCTGGAAGAAAACGTTTCTCTCACTGATTCTCAAGTGGGAAATGGCTGCACCACTGCAGCCAAGCAGAGACTTGCACAGAGGTTTTGGGTACTCTCCACTTTCCATGATGTCTTCACCTCCTTTCCCCTATGAGGGAGAATTCCTAAAAAAAATGCAGATCCAAAACCATACCAAAACGCCTTTCTGACTAAGTCTAGAGGACCCATGGATATATATGTTCAGAGGAGGTGACATCAAACCAGAACTCTGTCTGCACTCCACAGGAGAAAGCTGAATTTGGGTGTCTGGCTTGGTGCTATGAAGATCTCAACAAAGTGATTATTTCTAACTCCGGAGCTGTTTCGGAACCAAACTCAAATGTCTCTGTTCCTTGCCCTGAAATGACCGAATGAGGATGTTTTTAGCACTTACCTGCTCCTCACAAGCACAACACCCATACATTTCACAGCTCCCATTAGTGAAAAGAGAGCAAAACCTTGTCACATGCCCGGAGGTTTGATGCAGCGTCTCCCAAAACAGTGAGTAAAGGCAATGGCCACAGTCATCTTGGGAAAGGAACAATATCTAAACATAACAAAAGCAATAAAATAGTTCTTTTCAGAGAGGAAGAAACGATTTTGGGGTACAGCAGGAAAGATCAAGAAGGTACTTTGAGCTCTTTAGTCTCCCTAAAGCAACTGAAGAGACAATGTTTTCCCCTCTGATCCAGGGAGATCTCCTCTTCTTGAGGAGACCTTTGACCCAACGTCAAACCCTTTCAGATATCCAGAGCTCTGTTTCGGGGCTTGATCCTCAGGTTTTGAGTCACTTGCACAAGACACAATTCTGACCTGTTTATTTGCAGACCAGGGCTGGAAACACACATTTCCTCTGACAAGGGTGTGTGCTCTCAGGACAGCTGGGAGAGGTGGATCTGGGCAGCACACAAAATCCTGGGTGAGGAAGGGCTTCCTTCATCAAATGGAGCGTGACACCGACCTGGCTGGCTGGGAAATCAGGGCCAGATCCCGTCTGACAGCTGATCTTATCAGCAGAGCCCTGCCAGGAGATGAAAGAACTCAGCACTTTATCGGGTGGTTTAATTCCTCATTCCCCAGAACCAGCTCATGTGCACGCCTTTGTTCTCCTCTGCCCCCACAAGAGCAGGAAGGATCAATCCCAGAAATATGTAGAATTAAGAGGGGACTTACTTTTTCTCTCTTGCCATCCCAGGCTTTCAGACGGGGGGGGGGAAATGAAGGAGGGATGCAGGGTGTCAACAACAATAAGCAGGAGGGGAAAAGATGCCTGGCACTGGGAGAGTTCAGTCTGGGACAGTTTGATCTCTCCCAGAGCACTCTCAGTGCTTGAAGATCACTGCTTTTGACACGTTTCTCCGGCTGCTGAATGAGAGGATTTACTTGGGTGAAATTTAGGCCCGAGGGGAACATGAAAATCATATTCATAATTTGAAGTGACATGTGATTCAGGATTAAAAAGCTGGCTGGCAGAGAAAAGAGCTGAAGTTATCCTTTTGAGCTGTGCTAATGCAGAAAACTGTGTTTTTAATCCTGTTTTAAAAAGGCCTAGAAGGTTTCCAGCTGGGGCAGTTAGAATATAAAGGAGCAGTAAAGATGAGGAATCCCTTTTTCAAAAGGAGGGGGGAAAAAAACCCAAAACAACAACAAAAGATCAAGTTCTGCTTTTGTTTTCCACTGATAGCAAGTGGCTGAAAGCCAATACAGGAGCTTTTTTTAACTTCCCTTCCTTTGTCTGACTCTTTAATAAAAACACCACAAGCAGCAAGAGTGATCAGTGGGACAAGGCAGAGGTGACTGCTAAAGCTGACACCGGTGCTAAGGGGAAGGTTCCTAGGGGCTGGGATTGCAGTTTCCCTCAATTTGCCCATTTCTCTGGGGAACTGAGGATCCAGGAGTAGCTTCTCCCTTTCTGTCACTGCCCAGAAGCCCCTTGTCCCTTGTACTGAGCACAGAGCAGGAAGGTGCCCCCAGTCCCACTGGGTTTAGGGCTGTGTAATTAATCTCTGCTCCTTTTCTTGTCACTTCTCCCAAGAGCCTCTTAATTGTAGCACAAGAGTGAGCTGGAATCACTGCTTATTGCTCTTATTATACTGATTTCAAGCTTTTAGTTGATCTTCCTCCAGATCCTGTATTTTTCTCTACCATGTTGGCCCTCCTTCCTTCCATTCTGATAATATTATTTGACTTTGTTCATCAGAGTAATTTTCAGCATCGCGGGACAAGAACTCACTTTTCAGTACAGATGTTTCAAACATAGTAAATGGAAGTTCATATTCCAAACACTATCATAAAACATGACATTTTCAAAGTTAGCAAAGTGCTTCTTGAAATAATGTGCAGGATGAACGGAAAATTGCACATTCATCAACTAACATGTTAGAAATGTGGTTTTTTCCATATTTACCTCAATAGTTTCTGAAAAATTTAGGTACCTTCTACTGTAGTTTTTCAAAATTGCATTTCACAAGGGAAACTTCAGGGTTAGTTGAAATATTCTTTTATGATACACTTGAGTTGATTTGCTTGAGATTTTTTGGGGGACTTTTTATCTTTTACTATTTCACCTAAGGTTCATTTCAAAACATAGATTTGAATGAAATTAAGCAAGAAAGCAAAGTTATTGTGCTCCAACAAATGTCACATTACTTTCCTGTTTTCATAGTGGACTTTCATTCTTTCTTCTCCTCCAAAAAACCCTTTTTAATTGAAATATAATTTTTTAATAAAAATCAACACTGACAAAAATAAACTTCTGCACAACTCTGTTCAAAGTCTGTCACTGGTGCACTGGAACAGATCACATTCAAGTTCCCTCTTCCTCAAGGTACAGGGTATTTCCTACATTTCTTTCCACCCCCCTCTGGAAAACTTTTCAACCCAGACAAAAAAAAATTATCCAAGGCTGGAGGAAGTCAATGGGAGCTCTTCCATGTATTGACTTCAGGTTTGGGGAAAGCACTGGATCAATAGGGTGCTATTATTAATCTAATAGCCTGTATATAGAATTTAAGTGTGCCATCGTATGGGGTGTTTTAATCATCCTATGGAATTCAGTAGAAGGTTATTCCATTACATTTTCATGACTGAGAAGGAGCACTTGCTGTTTAACACTCACTATTTTTATCCCTCGCTCACCCTGTTCAGGCAGGCTGGCTAAGGCAGACACACAGCCTCTCTCTCCAGGGTCACCACTGGATGCTGAAGTCCCATCATGTAGGCTTGTTCAAATCCTTCTGATAAACAGGAAACTGAAGGAAAAAAAAAATTAAAGACTGCATGGACCTAACCTTAGGATATGATCTGGCCTACAAAAACCCTTCCCAAAAGAGTGAGCTTTGTGGGATGCTTCCATCGCTGTTTCCACACTCAGGGAAGGGGGAAACTACTCCGGAACCTAAACCTCTGTCCCAGCACTATTTTCACCTGTGAGCTGAACACATCTGATGCTGGAACATTTAGAGACCATAAACATGAAACCCAGTGATGCTATTTTTTACTGAGATGCTTTTCAGAGTAGAAGAGCACTTTCAGTGTGACAGATCTGGCTGCAGGCCAGCGGATGACACGATCCTCCGGGGAGCTTCGCTACCATTCCTGGGTACACTAAGAGTACATCGTGCATATTGTATGTAATCAGGGAAGCAATTTCTCCCTTGGGTTCTTAATAGATTTTCCTGCCTTTACAGCTTCATTGGTAATTTTTGTTTGTTTGCTTGCTCCGAGTGCTGGCACATCACAAACTGGATGCTTTTGCCAATTGCTATCTGCGTCGCTGTCTCCAAAAGGCACCATTTTGGGGGACTGAAGGGAAATGCCTGATTAGGTTGTATGGTTTGTTTCTCTGCCAGGGAAGGATAGATTGGTGCTGCACAGGGCTGCCTTGACTAAGGAGATCTTGCTGGAGGTGCTCAGCCAGCAAGGTGTAGCTGTAAGTGCTGTTGGGAGCTCTGTGGAGGAAGTGCCATCTCCCAGTCTGGATGTGTAATTGATTGCTTGCCTGTACCATTACCACAGCTGTGGTCACAATTACAGTAATTACATGGGCAAATACAGGTGCAATTACATGTTCCCAGTTCTGCAAATCTGGGCACAGGTAATTGCCAAAGGCCACGGGGAGACTCTTCTCAGAAGAGGAGATGCAGCATCACCCCCAGGCTGGCCTGGAGGACGTGCTCACCTCCTGCCTGGTGCCTCATGTTTCCCATCTCCTCAATGTCTATCTTGAAGGAAAGTAGGCTGGATCCTGTCCTGAGCACCCCCTTTGGAGTTGCACACCTATCCTGAGTTTCTGAATTGTCTCGTGAAATCCCAGACAAGGAGGAGGCCAGCCTCCTTTGGATAGCATTGGATCTGCACGGGGAACAAGCTATAAATAGCATCACCGCACATTATCAACTGCAATCCTTGAGAAACCCAAAGGCAAATGAGATCATCTTTTTTTGCAGGAAAAAGTCCTAGGCTTATTTGCAGAGCATTTCTCTAGGTTACTCTGTCCAGTATTATTTAACAGCTGCCATTTCTCTTTTTTGTACAAGAGTTGACTTTTTATCTGTCAGCTTCCAAAATGGACTTGCAAATCTAATTCTAAAATATAAGGTGTATCCAAAATTATCTCAAAATAGAAAAAAATATCAAATTAGAAGCTTAATCAAAGTCAAATATAAGATTTTTAAAGACAACATTTTGTGAAATATACTCACAATTCCATTGTTAAAAATAAAATTAACATTACTTCATTTTTTCTGTCACTAGCCCACAAGTTTATAAAAATTGCGTTAAGTGTAATTTAAAAATCCTTCCTATATTGTGTTCCTATTTCAGTTCAGAGTGTAATCATGCAATCATTGTAAAAAAATTCACACAAACACACACACAGAATTACTGGTTTATTTGAAAACAACCATAAGTCTGTTTGTCTGTAGATTATTTTAAGTGTCCATGGTGATCAGAGTGCAATAAAGCATAATAAAAGACCAGTGAAAAATGATTAAATAGAAAACACTCTGCTTTTGTAAGTAGACTGTTATGAGACAGACCATTTTCTCTGAATATATAATTTTTATTCTGTCTCTTTAATTTACATGAATAATTAAAATAGATTCAAGCAATCCTATGCTCCTATGGTTTTTCAGGATTAGAAGAAAATGGACTACAAGAAAAGACTAATGAATGAATTGCAGCAAATCGTAACAGGGAGCCTCTTTAAGGGTAAATGACTGGTCTGAGTTTCAAACAAATATTGAATGAAATACCTTCATGTCAATTGATTTTTTATCCCAAATTTCAAATTATACAAATATCTAACTTAAATCTACAGTCATGAGAAAGAATAGGAGGGATAAATGTCCTAGAAATTCAGGTTTAAATCCTAATAGTTGAGTTCAGCTTTCAAAGCCAATTATAGTTTCAAAGTGAATGTTTTTAAGCAAGATTAGCTATTTGCTGCGCACTTCAAGAAATATCTTGCACAGACAGCTAGAAGTGTAGCAATATGTGTTACATGCACACGTATAGGATTGAATTAGGCTAACAAATTGATATTTCGTGTGGCCGTGAGCCATCAGGTATTGTAGTCTAATTGGAGACTTTCGGTAAAGTATTTTCTTCATTTTGGTTGTTTCTCTATCTACCTGTGTCTGTCTGGCCAGCAGCACAAGGGAACCTTTTACATCCCCTTCTGGGCTGGAGGAATAACCTGCAGACAGCTTTTGCAGAGGGCAGAATGTGAGATAACTGGAAAGACGCTCCTCTGTGGGAGGTGTTGCTGGGGCACTTGAGCATGCCCAGGAATCCTACCAGTGTTGCCTAAGGCTGGGCTCCCTCTCTCCAGAATTTGGGGTGTGCCATCCTGGGTGCCCTCATCTCACCTCATTTACAGACCCCACCCCATGCTTCAGGAAGTCTGGAGCACTACTCCATTCCCTGGAGAAGTGCTGTCCAAAGAGGCTTTTCCCCACCTATTTCAGGACGGGAAGAGAGGCGCTTTGGAAGTGCCCACCCCTCACCCTTTGTGTTTGCACAGGTGAATAACTGTGACGAAATTCAAACAGCCTGTAGGTTGTGAAGTCAGGGCAGGTGAGTCCCAGCCCAGAGCCAGTCCTGTCCCTCTCTGAAGGGAGCTGAAGCAGCAGCCGGGCTCCCAGAAACCAGCCACGGGGCCACACCCATGGCAGAACCAGGCCTGGCTTTCTGGGACACAGTTCCTCTGGGAGCTCTGAGTCCCAAGCTGAGCCCTGAAGGCACTCACACAGCTCCACGTACAGTCAAGGTTTGTGTTTTGCAGCACACCATCCTTTCTGGGCTTGGCAAAGTGAAGTATGTCCATTGCAGGCAGAGTAGGAATTATGATGAGCTTTTCCCAGCTGGACTTCTTGTAATCGTCGCAGGGATAAATAGTTTCTTGAGACTCCAGATCTTTTCCTGTCAGGCTCTAAGCCTGTCTCCAGCTCTTTTGAGCCTATCAGGGGTTTTATTTACAAGATTCGGCTGAAAGTCTGTCCTGCTAGACTAAGCCAGGCTGTTTCTGCTTATTCCCTAATCTCCAGGCTTCCTCCCTCTGCATTTTAAGGAACACTTATTTAGTTTGTTTAAGGCCTGAGGCAGGCATAATTACAAAATTTAGGCAGAATCCTGAACTGACCCCAAAGGTCTTCCTACTCAGACAGAAATCATTTGTCATAATGAGCCTACTCGTAACCTGCTGACCCTTGGAGCTCAATTAATTTCACGCAGGAGAAGTGCTCACAGCCTCTGGACCCTGCTGCAGGAGGGATTTTCACAATGGTGTCTCCCACTCACACAAGCCAGTGTGGACAAATGGGCTTAGAAATGTCTCCAGAGAAAACAGAGAAGAGTGACAGGGCCTTGTTTTTAAAGCAGGGTGGTAAAATGAGGTATTTCTGTGTTTGGTTGCAGAGTAAATGTGTACTCCTTAGAATAATAAATTAAATACGCATATTTAGGGTCGTGGGTTAATTTTACATCCCTTAAAACTCTTTAAAAGACACTCCTCTCTGTCTAAGAGAGAAGTGGGCATTAAACGGGCCTGATTTGCCAGCCTGCTGCAGCAGCTCTGTTCCAGAGAATTCTTCCCTACCAGCTCTGCCAGGCACAGCTCTGGGACAGGGGATGGAGACAGCACCAATGATCTACAGCGGAAATAACGAGCTTGGGCAAAACACTTCAGCAAAGTGTCCGTCCTGCTTCCCATAGGCACAGCTGGGGTTCTCTGCATCACACTGCATCGAGGCAGGCCAACCCAGAGCACATTTTGGGGTCAGACCTTTACTAGCTGAAGATGAACTGCCTGGACTTGAACTCTTGGTCTTTCTCAGCTACTGGCATAACCTCTGGATTTTTGTATTCTTTTGCCTAAATAACACACAAATTACAGCAAAAATAGAGCTGTAATCTGAATATTTTTACATATGTTTTCTGATCTTTGTCATCTCAAATACTTCAAAGGACTGTCTGTGCAGTTCAGCAAATGAAATTATAAACTGCCTAAACTACCTAAAATTGGCTGTCTCATGAAAACTGGGTGTGGGGATGACAGGGAGGAGATGAGAAGGGAGTTGAGAGCACTTGGATCAGTGGATAGACAGTCAGATCCTGTAGCCAGCTGGTTTTTGGTAATAGAAGAGGGTTGCACTGGACACACTTGTGTTGGAATAGATGTTCCTAGCCAGAATAAAAAAAATCTGGCCTGTACCATCTCTTGGCATGGTCCAGCCAGCCTATTTAATTAAGATGAAAAGCACAGTCAAGAAGATAATTCAAGAGACATCAGTCATCTTAGACAACATGAGGCAGTGATTTTTTGTAGCAAATCATTGAACCTGCTTACGCATTTGCGGGAACGCATGGGGCTGGACTGGATAACCCCAGAGCATCTTTCCAACAACCATAGCTATTTGCACTTGCATAGCACCTTCTGGCCATGGATCCCAGTGCCTATAAACCTGCAAGCTCATAGGTGAGAGCTCAGTAGTGAATTTGAGAGCTGTGAGATAAATTGTGTTTATTATGCACTTTCCTTATACAATGCTCATAATAGATTTTCACTGGAAGAGACTCCTGGACTGTGTAAACTCTGTGTGAGCTCAGCTGCTCTGTCTGAAGCAGCCAGAAATCTGTCTGAAGGAAATCCCCAGATGGCACAAAATTGGCATTCCCTGTTCTTTGCCACACATCCTTTTGGCACAGGAGGCAGTCAGGGGGTGAAGCCCAGAGCACAGTGATTCAGCCGTGGCAGTCAGTAGCTGCAATCACTTTCTTTAGGTAACCCAGTCACACTTCTCTGTGTTATGCAAGAAGGGACTTTGGATGCTACTGGCTCAGACCTTCTGAGAGCAGGAAGGTGGCAGGGGATTGTTTCTCCTTCCCGTTCTTCCCATTTTGCCTAAAGAATAGGGTCCCCATTTAGAACAGGCCCCCCAGAGTTATACACAGCCTATTAAATAGTGCAAGTGTGCAAGAGCTCCAACACAGCCCCCTCTCCCTGGCTCAATAGTTCCAATTGTTTAGATTGTTTAACTGAAGATACAATTCCCCCCTGCTTTCTGTCACAGTCCGACAGCATTCAGAAACAGCTTTTCCCCTAAACTGTTGTCTCAAGTGTTTTCCCTCCTGAGCATCACAGAAGATAAAAATAATGCATGTTGAGTGTGTTGAAGTGTATATATATATATATATATATATATATATGGATGATACGCGATTGCTGAGCATTTATGACATTAATCTTCACTCACAAAGACAGAAAAGATAATTCATAAGTTATTCCTCTGCTCAACCATGAATATAAATGTCAGACTCCTAATGGAGATGTTGTCTAATGAAACACCGCAAATTATTGAATCTCCTGAGCCATGTGCAAATTTAATTTCTTCTTCCCTTTTGGGTTCAGATTGGGTATTTTTGAGGTGATGCTATCAGCGCTGTGAAGAGCAGATGAAAAGATTCTCTATGCAGCATTAAAGATCTAATCTCCATAGTGTGGGATGCCTGGGGGGATGCTGGCTGCCCACTCCCATGGCAGCCATAATTAAATGCACTTCAAATTTACATTAAAAACTAATATTTTGGAAACCTCTTCCTTTGAGGATCCATTTGAAAGGTGAAGCTCAAGGAAGGCTATAAGAAACAACAGCACATTCTATAAATAGCAGTGGTGTAATTAAATCAGTGTAAAGCAGATCAAGTTACTTTGGTGCCAACTCAACACACTTAAAATGGTTTAAGCGTTGTTTAAATAGGTTTAGCTTCATTTAGTAAATTAGTATAGGCAAGCCAAAAATTCTTTGTAATTTGCCATTGCTTCTGGTCTCATCAGCTTGTGTGTCACACTGGCTTATATCATCTTCAGGACACACTTATCAATGTGCAACTTAGATCCTTATTCTCCCTTTCTGTTTTGGCCTACAAGAGGGGTGGGATTCGTGAGCTGTACATTTGGCTTGTTCCAGAGAGAAAGCTTGTTCAGAAGTGGTGCTGTGTCTAAAGGCAGCACCTTGGAAACCTTTGTGACAGTTCTTAGGAAAACTTCCACATTTTTGCTAGAAAGTCCCAGCTCAGACCAGCAGTTGTGACCAGCAATAGTCCAGTCTGCTACTGACCTGCTCCTGCTTTACTCCCAGACCCGTTTCAGTCTAAGCTGCACTTGTTCATGCTACTGAGATCAGAGATTTCTGCCACTCTGACCTATTTGAACTGATAGAACCTCAAATGCCTTCTCACAGCCATCTCTGCTCGCAGATCTGAGGTGGCAGAAACCTCACCAGAAGTGCTGGGTGCTGGTACCCAAAGTTTCTTTGCTCAGTTTAACCTATTGCTTTTATTTACCTGCTGGAGAAACACATCATTTCGTTTTGCTGAATCCCATCATCTCCTGCAGGGCTGATCTCTTACTCTGAGGGGAGAGCTGGAACTTGCTGCAACCCAGTCACCATGCAGGATGTCTCAGTAGGTGTAAAACCTGTGCCAGATAATCCTGAAGATTCAGCTTCATCTTTGCAAGGTACAAATAACCAGGAGATGATGGTTCAGAGGGCTGGGCAGCTCGCAGGGAGTATTTAGGGACAGTAATCCCTCCAGCCCACCAAAACATTATGCAATAGTTGTGCCGATACCATCACGCTCACCCTCACATCTGCCCCGTGATGTAGAGATCTGTTATTATCCCCACTTACAGCTGCAGCACAAAGGATGAGGGGAGAATAAATGACTTGCCAGAAGGCAGATGGGGAGTCTATGGCACAGAAGATTATAGGAGCCAGGTGACCTGTGTCTTGGTTTGGCTCTATGCCCAGAAAATCTCCTTTTCTTCCTGTAGTTCTTGTGCCTTCCTTCTGCAAAATGGAAACCTCTATTGAAATCTCTAGCCCTTTAAGGATACAAAAAAAAAAAATTAATTCCCAGATTTGAAAAAAAAAAAAAAAAGGAGCCCTTACGTACCCTGTAGGCCTGGGCATGCTGCATGGTTATTCTATGTATAAGAAATGACCCAGCGTGAGTAATGCCTGCATTGTGATGTGGCACAGTTTTGGCCAGAACATTCCCACTGGCCTCTTTTTTCCATTGCCGTGAGTCATCTCAGTGTTGTACACCCAGAACACTGACGGTGTCGGTGGGTGCTGATCCCAATTATCTGGAGAAACCTGATAGATGAGGCACAGCACTTGTGTATGGGATTGCCCGCGTGGCACTGCCACTCCCTGCTGCAGGAATGTTCAGTGGCAGAGCCCTGTGACACCCAGCGTGAGCTCCGGCACAACCTCGTCATCCTCGCTGACACAGGGGCCGCACCGGGTTGTTAAATTCCTTAAGTATTTATTGGAGCCAGCAGTGCCTGAGGCTCCATCCCCCCTTCCACATACCTAGCTGAAAATTACTGCCAGCCTTTGCTACTGACCCTTGCAGGAAGCATTGAACCGATCCCCCCCGACAAACTCGGAGCAATGGCTCAGCCTCGCCGGGTGACCCCCGGTGAGGTCGGCCTGACACTGGAGGCAAGGATTGATTGCAGGTAGCAGGTGAGACCCTTTCACTTGGCTGCCCCTGGGACGTGGCCAAGCGTTCTGTGCTCCAGGCAAGACACACTGTGCATGGGGATGGTGGCCCCAGATACTTTTATTAGGGCTGCCTGGCCACTCATTATCTTTTTAGGCTTATAATTGCTGGGTGCGGTGATGCTTTTCCTTGAGCACAGCTACTGGGGAGCAGCAGAAGCGTTTTGTGCTTCCCTGGGCAAAAATGGAAATGAGTAGGATCTCTCCCATCTCTTGCCTTTTCATCATCCTCTTCCCTGACTGTCTCTGCTGTGGCTCCATTGATCTGTGGTGAAGATGCTCCCCATTTACACCCCTGTCCAGAAGAAGAGAATTTGATTTGAGGTAATTGTTGTCCGATGCAGTCAATTGGGTCTCCATCCAGGCTTTATGGAAGCAATATTACAGTGGGAGTGATTTTGCTGTTGCAGTGGGTTGCATCAATACACGCTGGAACTGATGTGTTAGGATCAGGAAAGTGACATTTACTGTAGTAAAGGGAGTATGTATTTGGCCCCAAAATTTACCTGGGAGTTGAGAGACATAACACTATCTTTGTCTGGACTTATTTATCCCAGCTCTGGGTCTTGCCAAGACAAATAAATGCTTCTTCATGCTCACATGTTAACACTGTTGTGATGAGCAAAGGGTTCATTTACCTTGTAACCATTGTTCAAATCAAGGTGTTAAAATCAGGGAGAAGCCCAAATTCTAAGGACCTGGGGTATGCATCATGCAGTTCCTTACCCGCTGTATGTAGCCTAATATGAGTGGGGTACATTCCTACCCAATTTATATTAAAATTAGATGGAAGACAAAGAAAAAAGAGAGAAAGAAAATGCCTGGTCTAAATCTGGTCGGGGTTCTGAATCCCAAATCAAAGGAGCAAGGCATCCTCCATGATAAATGTTTTATGAAGAGCACACACAGCATGGTAATGCCCACAGAAATCTGACAGTGTTCTCTGCTTTCCCTCTCTCTGCTCTATTTTCCCATCTGTGCCTCAGGTTGACAGTTGAGCCTTGTTGCTCCTGTCCTTGCCTGTGGTCCCTGATTCATCACTTTTCAGACACCACTTCGCTGTGTCTGGAAGAAGCAAGCGGGAGAGACAGAACTTTCCCTGAATTCCCTCATCTCTGTTTACACTTCTGCTCCCAATGTGCTTGCCAATCTTTCTCACTCGTTTGGCTCTATCTCTTCAGTGGTGTTCCTCTTCTCACTCCTGTTTCAATGTTTAGTGTCACTGGGGTGGAAAATGATCTCACAGAGCGTTGGGGAGGAGTCCAGGTCCTGCTGACCTTGACTTTCCTGGGCAACTTCCGAATGTGTCTGCTAACCTGTGCTTTTGTGATGGTCCATATCTTTCTCCCTGGAGTTGGAAATTGTGGGTTTAAGGTGCCTTGTAATATCCTCAAGAATCCAATAATTGGGATGAAGGATCTCCCCATGCCTTGGGCCCTGTGATGCCTTTCCTGTTAGAAATGGGCTCCTGTTTTCCAGCTGGAGTAGGCCTAGCTATAGTCACTATTTTTAATTTTAATTCAGCTTTACAGAAATCCTTTCATCACAAGTAATTTAAAAATTTGAGGGCTCTTCCAATTTTTTCCCCTCAGCCACCTCCCACACATCATAGCAGAGCAAAGAGAGGAGTCTCCCTTCCAGTTCCGCCCTTTCCTGAGCTTTGCTTTAACCCCTTTTTCCTCTTCTGCATCAGAAAAGGATACAGATTGAATGGTCTAAGTTGTATACAAACCCCCTGGACTTACTTCTGCCAGCAGACCGGGAAAAGCATCTCCACTTTCTGACAGACCTTCATCACAGCAGAGTCCTGTGTCACAGCCTGAGCCCAGCTCCCTGCCCAGGTGGGATGGAATTGTCACCCTGCTCCAGCTGGATTCATGTTGGGGCAGCAGCAGCCAGTGCGGCCTTCTGGACATACTTTTGTAAAGCGATAAAAATTGAAATTCAGTATATTTACTGCAAATGACAAATGAGAGTATAAAGCTGAATAGAGAAATAGCCCAGGAAAAAAAAGCATCCCCTCAGGAATCAGATGATATTTGAGACTGTAACTGGATCAGACAAGCCACAGCCAGTGAAACTACAGAAATGTATTGCACACTGAAGAGCTGGAAAACACGGACCTGTGGTGGCTCTGCCCAGCCTCCCCTGCGTGCTCTCTCCTTGGCCTCATAAATGTGCATTGTGCTCTCCTTGGATTTGGAGTTGGACCAGTTTTAAGGAGAAAGCAACGTGAGTATGTTTGTCCTGAGGGTTGCTGTGCTGGAAATGGCATGTTCTTCTCAAAGTGCATTTTCAAGGCGTGGGCAAGGCCTGGGCAGCCTGACCAAACGATTTATTGACAGGTCAACATCTCCACAGCCAGCACTGCAGAGCACAGGATTCTCAGGGTATTGAATATTTCATATCCACTTGATGAACTAGGTTTTGCATGAATTGTACCCAAAGGATCAACCCAAACTACTCTGTGTTAGGTTCTCAGCTCTGCCTTGAGATCTGCTCTGTGAGATATTTCATCTCTCAGCTTCTCAGCTCTATTTTTCCCAAGGCAAGGCATTGATTTTTCCTTTCCTCTGTACTTTGTCTCACCTGCTTAGATTGGTGTGGACTTTTACAGTGTTTCATATGAATATCAGCAAAGTGTTGTCTCAAGTTTAGTTTCAGCCTCAAAAAAAAAGCACAACAAAATCCCAGTAATAACTGGGAGTAATTTTTGCCATCTTGGGGAGTTGGGTTTTTTTTGCTTTTTGCTGGTGTTCCTCATTATTCTTCCTATGAAATCCATGTCTTATCTAACATGGAAGCTACAGAGACTTTCACCTTTACTTTTGCTATAACTAATAAAAACTATGCTATTTATATGAGCAGTGCTCATCAGTGATCTGCTCATGGGATTACAGAGTGGGCACCTGGGCCATGGGCTGAAGAAGCCTATGAGCTGGGCTATGGAGAAATCTGAAAAGCAGAAAAGTGGAAATAAAGCAGTGATGCTGAAACAGAGGAAGAAAAATGTTTGTTCGTTCTTTGCACCAAGGCTTATGCCAACCCTGAGTGTTTATTTGCCAGCCAGGTGGGTCAGCAGTGTGCAAGCAGAAAAATGAGGAGCTCCTTTCATCCATGGTGGACAGCAAACCCCCAAAAGATGGGGTAAGCCAGAAGGTTACACTCATGGAGGTATTCCCTGGAAAAAAAGAGGGTTTTAGAGTCACAGTCAGTGAGAGAGAAAAGTGAACATTATGGAAGGTGGAGTGAGACATCAGGTATTCAGGAGGTGGGAATGCAGATGCAGTCACTCAGGGACTGCAGATATGAGGAGCAAAACTTTGATTGATACAAAACACCAAAAAGAAAGAGATGAAAAGAATCACAGAGAATGTGGGCACAGATAGAAAAAATAAATCAGTGTTAAAAGGTTTGAGGCCATTTTGACCTAAGTGGAAAAAGATAAGTGAGAAGTCTGAAGAAAAACATGAACCATGCAAATTCTTCTCCCTGCTTTTGGGTTTGTACAATAGGCTGACTACAGATGGGTTCCTACAACCTGTGGGTATTGGTTTTATCTGGAATTTATGAGATTTTCGACTTACTGTCAGAGCACAACTTCCCTGTGCTTTTAATATTTATTTATTTTTTATTTTCTACTTTTTCCCAGAGCTGAATGGGTGCATGAAGGGCACATGAAGGTTTATTGAGTAAAAGCCCTAAATGCTTGCAAACTTTTACTATTCTTCCAGGGCCCATAAATATTTTTCTCAATCCTTCTCTTCAAGGCAATAAAAAATTAGTTTAGAGGTTAGCTGTGGGACACTTGACATGAGTCTGGCTCTAATCTCATTTTGAGGTTAAGGAAAGTAGAACTGAAACAGTGCAGAGTGCCAAAATATTGAAATAGATAATGGCATGCTCCTGTCTGTAGCCCATACCTCTCCACAAGGTGCATGGATGGTGAACAGACCAAGTACCTGAGCATCAGAGAAGTGCTGCCTCTCTCAGGCATCGCTGAGGTTTGCATTTGCAGCAGAGTAATTTTCCTTTCAAAGTGCATAGTTTGTACCCCAAAATGTGGCCAGGCTCAGAACAAACATCATAGATGCACATCTCAGCAGTGTGTGGTGCTGGGAGTAAGGGAGACAGCTGGGGAATCAGAGGTTCAGACACACAGCTTTGGAGGCAGGGAGGTTCTTTCAAGGTGAGAAATTACACCCAAAAAAATGGCGTTTTATTAAAAATAACACAAATAAACAAAAAAATCCCAAAAACACACAGGAAAGAAAGAAATTCTGTACTCATTTCACTGGAAAGACGTATCTTGCTACTCCAAAAATGGAGAGCATAAGGAGGTATCTTTACTTCAAGACTAGCTTAGCCACACTGCTCACTATAACCTGACCCAGATTTCCACCTCTGGCCTCTGGATAGCTCTGCAGTTTGCTGTGAGCCTTCAGCTAGGGCTTTGCTTAGCAAAGTGCATCCTCAGGACAAGAGGAGATGTTAAGAAAGCAAGTGAGAAAAGTCAGTGTGTGTGGCCCAGAGGTTCAGATCCATTGCACAAGGCCCTTCTCTTCCATGTGAGGGGTTATGTGACGGATATCGATGTGGCACCTCGTAACCACTCCGCATGGAGCTGTGCTAATTCCCTGTCAGGAGAGAGCCGAGGAATTAATGCAAGTTGACTTTCGACTATGTAAAAGATGTTCCTGGTGAAACAGCAGACGTCTTTGTCTTCCTTCATTTTCCCCTCCCTTCTGGGTCTCTCCCTTCTTGGTTTTCCACCCTAACCTGGGAGAATCATGGAATGATAGAACAGTTTGGGTTGGAAGAGACCTTAAATATCAACTCTGCCTTGGGCAGGGACACCTTCCACTAAACCAGGTTGCTCAAAGCTGCATCCAACCTGGCCTTGGACACTTCCAGGGATGGGCCAGACATGATTCGTCTGGGCAACCTGTTCCAGTGTCTCACTGTCCTCATGGTGGGTGATCAGCAATAGCAGAGATCTGGCAGGGAGCACAGTGTCTGCCACCACCCACAGGTCCTGGAGGCTTCACTCAGGTGCCTCCAAGGGTTTTGGCTGCATTTGGGATGGAGATCCACTGGTTGGGAGTGAGCTCAGTTTTCCCTGGTGTGTAAGTCAGCAAGTCCAACGCCCACGCAGGAAGCCGAGCTCCTCAGCAGAGCAACCCTGTGAAACTCTGCAGTTTTGGTTTGCGAGGGGACCTATGAAAATATTTTTGGTGTCAGTTTTCCTGGACGACCCCAGCTTGTGAAAATTGAAGGCAAGCACTAACTTTCCTGTTCCGGAGAAGTTGTTGCTTCAAAAAAAAAATACCCTGAAACCAGGAGAATGGCATGGGAACGCTCCTGAGGCCCCTCAGCTTGGAGGTGGTAGGAGGCTTGCAATAACACATTCACTCCTTTAAAAGATTGTTTTGGAGGTAAAACCACTTCCTATGTGGATGTCTACACTGAGGCAAAGGGAGGAGAAGAGTGTCTACTTCACTGGGGTTTTTTTTAATATAAGAAAGCCTATTTTTAATGAGAAAAACTTGGGCTATCTGTGAGTACCAGGCATTCCTTTAGGAAAGCTGATGTAAACATACATAGCTGTTAAAGATTTAATGAGATCCCACCAGTATGTGTTGTGCATTTATCTAATGAGATCACATAGGTTCTCCTCTCAGCACCTCCTCCTCCTCTATGAAATCAGGCACCTTCTCTGCTCCAGCTAGGCCCCCAGATTAATATTGCCTTGACATAATTGTTCATTCAACACGACTGCTAATTTGTCGGTGGAGCTATCCCAGGGTCTTGCTCCAAGAGATATGAAAACAATAACCTTGTGACCGAGAGACAGGCCTAATGTTTTCACTGCTAAACTGTTGAAAGGGTGTTTTATGTGAAGGAGAAGGGAATGAGTCATCAAGCAAGGGGGTACAGCGTTAGTACTTCTGAAAAGAAAGAAAAGGAGCATAAAAACACCCAAGTTATCCTTCCCTAATACAAATTAGAGAATTGATAGGTGAGGAAAAAAGCAAATATATACGAAGTGAACCAGAGGAATGCATCAATCTGCAAATCAAACAAACCCTGGGCATGATTATTAAAAGTGTGTGCATTCACAAACACACGTGTGCGTGCTTTGTCTTGCACACACATATGCACCACTAAAGCACCGATGTGCAGCTCCCAAATAATTACCTTCTAATAACAAAAACATGCCCCATTCCAGTAATGACAACTGCAGCACAATGAAAACCAACTGCCGGTAAAAAACAAAAATGATATTTCAAAGAAACACTGTAGATTAGCCCGTGGCTTTCACTAAACTGTGTCTCTCTGATTCCTGCTGGGTGACACAATGGGCTGGCTTAACGCAGCCTGGCCTCTGAACTCAGCCTTACAAGCCTTGGATCCTTGAAACAGCACCCTCACTGTCTACCCGATTTTCAAAGCTACACATATTCTGCACTATATTCTCTTCCTTCTCTGCCTCATTTGTCTGTGGCACATCTGTATGCCCCATCTCCCTGTTTTTTATAAAAGTCCTCGGAGTCTTTTGTGCATGTGTTCCTTTCAACATCTGCAAAAGAAATCATTTCTCTTAGAAACAGTGTAAGGGTCGGGGAATATACACAATAGCTGGAAATACTGTTTAAGGCCCAGAGGGGAGAACTTTTTTTCTCCCACGAAAATGTGCTTTAGCAATGCAAGGCAGTATTCAAACTCAACCTCCTTCTCTCCTACCGGTCCCCCCCCCAAGAAAAAAAAATCACAAGGTGGAACAGCCTCATCTAAAGCAAAATATACTTGAGAGAACAGATGTGGCAAAACAAAACCCATAGCTTTCCATGAAAAGGTGCCAAAAATAACATTGGCTCGGCAGGCATGTGATCTTCAGAGGAGTTTGCTACTTGAGTGAGTCAGAATGGTGATTCCATTTTTACCTCTTCAGTGAACAGGAAACACATTCTCCTTGAGCACCAAATTCTCCTGCAGTGGCCCACTTACACTGGATTATATCAGTCAGCTTTGCAGGTGCTGAGATAAAGTGGAAAGAGTGTAATGGTTTCCTCTAGTTTGAGGAGCTGAGCTTAACTGAAGCAAAGTCCAAAAGGTCATCTAGAAGTGTATGTAAAAACAGATACCTGTGTATATATACCTGAAATGAGGAGCTATACGAGGAAGGGGAAAGCAATTTAAAATATCAATTTCCTTAAAGAAAGATTTGGGCTCTGCCCAGACAATACACTTTCTTTTAGGTTACAAAGCTTGCAAACTTTAAGAAAAAAGTCTGTGGGGTGGCTGATGTCACCAAGCCAGCATGTGTCCTTCAGCTCATTGTTCTTGAATGAAAATACTTTAGTTTAATTTTTTACAGAGAAATGGGGTGCCAATGGCCTAATAAAGCTTCAGGTTTTGGTATCCAACTCTCAGAGGCTGGGACTCTCAGAATCAGCATCTGTGTTCTAGTCACTCAAGTTTTATAGTGAGGAAGCAAACTGAGTTTTGATTTCCGTGTCTCAGGAGGAGTTTGCAGAACTTCTCTTTGAGTATGCCATCAGTTGTCCAGTAAATGTAGAAAATGTTGAGATGGAGTTTATAAGAAGGAAAAATAGAGGTCTTTGCAGTTTCTTTTTCCTGAAGAACTGAATTTAAATGAAAGAAAAGAAAATAGAAGTTCCATGAAAAACTGTTACTCTCTCAAATGCCTTCTGTACCTCTAGGAAGAACTACTTTAATTTTGCAACAAATGAACATATGATATCGCAGTTCCTTGAGGGAAGCACAATGATTATATTTGCCTTTTCTACAAGAATCACAATGATCTTTATTGTATCTTCCCATTCAAGCATTTTCAGGTTTCCTGTGAAATATTTGGGAGATAGTTCCTGTATTCTTGACAAATATTGCCCACATTGTCTAGTACAACACCAAAAGAGTAGAGAAAGTCCAGTTCCAGAGCCGGTTGTAGGCCTGGTAGACATTTCACCAAGAATAAAGATAAAGCAGGAGTTGGAAAATATTGGTCAGCTGGGTCCTGGGAAATCTACCTTTCATTAAAAAAATACAAAAATTAGTATTGAAATATCTTGGATGCAAGTACTAGAAACAGCAAAAGTAATGGATAATAGACCAAATCCAGACAAATGCAGTCTCTCATCAGACATCTGAAGTCATGTTGTTTCTGTTGGAGATTTCAACAACTTGAGTTGATGTCCATTGCCAAGACCTTCAAAAACAACTGATGGGGAAAGGAGTTCAGAGGCTTGAGCAGAGCCTGGTTTTCACCGAGTTTGGGGATTCAGCAGTTTCTAAAAATCAAGCCAAGAGCTTTCCAAATTGAGAAAACACATCTGACAATTAATGGCTGGAAAATGTGGTCAGCACGGAGCTGTAGGTGCTCACGTCTTCAGAAAAGCAGTCCAAGGTTCCCTCAAGTCAGAAACCTGACGTTTCCAGAATGAGAAGTCTGTTTGGAAAATGTTAGCCTCAAACTCTGTTTTAGTTTTTCTAGGTATTCACATGGGAAGAAAAATATTATCTAATGTCTAAATATGATTATTATGTAGTGGCTCATTGAGCTGAGAAAGTACAATAACACGTGGCCCACTAGTGCCACACTAGAGGTGAGGCACAGTTCACTGATGAAAGTGCACTGACAAACCTGTCTGCCACTGACTTTCTAATTCAAAGGAGCCTCTTGGTACAAGAAATAGTAGCTGTCCTGTGACACTGTCACTTTGCTTCTCCTTATTGCAAGATTTCTGGGTTTGTGTTACTCTTCAGTTATTTAAATACAAATCTGATATTTCCATAGTCAGAAGAGATAAAGAAATCCAAAAGCACCAAGGATTTTCAAACTGTTTAGTCCTTCTTGTTCACAGAATTCTGTGGGACTAATTTCCTACTTATTTTCCAGGGCTTTTACATTTAAGAACCAACTTCAGTTGAAAAAAAAAAAAAATTGTGTTCATATCTAAGTGATAGTTGTCTTCACTGTGAGATTTCATATCTAAACAACATTAATGAAACTTCCCTTCATTTTGATAAAGCATTTGGCAATGAAGTCTGTGCTTGCTGACCAACTCATTTGTCAGAAAACACCAATTCTTTCATTTCCATGGTCTTGTTTATAAGTTTTGGTGCACCTCTCCCTTTCCATCCAGCATTGCTCAGACTGTTTCACTGTGACAAAGCACAGCAATTCTGGACATTTTGATAGACCTTAGTTTCCAAGAAAACAGAAGGAGCCAAGATCAAAGACCAATCTGCTCCGGGGAAAATATACCACTTTTTGGGCTTCTTTCTTGAAAAATTTGTGGCCCAGCACCTTCCTCTTGATCATGATCAGTGGGAGCTGCTTACAGGAGAAAACATAATCAGAACACCTGTATACACCCATTTTGGTAACAGGATCATTCATCGTCTCTCCAGTTTCCTCCTCTTTGGTTTAAATTTAAAACAGACCAGAAAGTTGCTCTGTCACCTAGTTTTTCAAACACAAAGGGTGTTGTAATTAATTCCTGCACATTACAAGACCGCCGAGATATTTTTGTACAAGATCAAAATTATTACGTAATATTCTGACACATAATGACTGATTCTTTACTGCTGCCTAAGTACATCACTGTACTCTTGGGTGGCATCAGCTGATTGTTGATACACTCAATCTCTTCATTACTTTTTTTACTTTTTTTTTTTTTTAAATGTGCATCCTTTTGTTTTATGCCAAGGCTTTGGTTCTCCTCTCAGTTTTGGAGGCAACGTGGCTTTTATAGTTTAACTTTCCTTTGTTCTCCCCTTTAAAATAGAAATCTACTAAAAAAATCTCTTTTTTTTATTAAATTTTATAGCCCCAAATGTTGGCAACTGCAAGGCCATATTTTGCCACCAAAAAAAAATGAATCAAAAGAGAACTGAGATATGAGCCAGAAGAAGAGTCCCAAAGGGCTGCTATCGTGACAGAACATTAGTTAAGACCTATTTTCCCAGCTCTGGTGCAAGACTCTGCCTCCAGTCAAAGGTCTGACTGAGTTTTATTAAATAATAATTGTTGGTCTCTGCAGATCTTTGAAAGCTCTGGTTTCCCTGCCTTGTATTACATTCACAGAAAACCCTATTGGTACTTTTTCCAGAAGGTTTCACCACCAGGTCAGCATGTCTGAAGACATCTGTATCACGTACCCAAATATACTATTTTGGCATTCTCAGTGTGTTGAAGGACTGTGTTTTACCCCCTTCTCCCAACTGCACACTCAGTTGCAGCCCACACGGCAGCTGGATGGTAGATGAAGCGCTGGGAAGCCAGAAGGAACTGCATTCCTGGAAAATGATGAAACCAAGGACTCATTTCTCATTCCCACCGCCCTCATTAGCAGATAGCAGCCACTTTTATCACTCCGAATATATTACTCAGGAGGCTCTTACCACATCAGGGCTTCACAGGGCTGGATGCTGTACAAACACTCGATGTGTGCGTTCCTCCCATGCAAAGGACAAGAAAATCATTACAGCCTTGCCACAAGCACCTCCCCTTTCCTAAGGCACCCTCTCCACTCCCCGTGTGTATCTCCTGTTAATCATGCCATAGATCTCAGTGACTGGTGGAAATTCAATAAACACAGGTCTGATGCATGGTGATAAGAGAGGCTCACAAACCGAAACAAGCGCAGAGAAGAAAACCTCTCTTCCTCTCGAACCCCCCTCAGCAGTACTCAAAGGAAGTCTCACACGCTTGATGATGCAATTGCTTTTCAAGCCCCAACAAGCAATTTTTCTGCCCCACTGTGAAGTGAAAAGACCCCAGCACCTTTTGCCCCTTAAATTCAACCAGCATGAGTCAGAAAATCAAGAGACGTATTATTGCTAATAAAAACAAGAACAACATGAAATGCTTTATTCTTTTCTTTCAAAGCTTTGAGTTTAAAGTGACATTAGGAACTCAGTGGTAGGGCTGGAAAACTGAGGGGGAGGATTTTCTTTTTACAGGAAAGATGAAGCTCTTTTGCAGTTAATTAATTGTACCTCTGGAACCCAGAGTTAAGCCCAATCCGCAGGTAAATGCAAGGTATCCTCAAGCTGAGAGGGCTGTGACATGGAGGTTTCCAAGCAAAGAAAACCCCCTTTCTGCTCAGCAAGTTTATCTTTTTTAACCCCAGAAAGTCTGATTTGCACAACGTGCCCTGATAAAAACCAGCCACTTATTGCAGCCGCCCTTTTATATCCCTTCTCCAGGAGGAGACAGACCCAGACATGTTCTGGGAGGAACGGGCTGCTCGTCTGTCTCTGACCCCTCCCTGAAATGTGGTGCTCCGAGAAGCACCTGCGCCGCAGGGCATGGCTGCTTTCCCCAGCTCAGGCAGCACGTTCTAGGAACACCGCACCCACCCACGGGCTCAGCCTCGTCCAGCACCCGCTGGTGCCACCCAGGTAATTGCCAGCCCAGAGAGAGGCTGCGCCTGATCCGCCACTCGGGCTCCCTGCGTGGTCTACGTGGCAGGGTGATGCCTGTCCAATGGCTTATCCACGCTGGGAAAGGAGTTCCTTGTGTGATTTTTCAGTGTCTCATTTTCAAAAACGTGTATTTACCTGTATTTCCAGAGGGGAAGGACGATAGTGTAGGAGCTGAGGAAGCCAAGGTTTGGTTTGTCATTCTTAGTCTTCTTGGGTGACCCTGAAATGATACAGTGTCTCCATACCCCAATTTCCCACCTCTGAAATGAGAATTGGAGCTGCCTTGACTGAGAGCTGTGCTGGAAGGACACCGAGGAACAGTTATGAAGTGTTTGAATACCACGGCTGGGAAGGAAGGGGAGCACAGAGCCACATTTGATGAGAGATTTACCTTTCCTTTACAGTTATAAGTACGATATCCTTTGTGCCGTTCTTCATCTACTGACCCCAAGACTAAAAATTCAGTGGGTGCACCAAAGGAACCAGATTCTTTCCTAAAATGACTGAGCTGGCATGTAAATCCCTTAATAGTCTGGCTCAGGGTAGTATTGTGTCTCCTGATGGACAGGGCAAAAAAGCAAGTGGAACAAGTTTGGGTTACACCAAGCTATGATATGAGTGATAGTGGCGTGTGTGCTGGTGTCATCAAACACAATTCTGCTTCCAGAAGCTCCACCTGGGTTAGTTGTACTATGGGAGGCAAACAGAAGAAATTCATTAAAGGTGCCTGTAACCCAGCAGATGCAACTTCTGCATCTCCTGGACTATAGGCTGATCAGAGTGTGTGTCTTTTTTCCAGAGATATGTTGAAAAGGCTTCAATTTAATTCCACCAAGAAACAACAGCAAAAATAGTCCTGAAATGTAACGCTTGGAGTTTTGCCAATCTAGATTTTAGAGGTTTGGGGAAGAATTTGAGTTCTAACAGGGAGGCTAGAAGGCAAAGATCAGCTGTAAGTGATAGAATCAGATGTTACACATATAAACCAGAATCCTTTGAAAAACAGAAACATCCCATTCTCTGCACGGCTTTGCCGTGATGCATCCTGACAGAGCCCAGAAGCAGAATAATAAGAAGAGGACAGAATAATTTTTCCTTGATTTCAGTGGGAGCTACATGCACTTGCAGCCCGATAAATCTGTCCCTGAGTAGCGCAGCGCGTAGGGTCGTGTGTGCCTCTCTTGTTCTCTCACACACACCTACACAAACACAGACATGGGCCTGTGACTCACTGCCTTCCCAGCAATCGGGGCTCCTGTGCTAGTTAAAACACGCTGAGATACTCTCTCAGCCCTGTGGATTAACCCCTGTCTCCTTTCCACACCATCACCCATCGCTCAGCAGCACAGAACAGCCTGGCTTGGGCCTAATGGGCACTCTTGGTGGTGATGCATGGAGACAGACAGATTTTTCCATGAGCTCACTTGACCCTTCAGGGTAAGAAGTGGAAATACTTGCTGTGTAGTATATTGAGCAAACATGACATGGACGGTAAAAGAGAGAGACAAGGGGAGAAGGCACAGATAACTGTGAGGGTTCAACTTACTCATACGAAGAAGGAGGCTGGGATGGCTTCACCAAAGGGAAAGGGTCTCTCTTGAAGCATCCAGAGCAGAGCTTATACCTGCAAAGTCAACCCAGAGAGTTGAACAAAGACAGCTGATAGTCTAAATAAAACATCCTCCAATCTAGTTGGTTTCCTAACATTCAATTGTTAAAAAAATCCCAGGATTTTACTCCTCTGGATAGTACTTGAGAATGCTTTCATGATTTTGTTTTTTTCAGCTTCAAGGTTTAGAGGAGGAATCTGCTTTTGTTGTCGTTTTCCAGGTGAATATAGTTGCAAGATCCCCAAAACCTCATTATCCTAGTCCAAGAGAACCCTTAAAATATGTTTGCAGTGCTTGCCAGGGCACAAAAAATGGCACAGGGCTGCTATTATTGCACAAAACCAAAAACATATCACTGGAATGAATGACAGATACTAGAACTTTCAAAATCCTTTGAGATGTAATATAATCAAACTCAATACCCTATTTTACAAATGTGATGTTAGGTTATGCTACTTCATTCTACTCTGATCCTTGCAGCTGCATGTAAGGCAGAAGTCTCTGCTCATGAATTCACATTTCACAGCATCATGCAGAGCCCTTCAGTTTGCAGAGTTGGGGTCTGGACACATTCTGGAGAAAACCTTCTCTGTCCTCTCTGCCCTTAGGCCTACAGAGTGTGTAGAAGTTTGTCCTGATACATTAAGTTTCCAAAACGGGCGTTATTTCATCTCAATGCCTCGCCAAGGAGCAGCAGGCCGGACTGATTTGAAGCTGCTGTATTCAGATCTCCCTGAGATCTGGAGAACACAGTTGCTCCATCTCGAACTGGTCCTGTTTAATAACTGGTTTGACACAAAGGCACGATGGTGCCATCTCGGTCTATCAGCCTGTCGCTGGTCTGTGGCACTTGAGACATCAAGACATGAGGAGCCCAAAGCTTTATTATTAACTCTGGTGGTTTGACAGGGGAGGGAAGCTGCTGCCTTGGAAATGTCTCAGTGAAAACCAGTTCCAGAGTTTAATGTTCCTGTGACCATCTTGCCTCAACACAGAGGGGAGCCCTGCAATTTCCCAGGGTTTAAGGGTGAGGATGGGAAAGCTCCATTTCAGTGCTGAGCTTTCCTTCTCCACATTCCACTCATGCTGGCATTTTCCACTAAGCACCAGACCTCCTCTCTCCTCTGGAGCACTGGGTGTTTCCCGCTCTGGGAGATGCGTTCAGCAGATAGAAGCTGCAATCCCACGTTGTGCAACAAGGCAGAGCTTGGCCCGACAAGCAGGGAGCAGGCTGGCTGCTACAGACGGCTCCATCAAAGCATTTCTGTCCTCACCTGAAACTTCCTTCCATCACTATCCCTGCAGCCACAATGCATCCCTGCCCTATCGCTCCAGCAGCTCCAGCTGAGGCTGTCAATTCATCTCAGCCATGACTGTTGCAAGATAATCCATTCTACCTGGAACCTTAAGTCTATTTTAAAGGAAATTGTTTGTTCAGACATGTAGGCATAACTTCTATTATGATTTTTGCCACTCTGGTTTATGATGGTTTCCCTGAAGAAACAGATTTTGTTAGGAAACGTTCTTTTGGGGAGTTTCTGACAGTATACTTGCAATTACCTTGGGCTGTTGTGGTATGAAAAGACCACTGGAGGATCACACTTCTAACCACCCTGGCTGTGTTATCAATAGACTGTAGACAAAATCTGACCCAAAGGGAAAGTACCAGGCTTGCCAAGGTTTAAACATATTTGTGAACCCGAGTCTGAAAAAAGGAGAGAAATTAGTGATTTAATCCACCAGCATCACATCAGTCAGACAGATGAAAGGCCTGTAAAGAGCAACACAAAGTAATCTGGCTATTTCATTCCCGCTGAACACTAATTTCCAACAGCCAGAGACAAAAGGCATGAAAAAATATCCTAATGTAAACTGGCACAGGGGCCAGAGCACAAGCAGTTAACGTTAATTATGTATTACCCAAGCACTATAGATAGCACCAAACAGGAAGGGGAAAAACTCATAAAGCTATTAATAATGAACATAAAATTTGTAAATGCACTATGAGGAATAATTTGCATAGCAATATAAACATGATCTCTAATGCTGAAGAGCTGGAAACAGCACTCTGGTTAAAAAAAAAATCATTATTTTATATGTTTAAAGATATAGTTCTATTTATTTATTTATAAGCATGTACTATGGTCTCTAATTCTCAGATTCCTGACTGTGTGGAACACAAACACTTGTCTGGGCAGACATTCCTGTTTGCTGGACACACCATAACAAACCTGGAGCATTTGCTTTGCAATGGTCTCGGAGGGACAGTGGTTACTGGGGCTACCTGTGTATGTGTGAAGACAAAGGTCAAGAATGTGAGTTAGCTTACTCTATCCCTGTGTTTTAATTTGCCTTATGAGAAGTCATTGCATTGGGTTTGGTCTTATCAAAGCAGCCAGATCTCTGTCAGAGCCAGCCCTCAGCTTCTCACCTGAAATAAGGAAATGGTAGCACTGACTTTACCTACCCCATCCTTGAAGAGCTCACGTGTTTGGCTCCAACAGCTCCATCCTGAAGCTTGCTGGAATTTCTCTAGTCTTCAGCACTTTGGTGGGAATAAAAATTCATTCACTGTATGTGGAGCCCACTTGGTGTAATGTTTCAGGGGCCCCGGGACATTGGCAGTGTCCTGACCTGGCTGGGATGGAGGTCTGGACCACGAGCAAGGCACTGGCTCCCTCATTACCCTCATGATTAACCTCAGGCTGTTACATTTTATCATGGGAAAAAGGTGCCAATTTGCCTCTATTTTAACCAGAACTGTTCCAAAATATTCAGAATTAATTTAAACATGTGGAAACAGATGCCGTTTGTTGTATAATCCACAGGGTTTGCCAGGCTGCTCTGGATCTGCTTACGCTAACTCAGGGGACTGCAGGAGCAGTGCAAACCTAGGAGTTTTTCAGACCTAGGAAACCACAGGGTTAATTCATGTCTAAAGATTTCAGTGGAGAATCCTCTTCCTTGGCAACCTGCACCTCCAGGTGTGGCAGAGATTTCCCTGTAGCACAGGAGGACAAAGCTGGGAATGGGGTCAGCATCTAAGGCTGGGATGGGATCATCTCTCTCCTTGCCTGACACTGGCACAGAGCAGCCTGGCTCTGCTCCTGGCCCTCAGCAGGGAGCACAGCTCTGCCCACTCCCCTTGGCTGGGGAAGATTTCCGAGGGCAGTGCTAAGTTCTTCACAGCTGGAGGCTGCTTTTGCATATATCACAGACACCCCTTGGTGGGTTGTGATTTGATTTTCCACAGAGGCCTCCTGGGAATGTGTCTCAGGAACAGGGTGTGGGGGAGGATGGGGAAGGATGTGGTCGCATGCTTGATCAGAAAAGCAATAATGAAAAGTGGATGGAGAAGGGGAGAGAGCAGTGGGAGTTTTCTCATCAATCCTGGGTCCTGTTGGGCCAGCAGCCCCTCTGGTATGTTTAGGGATGCTGTGTGCCTTAACAGCCTCCATTTACTGATGCAGTAATGACCTGCTGGAGGAGGATTTGGCTGCTGTGCTAATTGCATTCCTCTGCTGCACAATAACTTAACACATTATTAAGATTCCACAGGAGAGGGTCAGGGAATTCATCTCTTTCCAGTGCTCTCCTGACCCCAGCACCATCTCACACACACCCACACACACACTCACTCTCGTCTCCTTTCCTCTTTTCCCCAAATCCAAATGGATGCTTTCAAAAGGGAATACTCCATCATTTGTAATGCTTGTATAGTCACTTTCTTTTCCTTCATATTCAACATTTTATGCCCAATTATGAATAGCTGCAATCTCCAGCTCTCCTGCTTTACACTGTTCTTAAAGAGCAAAAAAGCTCTGAGATGGACTCCATGGAGTAAGGTTTCACAGCTTCAGGAGTGAAGGTCCAAGATATGTCAAAGACAAGACCTCCCTTACCACAGCTCAGGTTTTCACAAGCTCACCCAGCTCTGGGAGATGGACAAAGCACCTTTCCTCTCCTTGGGAGTTTTGGTTTGGTTTATGGGTGGCTAATGCACAGTCTGACCCAATATTGTTCCTCCACTGGAAAAAAGGCTGAGGCACTGCCCTGACTCACCAGCGAGGCAGAGACCAGCCCTTCTCCTCCCTCAGCCCTGCTCACCCCAGCCTTGTCTCCCCTGCCCATTCCAGACTGCTCATCTTCAGCCTGCTCATACACCTGCAGCAGCTTCCCTACCAATATATATCAGCATTCTGTAGTTTCTTTCTTCAGAAATCTTCTTGAGAGCCTCCCCTGTACTACCCCATGTTCAGGATGTGATGATGGTATCAGGCTGTGCTAAATCTAGTTCTTATCCTGCCACTTTTGGGCCACTGGATTTAAAGGGGGAAGAGGTTGTTTATTTTGTTGACCCTTGACAGAATAACACATACAGCTCACTAAATAAATTAATAGAAGTAATCATAAATAATAATTAAAAATTAATGAAATGAATTATATAAATGATATAAATGAATCAAGGTTAAAACTCACTAGATAGAAGCTTTCCTCTGACTCTGTCTTGTTTGTACCATCATTTGGTTTATAATATAGCCTCTTCTGCTTTTTCTTTATTTATATGTGTCCTCACCTATCTATGTGAAAAAGCAAATTAAAGGCAGCAGGTTCAGATTATTTCTACTGCTGACATACCACAAAGCCTCAGCATTCATCCCTCACCTGGAATGAATCAGAGAATCACAGAAGGGTTTGGGTTGGAAGGAACTTTAAAGATCATTTTGTTCCACACCTTCCACTATCCCAGGTTTCTCCAAGCAACCATCCAACCTGGCCTTGGACACTTCCAGGGACAGGGCATCCACAGCTTCTCCGGGTACCCTAAGCCAAGGCTTCATCACCCTCAAAGAGGAGAATTTCTTCCTAATATATAGTCTAAAACTACTCCCTTTCAGTTTAAAGCCATTCCCCCTTGTCTTGTCACTACAGGACATGTCCTTGAAAAAAGTTTTTCTCCATCTTTCCTGTAGGCTCTCTTTAGTACAGGAAGGCTGAAATTAGGTCAGGTAGCTCAGAATCAAGCACAGTGAGCTGACCTGAAAGCCAGGAGCACCCACATGACCATCCTCCAAAGTCCTTCCCCTCACAGCCAGCTGCAGGGAGGTTGGGAGCCTGCACCTGTGCAGGTGCACTGATCCCAGCTCGTCCCAGCTCACTGTCACCCTCCCCTCCCAGCAAGGTCACAGCAGAGACAGTGCCTGAGTCATCCCATGGGCTGGATCCTGCCTGGCACACAGCAGCTCCCAGGAGAGGTGACTTCTGCCAAGTAAAAGAGGCTGTAGGGTCATCAAAGTGAAGTTAGACTTATATTTTTTAATTAAAAATTCTCCACAAGTGTTGAGGTTGTATTTGTTCTCTGCTGCAAGGTTTGAAGGCTGGTTTGAATGCTGCTGGTCCTCTGCTCTACTGTGATCATTGGATCATAAATTTGTTTAGGTTGGAAAAGCCCTCTAAGACCATTGAGTCCAACCATTAACCCAGCACTGCCAAGGCCACCACCAACCCATGTCCCCAGGTGCCACATCCACACATCTTTTACATCCCTCCAGGGATGGTGACTCCACCACTGCCCTGGGCAGCCTGTGCCAGGGCTGGACAGTCCTTCCAGTGAAGAAATTTCTTCCTGATATCAAACTTAAACCTCCCCTAGTGCAACTTGAGGCTTTTTCCTCTTGTTCTGTCACTTGATACTTGGGAGAAGGGGCTGAGCCCCACCTGGTTACAGCTCCCTTCAGATGGGTTTATAGAGGAATGAGGCTCCCCCTGAGCCTCGTTTCCTCCAGCTGAGCTCCCCCAGCTGCCTTAGCCTCCCCTCACCAGGCTCATGCTCCAGACCCTTCACCCAACTCATTCCCTTCCCTGGACAGGTGCCCTTCATGCTCAGGTGCAGAACAAGTTTGGTGTGGATTTTCCCCAAATAAGCTCATTAATGTATTAGTCACAAACATACTTCAAGGACACTTGACCTCAGTGTCTCCTCTTTCCTCTCTGATCATCTTCCAGCTTCTGCTGCAGCAACAGAAAACTACAGAGAAAAGAAATGGCAGAGTCAACAAAACAAGGAAAAGCCAAAGATTAGGGCTGTGGTTGGCTCAGCAAAGCCCAGCCTTTGTGCCATGGTCCCTGTAACTGTTTCCAGGTTACTCCCATGATGTAAATCCAGGTAGTTAAATGAGGAAGGATTTTGTCTCTTCCTTTGGATAACTTTTTACGTCTCTCCTTGTGCTGAGTTTTAAAAAGTTGTATTTAAAAGTAAAGCACAGTCATCTTAAATGATTAGTGTTTTATTGAATGATAATTAATACAACTGGGAGAAGCCTGACAAGAAGATAGGGTAAACAGCAAAGGAGGCCATGCAGAAAGAAAGGGGAAAAAAGAGCAGCAGACAATATAGGAGAAAACAGAGTGACTTCTGAGCTGAAATTTTTTAACAAAGAGCTTTTCTTCCCAGCGCTGCCATTCCCCAATTGCATTAAAGTGGCTGGCAAGATGAATAATATTTTTAGATTAAATATACTGGCAGAACAACAGGAACTGCAGCCCCTTTACTGTTCTGCTGGAAATTTCTGCTGCTGTTTCTGGTAAATATGGCTGGTGGCAGGACCTGGCTTGTAGTGTTAACCACATGTGGGAAGTTCATGGGGCACAGATGCCAAGTCTAAAATTAACCCCCCTTAAAAAAAAAAAAAAGTAAAAAAAGGTGCCTGGAGCAGGGTGAGAGTGTTTAGGTTGTTATTTTTAGTTTTTCATTATATTAAGACGTGTAAAGATTTAGATTAATTAAGGATTAGAAAAAAAAACCCTCAAAATTTTCTGGACTGAAATTAATAAAACATTTCCATGGAATATTTTAGTTTTAAATCCTTAGACAAGAACCAAGTAAAAGACAGAGCACTAAGGGTGAGGACTCTTTGAAGACCCCAGTATCGCTGTGGAGAATGAATCAAAGGTGCTGCCAGGTTTTGCCATGAGCAGCACATTTCTCAGGGCTCCACTGCTGGGACCCCAGAAACGCCCCACAAAAAACCTGAGTGTGATGTCCTTGGGCTTGTGGAGAAGAATTCAAGAGTGTAACAGGAAAGGATCAAAATCTCTAATGCAAGTAAGAAGTACAGCACCAAAATGTTGGTGTTTCCTCATTTTTATGTGTTTACTTTTGTTTCTTTCAGAACTTGTGGAATACATGTCCTGATTTCAGGGGCAATTTAACCCCTGAATTTTGAGCTTGTGAGTATGGTGTCAGAACTGGTGAAGCACACACCAGTAAACATCTACAGATAACTGTATTAATATCACCACTATCACCAAGACTAGTCTCAAAATAACCACTGCAGCATCTTTCACTCCACGCAAAACATGGGGATTCATCCCTTCTTTGGAAACTGTGTTTTTATCTAGACTTCATGCTTGGCTGAGTTTTCTATTCCTTGCTTTGGGAGACAGGCTCTTGCCTCAGTTCCTGGATGTTTTGTTGTTTTTCTATTCTGCCCTTTGAAACAAAAGTCTTCTGGGAACAGCTGTTGTAAAGTAGAGGTCTGTGCTAATAAGGGATAGAATGGAGCTGTTTAAGTACATTGTATTCCAAAGAAATATTAACATGGAACTGCTGAGAAACCAGTATTTATCAGTTCCTTCATGAATTCCCACCTTTACAAATGATCTAAAATAGATATTTAATTATGCCTCTCTGCATATATTCTATCACTTTCTTCATGTCAAATCCCTCCATGTTACTCACTTTGTGGTTTTAAAGCTTCAGTCAAAATACCGATGTCAATTTGCAATTTACTTTTCTTAAATTAATGAGTCCCTGTTAACTCTTTTATTCTGCCAGCAGACATGGACACTGCTGTACAAAATGCCACATACAAATCTTGCAGGAAATAGTCCCTGCTCCAAAAAAATATTCCTATGAACCATATTAATAAGAAAAGAACATCAATTTTTGCCAATTTCCAGAGATGTCAGTTAAAGCACAAATATTTCCCAAAAGCTGTGAAAGAAACTCACACAGCTAAGATCTCTGAAATCCTTTCTCAGACCTCAGCCCCTCTTGGTACCATAGTTGGGTGAGGAAGGATGGAATAAAATCAAAAAAAATGCATCTGATCTCAGACAGACAATGTGGGAATCACATGAAGAGTTTGTGATGATTGAGCAGATGCTGGCAGTCGAACCCTGAGAGAAATAATCACTTTCCTGGGTCGGGGGTTCCTGTTGTCATTCAATAATAAAAATCATCTCGGAGGAAAATTCCTGGCAGAAGACAATGGTGATCAATAACGAATTCCCAGTTGTAGCTGGAAAAGGTTTCTGAGCTATTGCAGACAGGACAGAAGTGTTCTCAGTGCCATTACTGAAAGCCAAGTTTTGGACCTGAAAGCTAAAATGAAACAAAGCAAGCTTTCAATTAACTTCTCAAAGTGCTCCCAGTTCCCAGGTCAGGGCAGATGAAAAGATAAATATTGAACCAAGAGGGTTGATCTGTATCTGAAACATCTTAATGTTAATATCCAAACATATCCAAAGAGTGCTTTTGCCTCATATCAACTGCTCCTTTCTCCAAGCCAGTGGTGAGATCATGGCCCCTCACAGGTGATCAGTTCTTAAGAGTGATATTGGATGATTTACTTCATGCCCAAAGTCAAGCTGGAGTTCCCTCCGAACTCTGGAAAATCAGATTTTTCACTGATATGAGAGGGGAAATTTCTCATTAGAAAAAAGTGGTTTTCTGAGAAAAGGGGGGAAAGATCCATTAGTAGATGTTTTCATTTGCTTCTGAGTTGTGTGACATGGGCAAACCACACAGTTGCTGCTTGTCTATCATCAGTATCATCATCAGCTATGGTCCCATCTTGACTACTTAGGGAAAAAACTCCAACCTGATCGCTGAGAAAGTTGCTGCTGCTAAACAGAATGACCAAGAATTTTCAGAGCCTGAATAAGACATCTGCAGCTTTCCAAAGGTTATTCCCTTTCTCTCTTTATCTGCTAGTGCAGCAAACTCCAGAAGAATGCATTGGAGGGGTGGGGGCATTCGGTGTGTATAAATAATATTTGAGGTTGTATTTCTAAGGCCAGAAAGGGATTATTCTAAGAACTCCAGAAAGTTCAGGCCCTGGGGGTTTTGCTTGAATAAATTATTTGGGGGGAAAATAGATTAATCCTCATCTATGCTATGGATTAAATAAGCATGTTTGCAATTTATCTTTGGTGCATTCTGATCTAGTGTTACGAACAGTTATGTGTCACATAGTGGAATCAAATCAGTTCAAATAAGAGAATCAGATTTTTCTGGGTCAAAAACTCTTTGACAGCATGAGGGAAGCTTTCTACTGATTTCTGTGAGCTTCAGCTAAGACTCCATAAATATGGGAAGGCTATTTTATGGCCAGTCCTGCAAAATCAGTGAAACACAGGAGAACTCTGGTTTGTGTCTCAGGCATCATTAGCACATTCATGAGCTGAATTATGACTATCACAAAGAGCAAGTCTCCATTTCTAAATCCTCCACTCTTTGCAGGGTAGTCCCACAAACTTTTAAGAACTGATTTGGGATTGAGATCTGCAGGCACAGCAGAAATACCAAACCCTGTAATTCTCGGTATAACTTTTAAAACTTGCAGCCGTTGTTTATTCCCTCCTAATGACCAAACAGACAAACCCAGTATTTTTTACTTACTGTACTCAAAGCTTCAAAAGACATCCAGAGTACAAATAATTCATGGCACTAAGACACCATGAGCTGAAACCTTGAAGCTGCAGGACTTTTGCTACTGACTTCATTGGGCTAGAATTTCACCCAAAGGAATTACCACAGCTTTCAATAAATGTTGTTGGGTAATGTTGAATTGTCTAAGACAGCTCTTACAAATGAATTAAGTAGAATTAAAGTTAGAGAAACTGGAAACTGAAGTTGTGGAAGAGAATATAACAGTAACACTTTAATAGTTATAGTTTAGGGGCAACTCTCTATGACGTGATATTGACACGACAGTCTTGCATGAAGTGACAGTAGAGTTTTACCAATAAAACTCAAACAAATAATCTTTTCTTATTTTTCTTTCCCCAGCAAAGTGTCCCAAGCACGAATACAACCAAGGTATGGCACGTTGACCGCAAGAAGAGAAAGAATGACTCTGCATTTTCCTCTCATGTCCAGCCCATTCCTTTTCTCTCTCAATGTAACATTTCATTTTGTAAGAGTTGAAAACGAAATCTCACACTGCAATCATATTGAGTCCCTTTCATGTGTATGTGCCAAATTATTCTCTATGAGTGGGTTCATGGAGAGGAACATCAAGAAATGTCAACTTCTCTTCCTTTTACTCGTCGTCTTTTACTGGTTTTATTTTCTTTTGGTTTAATGCTTTGCATGTGGGTCTTTCGTGTTTTGCTCCAATGAGTGAGAGTGAAAAAGGGAAAAAGGGAAGGACATCAAGTTCACTTTTGAAATATCTCAAGATGAGCAACAGAGAAAATTCTCAAGAACAAGACAAACAAAAACCCCTCAACAAACAACAACAGCAACAAAAAATACAAAAAAAAAACCAAAACCCCACAACCAAATAAAAAAACAAAACAAGAAAAGAAAAAGAAGATAACACAAACAATCTCAGAGCCTCATGCACTGCTTAGACTCTATACTGGACCTGCAGTTTCTACTGCTGGATCCACTTTTCCATCTCATGACAGAACAATTTTTTATTTACAATGATCAAACCAAAGTTGGGCTTTAAAGCTAAGCCAGCACTGTTGGGCTTTATCTAAAATAACCTTCTCACCAGCTTTTCCAGCCCGTGCCTTTGTTGCAACAGGCTTATTGTACTCATTCCCTTTTCATCCAGTCTCATCTAGGTTTGGTTTGCATGTTAGAGATGCCTGCGTGGGGAACCCAGGTTCTCCTTTTTTCTCTGCAGAAGGAGCCAGCTGTTGCAGATCCACTGCTCTTTAATCTTCCTGTTTTAGAGAGAAAAAAACAGCTCTTTTTTCTACATGTTCCTTCGTCCAGTGTGATGCTGTGGCCAAAAAGACTGCCCATGTAATCACAGCTGGATATGAGAAAACCTAAATAACAGTGAGTTGTAGCATGATGAGGAGTCCAAGAAAAGACCAAGCCCCTTGATTCTCTTTTCAAGGGCTGTACCAGCACAAAGCAAAAGGCAGTCTCAGGGAAATAGTGAGCAACAGTACCTGCATATGTTTTAGAGCAGCAGAATTGTCTCCACTGGGCCACTCCAAGCAGCTCCACGTGAAATGAACAGTGATAACACTCAGAAAAGAACAAGGACTGAAATTCTGTCAGAGACCACATGCAAGGAGAGCATCCCAAAGCATATCCCAAAGGATATCTCTCTCTTTCAGACCATGCTACGAGTCAGTATGCAGAATATAGGGGTTGACAACAATAATTGATCAGAAATGAGGCAATCAGTTGACTCAAGTGGCTACGTGATTAATTGCCAGGGTCCAAAAATGCCATTAAAAGCTGCAAATGATGTGAAAATTTGAAGAGAATTTTAAACAAGTATACATTTCCTGACTCAAAGGCACTTTAGCCCTATAGCCTGCAGCTTAGAGACATCTATCTGGCTTTCTTCCGTCAATCGATACCATTAAAGCCCTAAAAAAAGTCCTTTCTCCATATAGTTATAAAATATCAATTACATACATTTTCATTAGCTGAATGCAGTGATCAGGGCTGATACATTGGTTGTTTGTTTCTCAGTGAGGCACTGCTGGCATTCTTCCAGCCCCAGCCTTATCCAGCGGGAGCATCCTCTAATCACGGTGATGGGGACCCGCCCGCCTCTGCCTGTGCCCGTACCACCGGCTGTCAGTCACCGAGCACGAAGTGGGGGTGCCAGGCTCGGGTTCCTCCTGACCATCACCCCCACAGTGCATTAACCTCTGGTGTCTGCAGAGGATTTTCTGCTGCAGGATTTAAAAGCTCCGAGCAGACACTAATGAGTTATGCTAAACTCACTGACACTCCTGTGGAAAGTACTTTCTCCTCTGTTTCACTGATGTAGACGTTTAGATAGAGGAAAGATAAGTCACTTGCCTGAGGCCATGCACTGATTGAGTATCAGAGACCAAATTAAACTGACATTTCTTGGCCCTCAGCTCCGTGTTGTGGAAGTTCTGTCTTCTGGAGAAACTGTTGAAAGGGAAACTAAAACACATCATCCCTACATTAAATATGCCAACTGCTCTGTGCTCTGCTATTCCTTTGCTTTTAAATGCCTCCCCGGCAGCACCAGCATGCAGATATCTCTGTGGCCATGAGAACACATCTCCCTCCTCCTTTTCAGCTTGACTCTTTCCCATGTCCACCAGTGTGCACTGACATCCAGATCACCTTTACGTGGGCTGGCATTCAACTGGAGATCTTTTCTGAAAAAGGCAGGAGCTGAACATGTCTAGAAGTGTAGAGATATTTTTAAACCAAGCACAAAAGTGCATGGCCACACTGAATGTGGTTTTGGAAAATGCATCCTTGTTTTCATCCAGCACTTCTCAAAAACAGCACAAGGAAGGGAAGGCAGTGGAAGAAGGTTTGTTCTTCAGAAGGAACATGTTAAACAACAGCATTAATTATTACTGGGTTTTATCCCTGGGGAAAAAAAATACATAAACAAGTAAACAAACATAAAAGGTGACACACCTCCCTCACAACCTGCTGGAATTTATGGCTCTGCAAGACTCATTTCCACTGATAAGCCGTTTGCTGGCAAGCTTGCTGGCAGCCTACTTTGGAATAAACCTCTCCCTAGTCCCCAGATCCATCCTGTGTGAGTTCAGAATTAGAAACTGCAACTGAAGTCCTAATGGGAAGGGGCAAGGGCAAAACCAAAACACTGCAGAGGGAGAAGAAGTCTGTATTTTACTGCTGTAATGATGGATACAGAAGGGGGCAGGAAAATATTACCCCACTGCAAAACTGTTGAGTGTGCACAGACTAAAAATATTTTTAATGCAAGAAAAAATCCATTGATTTTTCCCCCAATTTTTAACAATCATAGAAACTATCCAGCTGAACCTGGCAGGAAATATCTGCATGACAGACTGGAGACTTCCACTTTTTGGTTGTTAGAGAAATGTTTCCCTTGTTGGTTACTGCAAACTGAATGTTTTCGATTACCAGGGGTTTATTTCTTTAGAGGTAATTAAAACCCTGACATTTTCCCTTGAGGTTTCCTTCCATTTTAATGACAGAAAAATACACCTAATGGTAAATGTCAAGTAGCTCTTCTTCAGAGCAATTTGTAGCTTCCCATGGTCACCAGACCTACAGGCAAAACATGTCTTAAATAGACCCAAGAGCCGCTTCCCCATGTGGTTATACACGAGGTTATACAAGGCTACACGGGCATGTGTGCTGGAGATTTGGAAATGTGACTTTGGGTGGACCAGAGCGCAGAATAGAACAGACCATGTCCGTGCAGTGCAGTGCTAACCTGGTGCACAGAGCCCAGCCCTGCTGGGAAACCTGCACAGGAGGCTCCTCCACGCTGCCCACGCAGTCAGCTGAGGTCTTTCCCCAGCACATCCGTCACTTCCAGTAGCTGGGTCACAGGACAGCCCATGGCCCTGTGCCTGCCAAAACCAGACCTGTCCTCACTGCTGCCCAGGCACCGCTGCAGACTGAGCTTCGGTCCTGTTTAACTATTCCAGGACAGAGTGTGGTTTAAATCTGCTCCGTCTCTTGGCTTCTGCTCCACATCTGCCAGGAACTGAACGTGCTGGGGTTACATCCACACAAGGATATGTATTTATAGGTAAGCCCACTGCCTAGAGCCATAAAAGGAACTGAGTCAGTGCGCTGGATCTGACCCTCCAAGGCTTGCAAGTTCTTCCAAGCCCATGTCTCACTGGAGTGGTTTTGGGCAGATGGGAAGAAGTGAGATGTTAAGTGGTAAAAATGACACCACTTTTGATTAAGGGAAATGATGAAGTTTCTCTTGAGGGCAAAAAATTGTAAATTCCCATGAAAGTATATCTTCCTCAGAAACTCCTGAGTACAAGAAAGCAGAATTTTATAGGGCTTTTGTTTGCCAAGGAGCTGTGCAGATGTGACTCATTTGCTCTCCCCAGGCCAAATGTTGGTTGATGCCTAGAAAGAGGCTTCAGCCTCCCTACAGACTCATTGAGACTCTCCACTCATCACAAACAGCATCATAGGCCAGGTTCCTGCTGAGAGAAACCTCTCCACATCTTCCTTGGGCTGTCCACAGCATGGGGAGAGGGCTCTCTGTGAAGCTTCTTGTACGTCCAGCAGAGCTGTAACTGCTCTGAACACCGTCCTCCATTCTGGTCTGTGCTTCATGGAAAACAAGATTCTGTGTTTCTGGAAACAAGCCTTCTGTGGATGTTGCAAGAGATTGAGTGCTTGTCATCAACAATTTCACTTTATTCTCTCTGCCTTTGAGCCAGTCAAATTTGATAGGCAGGAAGTGGCCTTGAAAACATCACATTTCTCCAAGGTTTGCAGAAAGACTCCACCACACTCTTGCTCCATCCTGCTTTTGCACAGGGGATCATTTCCACTGTGGGGAATTTCTGCCTTCCTCTGTCCCCCCCGGGGTGGGAGAAATGAGGGACCTCGTGCTCCCTGCTCAAGCTGTGCCCAGGTGAAGGCTATGAGACATAAGGAACAGAGGGTTCCCCACAGACACAGCCAAATGCATTGAAATCAGAGGATCTTGGTCAATTTTTATAAGTAAAGCAACTCTGGACTGGATCTGGGGGTTTTTAACACCTGACTTTCTAATGATGTATAATATTTCGTAACCAGGAACAAATACTTCATCAACATGCTCTGTCGTTGGACAAGCAAAACAGATCTTTCACTGTGTGTATTTTTGAGCTGATTCCTTATCTGTATAACATCATTACACATTATTTCTAATATTATGGTTATCATTAACATGAAGCTTTGATACTTTTATCATGTGCCTGGCTTTTTTATTATTTCCTCAGATGTTTTCTGTGCTTTGACATGTGCTTTCTCCAAAATACTTTCAGACAGCTCTAGATAACAGAATCCACCTTCTTCTCCAGCAGGACTCTAAGTCTGTTAGAAAGCAACATCTTTTTCTTTTTCTCCACACAGAAACCTGTGTTCCTGTTACCTAGGCCGTTAGCACATCTATTTAATTTCTATTAGAGGTGATAGCAACAAAACTCTTGCTGAAAATGTATTATGCACTGCAATACATCTGAGTTTTGCTTGTTCCCTGTATAAGAGGGGTTGTTCACCCATTGTCCCAAAACAGTGATGAGGGCCACAGCAGAAAAATTAATTCAACCTTGTGCCACAGCAAGTCTGACATCCTTCTTGCTGCTACTTATGATGATTTCATTTCTCTAGAGCTTTATTATTGTTGGAGCGTTGAATGTTTTGGATGTGAAAGCAGATGTGGTCGGACATTTGAGTCTGAGGGTTCAGCTCACTACCAGCTTTCCAGGTAGCTCCAGTGTCTGTCAGTGTTGTGTGGTCCCAGCTGAGGAGGCTGAGGTGTCTGAGCTCCTGCTCCCACTCAGACTGGCCACTAGCAATCAGAAAATCTCAAATCCACAGTTCATTGTGGTCTTTCTAGTCAGGATGAAAGGAGACACAGGTAAAGCATTTGGTATTTGACTCAAGCACTAAGGTGGGTTCAGCAAACTCTAGAACAAAAGCACCACTGGAGCAGCTGTCGGAACAGCATAAAAACTGTGTTTGATCTCCCCTTTGCTTCCAAGGAAGGTTTTGCAGCCTGGATGTCTTGAGATGAGGATTTCTGCCAACTGTGAATCAGGAAAAAAATTTAAATGTGATGGCCTCAACCTAGTCCTTGGTGGAATATTTGTCCACATCATAAAACCGCTGGACACAATATGGAAATGCAATTGACATTAAACCAAATGATATAATCCCATCTAATGATATTATAATGAATCCCAAGTGAACTCCACATGATTGGGCAAGTATTTCAAAGTGTTACTGAAACAGTTTTTATAGTGCAAAGGTCTGCATTTGCCAACCAGTGGCCAGACACTCAGCACAGACTCTCAGAAGTTAGCCAATTCCCACCCTGTAAACCTGCGGCTGCTTCTTAGAAAAACATCTTTTTTTAATTAGTGCTTTTACTTTTTGAAGGATTCAAAGGCGTTTTCTGAAGTGTGTTTCATTGTTTTTAAATACATTGCTCCTATTCCCAATTAGCTATTTCTGGTCTCTAGTGAAATCCCCCGATGAGTAGAAGGGGATTAAATTTCTGTAAATCTACCATTTATGAACTTGTGAGTTGCTAAATGATGTTGGCCTTTCACCTAACGGCTGGTTGAGCCTGACGTGTCTGTATGGTTTGCTGTGTTATTACTCTGCTCTGGTGTTATTGTTTTTACTAATTTTGCATAAGGTACATTCTGGCATGGCTCTAAAAACCTGATCCAAATGTATGTGAGCACAGCTGACTGTCTGCTTGATTGAATGCCTTCCAAGTGCAATTTTCAAATCTTTGCTCTGGAGAAATGGGGAGAGAAAAGATGGAGAGCTTTCCCTCCAATTTGGGATTGCATCTTCATTTTTGGCCAGCTTGAGAAATTCATCCCTACAAAAATGAAGGATCATTTCTTAGCTCTGTGCTACTCAAGGGCCTGGATGTTCTTAAAAGCTGCCCTTGGAGTCCCTCTAGATCACTTGAAATACTGAATAACATTCACAAAATTCGGAGATTGTGTCTGATGTCTTCTAATGTGTTTCACACACAAGCCTGAAATAGATGTAGAAGGGTTTTTTTGATTCAGCAACATTTGCAAAAAAGCATGTGTTTTACATTTTCTCTTTATTGATCTAAATAGCTGCAGAATATTCAAGCTGATAGAACAAGAAACTCTGTATAGCTGGCCTTACTGCAGTTTGCATGCTATTTTCTGATAATTGTTACATTATCTTCCATTAAAGTTGGCCTGGAGACACTGATTGTCCAGAATAACAGGGTTCCTGACAGCGTAGTCATTTCTCCAGTTGCATGGCATTGTACAAACTCCCACTAGTGATCATCTCAGCCACAGGTGACCTAAGAGCCAAGGTCCCACTGAATGGAGTCCAGGGTCTTTCCTCCCCCCAGGTTCTAGGGCAAACAATTATTCTTCAGAGTTCTGAGAATATAGTTTAGAGAACAAAGCCTCTGTCCAGCCTGGACTGCCGCTCCCAGAGGATTTAATCTTTAGCCCTGGCCAAGTTGAAGCAAAAGCATCCTTCGTCTTCAGACCTTTTGCTCTGAGCTTGCTCACCCTATTAGATTTCTACAAGGTTCACCTACTGCTCACCTTAATGATAATCCCTCCTGAATTCCTCTAGGTTCCCTCAGGAGGAGGTTACAGCCCTTGCACCTTCACTGCAGATCGAGACAGACCTTCTGCTGCCTCCACTCATATTTGGTTCTGGGACAAAGCAAAAACAGCCACCCAAAAAATAAAAGGCTGTGAACTGTACAGAGCTGTGTTACAAACTGGGACAAACACGAGGGCAGGACACTTTTAAAGCACCTTCCCTCTTCATTAGGAAGTTCAAGTTCAAGACTTACTCTGCAAATATGCTGGAGACTCTGAGCTGATCAAGACAAGGTTACCTGATGCCTGGCAAAGGTTTGTCCCCACACTCTCAACCACAGTGTCCTGCTCTCAACAGCTTGGTCTACCTGGACCGTGGGTTTAAGATTAAAATACAAGAATCCAAAATCAGTGATCAAAATGACCCATCTTGGCCTTGAAACACAATAATTCTTCCAGGATCTCAAACATCCTTGGAGATAGCAGTGGATGAGAAGTGCCTCTAGCAGGCAACTTGAAATTACCCCAGCAGAACTTGCATAACCAGTTAGGTTTCTACACCAGAGCAATACCTTCACTAAGACTACTGGAAACATTTGAGTGCTTTGGAGTTATTTATAACCCATGAGGATTTCCCCAGGAAAGAGAACATGAAAAATGATCTTGTCCCAAAATCCCTGGAAAATAAGCAACGAGCACTTTCTTGAGAAAACAAAGGGCTTGCCATCTTTGCAAGCTATTCAGGTCCCTTCATGATGTATTCAGCAGCACATTTCTGGTCAGATGGGTATAATGCTTTTGACCACTGTGAAAATGTAAGTGGCTGAAGACAAAAACAGATTGATAACTGTATTATGCTCAAAAGTAAAATTCATCCCTGTTTGCAAATCTTAAGAACAAATTTAGCCAGACTTGTTGATATTTCCAAGGACACAGCATAATGCAACACCAAGAAAAAATTTAAGAACTCAGCCCTCAATCTCTGTTTGTGAAAGGACAAATTCAAAGGACCTTACTTGGTTTTTTTCCTGATTTCAGTGATTCATTGGACTTCTGTGTTGTCCCTTAGAGTACAAATCCTGTATAGTTTAGTGGGAGAGTAAGCAATTTTCAAGGGCACTTTTCCACCCTAAGTGAGGAGGAAAGTGTGTGATTACTCACAGGTATATATCATGTTACCAAAGTGTCTGCCATTGCCATAAGGTATTGACTATGCCATGATTTTCACCTGTGCCTTTTGGGTTAGCGAGTCTGTGTAAGAGCAGCTCACCATCACACAGCAGCAGTCTTTCAAACAAACAAACAAGAATAAAAAAATAAGAAAGAAAAAGGCATTTTGCCTGAGAGGAAAATAACAAACCAAGAGCAGACTAGAGTCAGTTTTAGTTTTTTCTTGAGTAAAGTGCTGTAGGTACAGATTAACTTTGTTTGTTCAATACTTACTCTATTTTCCTTTAACCTGCCCTGAAAACAGGACTGGAAGCACTTTGCTAAATGGATTGAAATTATCCTGGCTTCACAGCGTGCCTTGTAAGTGCCCTGGTACTGTCTGTGGTCCTGCTGTTTGGAGACTGCCTGGAGTGATGCCCTTTCGGGGGTTTCCATAGATCCCCCTGCCCCTGCTATGGCAACAGCACACTCGGCTCTGCTCCTCCGCAGCTCCAGAGCTCTGTTTGCTCCACCAAGGGGCTGCTCCTTGGGGAATCAGGCCTTCCAGTGGTTCTGAAAGCTCTGACCTGCCTGGGAGCAGAGTCTCCTCAGAGTTTGTGGGATCCCAAAACAACCACTACCTGCTGCCAGGTGTATGAGCCACATGAGCTTTGGCACCTCATTCCTGAGGCCAGGCTTGCCCTGGGAGTAGGGAACAGGCCACTGTGAGTCTCTTTATGGCACTTTGACCATCTGTGCCACTTTCCTCTACACATCATTGTCTTCAGATAGGGGCTTCCTTGTCCTAAAAAAGGCAGTGCTGGCACCGTGGAAGCTGGGAGATGCTGAAGCCTCTCCATGGCACAAACTCTACTGTTTTCAGAGAGGCAGAAGGACTCAGTGGTATCATGTAAATTAGATGCACCTCTGTCCACTTATTGACTCAGCCCATTGATTTTAGGATCTGGTAAAAAGAATTCTGAACTCTGTCCATAGATATTTTGTCCAGTCTCACATTTCCAACAAATTCTCAGATTTTTTTCTGTGTTTAAAACTTTTAATTATGGACTAATTTCACGTCTCCTATGGGCTGTTACCTCCTCCATCCCTCTAGCCTGGCAGATAATCTTGTGACAACATTTCCATGTGAATCATTTGCCAGGCATTCCTGATATTTTCTTAAACTTTTGAAACTGAAAGATATCCAAGATCCAAAATCTACATACATGCACAGTACTCACCTTCCCAGATGAATGAAGAAAGTTCCCACCTATTCCAGGGGGCCAAGGATAGGTGGTGGGAGACCTCATTGCTGTTGTAGCAGTGCCTTGTCCTCCTGATAACTTCTGTACAGTTTGAGGCCCCGAGATGGAATGACTTTTGCATTCACTGAATTCTCAGTCAATGTGTGTATCTGTTGATTTAGTGTTTCTCTTTACCATTATGTGGAGGGAAGTTGCCTGAGGCAAATACAGTACTTAGAGGCGCAGTGTTCCAGGAAACCCCCGGCCGGGAAGTCTGGCCTAGACCCGTGGCAGTGTCCTCCCTACCAAACATCTCTCATTTCTTTTCCCCTCCCTGCCCTGGGTTTGATGTGAGCTGCCCCTGTTTATGGTATCAGAATCACTGAAGAAGATAAATATCGGAAAGAGGAGCTGAGAGAGATGCAAAGGTAGCATTTGGCCAATCCTCAGAGAGCCTACACCTTCTCTCCAACCTTCACATGATATTGATGGTTTCATAATGGACATGCAGGAATATGGGATCAAAGAGAATATCTGAGTGTTATTGGTTCTAACTACCCAAGCTTAGCCATGCTTTTATCTTTAAAAGCCTTGGAGAAACAGCTTCTGGTTTGTTTTCCATTTCATCTGATACAACCTGCCTTAGTAACCAATTAGCATTTTGTGATTGCATGTAATAATTCCACATGCTCAGGCTGTGTACTTGGTGTTTCTGAAAGCTGTACATCAGGCTGAGGTGACACTTGGGGGACTGTGACCCTGGCAGCTTCAAAACATGTTAGGTCATCACTGTTAATGGTGTTCAGTCCAGTATAAATTGCCTTTTTTTGGTTTTTAATTGGGTTTTTTTATATTACTGTATTGAAAAAAACAGGATCCTTATTCTGTAGAGGAGCTCTAATAAAGGGGACACTGTGGGGTACAGTTCTTTTCAGAACAGAAGTTAAGATGCTTTTATAGTCATGCATGGGAAAAAAAGGGAAGGGGAAACAGTTATAGCTTTTTTACTAGTCTATATCTTGTAAGACTCCATTTTGTGTGCCTATACAATTTGAGGACATGCTTTATTTTACTCTCATTTCTCAGTATTATAGATACTGATCATTAAACTCCCAGAAACCATTACAGTTTGTGAACCACTTACAAACTAGTTGTTGAAATGTGCAAACCATAAATCAGCAAAAAACCTGTACCTTAATCAGTTTATTTCTGCTCCTTTACTTAATTCCTTTTCCCTGTTTCCTCCAAAGAAACTGTTGGCTGTGACAGATACCATCTACACGCCAGGGGAAAGGAGCAAGTCCCCAAATCCCTGGCTGCAAAGCTTACATGCCAGGAGTGCCTCCGTCCCCCGCCGTTCGGTGGAGCTGATTTGTAGCTGCCGGCCAGCCCGCAGGACGCCTTGTACCCCCGGAGCTGGGAGCCTGTTCGCTTTCCAGTGGCTGCGTGCCCTGCAGCATCCCTGGCGATGTGTCCCGGCGGGATCCGCTCCCGCCAGCCCCGCCAGGAGCCGCGCTCCGAGCCCCGGCTGCACCCGCACCCCTGCGGCCGGGCGAGCGGCGCCGGAGAGGGGCGAGCCCGGCTTCTCCGGAGAAATCCGGACAAGGAGGGCTGCAGAAATGCAGGCTGGGGTATAACTGCTGGCCCCGACTGGGAGGAATCAAAGGGAAGCTGTTGTTTTGAGCGGGGAATGAAAGAGCAGTGCTAACTGGAAAAAAGGGGTGATGCTGGTTGCAGGCAGTGGCACCTTTGCAGGCTCCACAAAGCAACAATTTCCATCATTTGTTCCCTGTCCTTTGGGATTCAGAATACTTCTGTGTACAGTGTCTTTTTTTTAACTTTCTTCTCACACAATTTTTTTAATCTCCAGATTTAAACCCGTTTTGGTTCAGCATGTGACACTCTCCCTGCCTGAAGGGGCAGCTCTGAAGGACTAAAAACCTGTGGCTTGAGTTTCCAGCTGAGGAGACAGTTGGGTCCCTGCAGAAGTGAGTCGGGGTGTAAACTTTCACAGCAGCAAGGTAAACAGCTGAAGGGTTTGGGGAGCTGCCTTGGAGCATGAACCTGACCCCTGAGCTAACACAACAGCAGAGAAGTCCCCAGGGAGCCTTGTAGGACCAGATGTCAGGCCGTGGAAATCAGTTTTATACTGATTTTCAAACATCTGCAGCATGTCTTGTTAATTGCTAGCGGATATATTTTATGCTTTTCAGGCTTTACGGTGCCTTTATTCACCTATATCAATATGGAATGGATAGGAAACAAACACAGACCTCCTCGTGGACAACCTGCCTACAGGTAGAAAGGTCACTTCAGTTGGACCCCTGGCTGAAATGAATAATTGAACCATCCATAGCTATATCCATGTTTAAACACTCTTACCACTGCCTTCTGTCAGCATCCAGCTATTAAAAATAGCAACAACATACAGTAGCTTGAGCCAGCTTTGTATTTACTTGTGTGTGGTTTACAAGTGATATTTATTGAACTGTTTCTGATGGTCAACAACCACTGTAAATGAATATCAAGGTCTGTGTCATTCATGAACAATCACTAAAAATCATTGCTGGACTTGGCCTGAATCATGAATGAAAGGTATTTACTGTCTGATCTCGTGGATGCTGTGGTGTGGCACAGGGCACTGGCCACTGCAGGAGCTCACCTGTGGCGGATATGTGCAGGGAATGTGTTACCTGCACGGGCGGGAGGTGCACAGGGGGCTCTCCACATTAAAATGGGATGTTTGCCAGCGCCACTGACACCCAGTCCCAGCCTGCTGCAAGGCCTGCTGCTGTGCAGAACATGGACAATTTACAATTATCAGCGCTGTGCTTTTGCAGAAACAGCTTTGGGAAAAGTGCTTTTAGTCATTATTTAGAGAAAACCTGGGAAAGAGCGGGACTGTCCATTCAGCATGCATGGATCTCGCAGTTCCAGGTCTCTGAGCACTAGTGAGTCTTATCTGGTGCTCCTTAGAGGGTAATAATAATGATATTCCCAGGATAAAACCTGGACAGCCACTGGACAGACGGGATAAGAGCTTCTCATAGGATAAGAGGAATTGTACAGATAAAGCAGCGTGTCATTTCTCTGAAGCACCTCCCCTGGTGTTCCCCAGGAGCAAGGAGCTGAGGTGAGATTTATATTTTACTTTGCTTCCAGCTCACCGTGCTCCTTGACCAAATCATTTAACTCCCTCATATTTCAGCCCAGCAATCTAAAGCAGTGCACACTGACCAGGAACGGGCACGAGCTGCTGTGCACATTTAACTGAAGTGCTGCTCAGGAGTATGAGATATAATCCCACACCTTATGCACATCCAGCCCAAAACTAACTGCAAAGCTTTTTTTTTTTTTTGAATGGTGCGTAAGAAACTTTGTTCCAGAAACCACTTCAGGTCACTGCCACGTACCTAATTTCCCCATACTTTTTCTAGAACACTGCATCATGGAAGTTGCTAATCTGTGAAATAAAGGATTACAGAAATGACAAATGCCTACTGATAGTAGGAGGTAATTGTAGAAATGTTATTAGTATTTCTACATTTACTACTAATGAAATTAGACAAATCGACTAGATGATAGTTTCAAAGTCTGTATAGAAACAGAGAATTTTTCCTCTAAAAAAATGTTTCATTTCCTATGAGAAGGGTTCTGCATCTGCAGTTTATTCTGCATTTCTGCTCTGCTCTGAAATGCACAGCTCTGTCACCAAGCTGCGAGTGGAGTCCCTGTGCCTCCTACGAAAACACTGGGAGAGCATCCTTGTCATCTTCTTAGTGTATTTTACAGCAGCTCAAACATACAATAAGCAATTTCTTCCTCTTAATCAAAGGCCAGTTTCCCCATTAATACTTTCCCACATCACTGAATGAAGTGGAAGAGTTTTGAAGGTTTCTGAGGTGTACAGCAGGAACCAACGCAGGACTGCAGAAGGTGCCTTGCTCCTTGCAATATTGATCGTGCAGCCTTTCAGAGGGAACATTTCCAATTTTTTTTTTTTTTTGCAAATAATTAAAGTATAATATTTTACAGCCTGATAAAATTTACAGGGACCCTTGGCAAGTAATTATAGTGCTCCTTTAAAAGAGACCCCATAAAAGATGCATGATTAGAAAGTTAAGGATCTGGATAGAATTACAACGATGTGACAAATAATTTACAAGCAATAAACCATCCCAAGGAGAGGGGGAGGGTGATTAAAAGAAAAAAGGGGGGAAAGACATTAAACTAACCAGTGATAAAATATCACAACTAAAATAATAAATTTGCCCCCCGTGTTTCATGTTAAGTTTTTGTAACTACAAGTTTCTGTGCTTTGGCTAGAGCAAAGATTCTCTCTGGCTAGAAAAGCTCCAGCTTGATGTTGATGTGAGGCATTTCTTTTCATCAGAGGTTGTTCTGAATTTGGCGCAGTAGCTTTCATTTTATTACATACTTAAGATAAATATTCTGTATAGACGTTCTGCAGTACTAATGATCCCGAAGATTGTGGAACAGTAGCTTGGAAGATTTTTATCTGCCTCCAGATGTTGGCCAAACTCATTTTTTATAGAGCACTTCATTAGGTTTCAGCTGGGGGAAAAAAAAAAAAAAGCAATGGATTCCAGCTTAAAGCACTCTGAGATTTGGGGAAATTGCAAGTTTGGATCTGGATTGGAATTCTGATGGCAGGACCCACATTGCAGGAGATGAAGGGCAGCTGTGACAGAATGAATAAGGGGAAAAACTCTCATTTTCTCCTCATATTAATTGCTGCCCCTTTTAAAAAAATATCAAGGTCAAGCAACAATCAGCACCAGCCCCAGAGCTACAGCGAGCGGCTGCTGCCACCATGACTGGTGACCAGCAGCTGTCCTGACCTGGGGAGGGGATCCCAGCTCCCACCCACACGAGGAGATGGAGAGCAGGGGTGCAAAATGGGCTCCACTCAAAAGTGATGCAGAGCATGACACACACCAACCCCTGTGTGAGAGCCTTTTGCAGACGGAACCTCATACCCGGCTCAGGTGAGCAGCAGAGTATACAGACATCTCATTTCTTGGAGAAGGTGATGATTTATCCCTCTGCAACACCTGGACTTCATCCAGGTTTTGACCAACAAGCTTTAATGTGTTTAAATGAGGGCTCCTGATGAAACATGGCCACCTCCATTATTACATGGCTTCCCACTCACCTTTCCCCTCACACGGATAACAAAATAACTTATAATCCAGTCTGTAAAGAAAACTTCCTTAATTTCAGTTCCTGTGTTGGCTCTGTCTCCTGGAGCAGAAGGACCTTCAAAGAAAACAGCAACTTGTTGTGCTGGGACTTCAGCTGATTATGGAGCATGGAGATTGATTCTCCACCAGATAATCAGATGCATCCTTCATTGCTTTAAGAAAAGTGTATCTCCTTTGAGTCAGACTATATTTTTATATTGTATGTATGTTATATTTATATTTTATTTATATATATATATTTCTATTTTGCCTTGACAACTTCAATTAATATCTAAGAAGCTCGAGTAACTTTGTGAAGAAGGGATCTTTCTGCCCTGTTAGCACACAAAGTAACCTGCAGCTTTTTCAAAGACATTGCATTTTTTCATTGAAACCCCATTATTGATGATTCCACATCAGATCATCTGAAATGCTCCACGTCCTGGCACTGAGGATTTTACTCTGGCCCTTTTGTATCTAAAGAAGTTTCACAGAGCAAAGACCAAAGTCAAGACAGGCTGAATGCTGAAGGTGTAGGAGCATGAATTTGACACCAGGTTGATTTTAGTGGGCTGCTGATTTATCCTGCAGTAATTGCAGAATCAAACACATTAATCAGATTGATTTGTGCACATCTGTTTTTCAAGAAAACAGATGTTGGATCAGAGGAAAAAGAAGTGCAATTCGCCTTAAACCAACTGACGTAAATCTGGAGTCAAATTACTGAAGGTACCTGCAATAGATGCCTTTGGCAATGGGGGAATAATGATGCCTGAGATCTAGTGGTCCTTAAGAAGCCCATTTTGGGGTTCACTTTATTTTATTATTTAAATCGCTCATTTGAGTCTCCCCAGCTTCTGTACTTTATTGATAGAAGAAAGGGGTTTCAATGGTTTTGTGAGATACCTGATGAGATGTAGCCATCTCTTCTCATATCCTATAATGGCAAAAGGGAAAAGAGTATTATAAAATATTTCCCTTCTGAGCATATCTGATAATTCCTCTCTAAACTCCTTTATCGGGGCAGACTCTAATTTATTCACAAGTGGCAGTGAATTAAAAGGGATTGGAATAAAATGCATTTTTGCAAATAAAAGGTAAAATTACTCTACTTCTCTAGAACTAGCAGAATGCTCTGGGCTTATCACCTCCTGCAGATGAACTGAAGAAATGATGCCAAGGCCTCAGTTGTCACTTGCAATATCAATCAGACCTTACCTTCCCCATGGCCCAGGAGTGCAGAACAGTCAGTGAATAAAATCGGAAAGAGAGAAACTACAGGAGAAACTACGGAGATTTCCCAAAGAAACACCTCTCCTGCTTCTCTCATTCTAGCCCTAGGATCCAAACGTTGTAACCCTGCTACCTTATTCTTGCGGTTTGCTGAGTGGAAAATGCACATGTGTTCGAACAGCTGTACCGTTGGAGGCTCCATCCGAAATGTAGCGCAACATCTGTAGGACAAGGGAGAGGTGTCAAGCGAAGTGTGTAAACCTCGAGCTAACGACACGGCGCTGTGCTGGCGGAGCCTTCTGTCGGGGCTGAGATTCCCCTCACGCAGCGTGGCAGGCGGCTCGACGTTTTCCAGACGTTCGCAGGGACACCTTCTGTGGGGTCGCTCTGCCTCCCTGCCCGCGCCTCGCACGCTGAGATCCCCGGCACTTGGGAGGCGGCTTCTCAGCAGCAGATTGCAGGATCTCGCCTTTCTGGGGGCTGTTTGTTCGCACCGTGTCTTCTGAGCAGCTTGAAAGTGGAATTTTGTTACTCTCCAGCCCTTTCCTTTTCCTCGAAGGATCCCTGCGAGGGTGAGCTCAGGGGTAACACCCGCCCGAGGAGCTCTTGCTGCACTCACTGTGCCACACTCGTAACTCCTGCACTGAAAGGCACTGGTGGTACTGGTGGTATTGGTGGCTGGGGCAAGGGAATCCCGTCCCAAATTTTTTTAATGAGGCACAACTGTTGTGCTCTGAAGCCAAAATGCCTCTCATCTATCCAAGAGGAAAACTGAAAGCAAGATGTTTTTCCAGTTGAAATAAACACAAACATATCTTTACTTTTTCTTCTTTAATCTCATTGCAAGAACTGAAATGGTACAATTGCAGTGATAAAAATGCACCAGATATGGAAGAAAACAAGGAGTATCCCAACATGAGGGCACTATTTCATCCTTGTGATGATCCCAGCATCAAAGGCGGGCCGTGAGCTTCCCCATAGTCTGGGAACGTTCTGATCCAGGGTTTGGCTCCAGTCTTTGAGTAACTTAGAGCCATGTGCTAAGCTCAGATCCAGACTGGAGCCTTCCCAAAATCTGAGGAAGTTCAGACCCAGGATTTTGGCTTCAGCCCATGGCTAATTCAAACCAAACTGTCATCTAGATTCTAAGTGGGAATGAGTCAGAAGGCCTCAGCAGCTGACGAGGTGTCCACACTGTGTAATCAGCACGTACAGTTTGGCAGCCAGCAAGGGCCCTGACTCAGGAGTGGAGATCACGGTGGCACCTGTGACTTGCAGAGCTTTCATGGCCTTCAGGATCCTCTGTGTGCCCAGCACCCACACCATGAGCAGGGCATCATGGAGGAGGTGATGATTTATCCCTCTGCAACACCTGGACTTCATCCAGGTTTTGACCAACAAGCTTTAACGTGTTTAAATGAGGGCTCCTGATGAAACATGGCCACCTCCATTATTACATGGCAGGAGCATTTTCCTCCTGCACAGTGAGAAGTTACTGTGTGTTCCCATCTTTTTACTGGCTCTGCTTGCTCGCTGCTGGGAGTCTCCTGTCTGAACCTGTTGTGACTCAGGAAATATCTTTATTCCAGAACACTGGGGAGACCTAATTAACTGAGCAAGGCTCCCCTGCATGGCAGTGGGGAGGTTCATTGTGCTGTTTGCAGAGTCAGATGTGAGCCTGCCTTGCCCTGTGGCACTCACTCACCGCGTCCCTGCTGCCTGGGGACCCCTGCAGACCTGCAATGGGACTGGGTCTCTCCATGTGAGAGGGGTTTTACATTAAATCAGGAACACACACATTAAAGATTACTCCCATACACCCTCGTTTGGATTTCAGAAGCAGCCTTTTCTGAACACCACCCTGCACACACAGTTCCTTGTCCCAGTCTCCACATACTTGGAAGCAGCCATAGCCAACTCTGCCTTCCTCATGCAGCACCCAGTAAACAGTTTCTTCCTGCTTCCATTATTAACAATATTTATTATCAGCACTGTAGTAATAAAATCAGACCCTTGCTATGTTAAGTGCTTTGCAAGCATTCAGGAAGAGAGTTTTACAAGCTATTCACCCCTCTGTCCAGAGCCTGGGATGGTGGCAATCTTTAGTTGGGCTGTTTTTTCCCACTAGCAAAGAGTGCTCAGAGAGGAAGAGGACAACTTGTCCTCAAACTGCCCCTTCCCCAAGTATCTCTATTCAGAGAAAGCAGGAGGGGGAAAGCAGTGTTGTAAGAAGAAAGCAAATACTTGATACAGAAGTTTAAAGAGAACAGGACTTCTCCATTTCATGCCGTCCCAGGATTTCAGCTTTTCTAGAGAAAGAAAAAATCTGTTTCATCCAAAACCCTGTTGCTCCCCTCCTGCACCCCTACCATAGGACTCAGGTGCCCATCATACAGTTTTAGGGGAGCCAGAGTGTTCCGGGCTGGCAAACAGGCACCACGAGGCCAGTGCTGGGCTCTGCCTGTGCACAGCACCTCATCCTGGAGGGCAGGGGCAGGTGTCCTCCGTGTATCCAACAAAAAGCAGCAAAGCTCCCTCACACAGCTCCAGCCATGGCACAGCCAAGTGCTGCTCTCCAAGAGTGCTGCCCTCCCGGGGAAGAAATCTCCACCCTGGAGGGTACTGATGTGGGCAAATGCCAGGAAATGCCCAGCATGGCTTCTGTAGATAGAGGGGCACATATCAGAGTTTATCCAGCTCTTTTCCTCTGACAGGAAAGAGTTAAGAAAAAATAACCAGGCATGGAGTGGTGTTTCTTATGGAATCACGTGTGGAGAGAATAATGCAAGCAAACTACTTTCGCAACGATGCTGAGGTCACTCGACCACAAGCCTCCAGCTCTGTTATGTGTGAGGGAGAAAATGGGGCAGAATTGTGGGCAATCCGTTCAAAATTTGTTCGTGGGAATCCTGTCAAACCTCCACAGGCCTTGGAGACACCTGGAAGAAGATAAGCATGATAATTCTTTTCTAAAATAAGAGGCAGCTTTTGTTCTTTCCCTCCACCCACCCCCACCCCACAGCAAGTCAGCAGCCTGTTGTGGTTTTGTTCCACGTGATTCCTTGAAGAGAGACAAAGAAATGCAACATCCTATCGGAGTGAATCACATAACTTGGAAATGACCCGATTCACACGTTTTTTCCATTGCCTGTCACTGATGTGAGCCTTAAAACAGAAGGAGAAATAGTAGGTCCTGATGTTTAGTCTGTGAATTGGAGTCTGTGCTCCGTTTTCCAGTTCAAGTTAAGGCGCAGGAAAACACTTTGTTTTGCTAAAGAGTCTTCTTTTCAGTCATGGCTGGATGCCTGCACAGGGCAGATGCTCAAAAACCTTTTGTGGGGTCAGAAAAGTGAAAAAGTGACATTTGTGTCAGTGTCACTCCAAGATATGGAGTGCTCAAGATCGGGGCCCTGGTTCCCCATGAAACACCTGATGGCAGGCTGCATCCAGAGAGTTTCACACAGGTTGTGCTCCTCTGGGTGATGATACCAACCTGCCTCAGCCTCAGCACTTCTGACCCAGATGAGCTCTTTGTTCCCTGAAAGATCCTCACCACTACACAACTGGTTCAGAGAGACCTTCTTCTTCTTCTCAGCCCTTCTTGCTGCTTTCAAACATTAGCCACAACCATCTCACTGGGCATTTGTTTGGGTCAGAGGCTGTAATTTTTCCCTTTTCATGAAGCATCAAGTGTCATCTCACTAGGGAGATCCTCCACACAATAAATCACTGACACAAATAAGAAAATGTCATACTTCTGTATCTAATTGCACAGAAAAATCTAACTGATTTCTTATTGCACAGAGAAATCTTCACAATTGGGGCACTGAAAGCCAAATGATGCAGCTTCTTTTGCCTGACAAATCTGTGACAAAATACTGGTCTCCACAGTCAGCTGAAAAGTTCCTGCTGACTGGAAGAAGGACTCAGGATCCCTGTAACTGGAATAAAGTTGCACAAGAACCTCGTTAGAGGAGTCAGCCTGGCATAGGAGGGGACACAGGATCTGGAGAACACGCAGAGTGCACGCTCAGTGCTGCCTTTGCTTATCTTGGTTTCAGTGGCTCACCCGGCCATTCAGACTGACACTTATGTATTTTATACATATTAAAAAATACAACTTTCCAAACCAGTGTGAGCCCCATGGCTGGCATCTGCCCAGGTCCAACATGCCAGCTGCTGGCAAGTTGATCTTTTCATGGTTTATTGGAGTCATTTACACCAGGGTGGGCCCGGAAAAGAGGAGGAGGGAACAGGGAAAGGGAGAGCAGCACTTCCCCCCACCCTTGATTTCTTCAGTTTGTTTGATATTTGTCATTATTATGCAATTTTTGGGGGGGCTTCCAAAGTCGCTGGCGCTGAGTTTGGTAGGAATCCTGCCTTGTTTCTGTGGAACAGCCAGAGGCTTGGTTCTGCTTGAGTTTTTTATAATTATTTGGTTTTAAAAAACTTTCTTCTAGGACATGTACCACATGTTTGGAGCAGTAATTGTTCCAGACGTGCTTGAACTTAAAATCTGGGCCTAAATTATTTGAAAACTTGGGGAATTTGAGATGTGGCTTTGCAGCTCTTTCTCCAAAAGGTTTTTCCTCCACAAAAATAAATGTTGTCTTCCAGATTCACTTCTGTGTCTGATCAACTTTTTCATTTTAGAGATCACCTGGGTCAGTATGGGTGGCAAAATCACCGCAGCCAAGCTGTGCCCAGGCCAGTGAACAGCCAAGAGCTGGATGGAGAGACAAGGAGGTTAAAGGGTTTTTAAGGGCAAATGGGCACAATCAAAATGACAGTAGTGTCTTGGGAATTATGACCTACAGCCCAGTGGTCCAGGCGTGCTGTTTCCTACCCAAACAGTCCTTTTGCATCACTGGCAGCCAAAAAGTCCCAGTAGATCTCAGCTCTCCCAGGGCACCACTGTGAATAACTCCTGATTTGTACCGAAGCACTGAGGCTGCATGCGTAAAACCAAGGTCAGGCTTTTCAGTGTTATCCTAAACTGGACACTCACTGGCTGAAATCTGTTGTGCCACAGAGTGTAAGCTCTCAGTTCCATAACATTGGGATGTTCCTTGCTTTAGAACCAAGAGTTCTTGTGTCAGTGGATCCTTGAATCCTTACTGAAGGTGTGGTTCACATGCTCATGTCCAAAAAAAGGAAAAATAAGTAAAGATTCATTCATTTAAGAAAATAAAGCCTAAAAATAAGGTAATGAACGAAGGGGAATAACATCCCTTGCAGATGACTAAGAGTTTATTGTTAATGTGTGGTGGTTTACACGGCCACAGAAAATAAAACCTGTGGCCTCCCACACAGAGCAACAAAAGTTGTGTTGGTCTGCACCATAATCAGCTGTGATGGGTTCCCACAGGGTGTGCTGGGAGCCCCACTCCAGTGAAGGGGGAAGGAGACACAGTGGTGGTGTCTTCCCTGAGGCTGGAACACAAGTTTTGCACAAAATAACTTCTCCTGCATGGTCATACCCCTGGATGGGGCAGAGGAGGCATTCTCTGGAGTGGGGTGGGGTGGAGCAAGCAGTGGCAGGCAGCTGTGCTGGGAGCCCACGGGTTAAGTTGAGGTGTAGCTGGTTCCAGGGATGAGCCCGGTGTTCAGAAGGGAAAGCACTGTTCAGTCAGGGCAGCACACAGTGAAACTGCTGCCATCCTTCAGCCTGGAGGCACAGGGGACTGAGAGGGAAAACGCTGCATCCAGCTCTGTAGCTGACAGCCACGGAGCTTCACTGCTTTGGAAGCCTGAGGTCTGGTTCAGTCTCTGCTGAGGTCTCAGAGAAGAAGAGGAGCCATAGGCAGCTGAGTACAAGTGGTGAAAAGGAACAACAGAACTCCTTCCACTTCCCCTTGAGCCTGGTGTTAAATGTGGACAAATCACCCACAGAACCTTTTTAGAGACTTTGTACACCACCAACAGGGCTTGGGTTGTCAGTCCTTCCTGCTCTGACTGACCTCAGTGTGTGTGGCTCTGGGGACTTATATTTTCATTCCAGGTATTTGTGTTTACTTTTTTTTTTTCTTTTTGCAAGCACTTTGAATCACTCAGGGAGCTATTTGTGGGGCTGAAATAACATCAGATCAGACCTTCTCACGGTTCTTCAGTTCCCTGGGAGCCAAAACATGGGGGACAGAACAGATCTCACAGTATTTTTTGCCACACAGATTGTACCCAGGGGAGGAAAGGGTAGAAATCCATTAAAATATATAATCATGAATGATGAGATATTTAGGCTTAGGGGGAGTTTCTGTAGAGTCCTAATACACAGGTTAAGGATCAAAGGCTGATGGCAATTCCTTTTCTGGTTCCATACATCTTACCTGTTGTTTCCCAAGATTTGTGCAGCATCATGTGCTTTGTTATTGTTGTTCACACCCCAAAATCCCACTGGAAGGTGCTAGCTATGGAATGGACTCTCACATTTGTAGGGAAGGGGTGATGGATCTGTACCTTATGGAGCTGCTTGAGAGCTACTTCAGTGTGGACTTCTAGGAGGATCCACTGTCTGCTCATCTTAAAAGGGATGTTGCAAGAGGATTTTAACCCCTTTTAAAAGAAAAGTTTCAACTCGCCTTGTTTCTAGTCCTTTCCAGTGCTTTGTTACAGAATAAAGCAGTAGGTAAAGCACGGATATTTTGGATTTCAAGTGCAGCCTCAGCTGTAGGATGAGGGAGGGATTCTAAGTAACAGGCAGTGAAATGGTTCCAATATGACAGTAGGTTTTAAAGCCCTTGTGCAGATTCATCATGCTAGAGAGGAAGGTAAGAAAATCAAGACCTGAAAAAACCCACATTGAGCAGAAAACCCCACATTCCCTAAACCATCTCCCACCCTGGAGCAGCTAGACCAGGGCTAGCAACACCAAGCACAGCTCCGCAGGGCTGAGCAGGAGCACCCTGTGGAAATTTGGCATCATTTTGTGGCACTGGAACAGGACAGAGTTTCATATGTGTGGAGCCACAGAGAAGCTAAACTTCCCAATGTAAAACAACTCCAACATTTTCAATATCGTAGTTTTGCAAAGCAGAGAGGAAAAGTAAAGACAGTAGACTAAACAATAGCAGCAGTGCTAGAATTAGCTGAGGGAAGATGCAAATAGAGAAAAATTGAAAAATACAAAGGAGAGTTATTGACATATTGAAAAAATTCAAGCATGAAGATATTGGATTAAAAAATGTTTGTGATTTAGGTCCTTTTATAAAAAGTGACTAGAAAAAGTTTGAAAGCATAAAGGAGGAAGCATTATTAAGAGGCTGGTGAGACAGGCTGAGAGGAAAACATGGCAGGGAAAGGAAGGTAAGGGTGTATCAGACTGAAAATATGTGAAGAATCAAGGGCAATTAAGGGCAGAAAGCATTTCGGTTTCAAATTGTCCCGTTTCAGAAAGATGCCACTAAATTCTGTAACAACCAGCCAAGCACCAGCCTTTGGCCTCAGCATATTCAGCTTTTTACCAGAAAACATTTGCATGTTTTTGCAGCCCTCTTTTCCCTGAATGTGTCATTTCAGGATTTCCCTCATTTTTTAAGATCTTACCTTGACCTTCCCCAGGCACAAAGGTTCTTCAGCCCTCATGGAGCTCTCGTGTGGGTTTGCCCCCAGGTTTTAGAAGCAGGGTGGCAATTAGGCTCTCCTCTCTTTAAGGCAGTATCTTTCAGGGCAGGAGCTGATGCCATAACTTGCTTCACAGCAGCCCAGTGAGGAACCATCTATGAATGGCTTTTGACATGTGGTTCAGCCATTCTGAGGGCTCAGAAGCCTGGACAGCTGTTGGATTTTGCTGTGAGGCCATCAAAGTCTCCCTTCTTCTCAGTGTTATGAAATTTCAAGCAGCTAACCTTTTACATCACCGATACACGAAACAAAAAGCAAAAGCACTGCTCTATTTTTAAGCAGCAGATAGAAAAAAAATTGAACTGAGTTATCTTAAAACGTGGAAAATAACTTTGTAATATCCGTTCTTAAGAAACTTCTGGAGGGCAATAACCCACCCTGCACTCATGCTCTGACCTCCACAGGGAGCTGGCATGGGCACAAACACAGGCCGTGCTGGAGGAGCAACGTGATGGGAGTGAGTTTGGGAGTTAAACTGCTGGTGATGGGAATCTGATCTCCCTATTCCACATATTTTGGGGATATCTTGCAGTAGATCTAATCCAGTGCACTGGACTGAAAGCTCGTTAGCAGTTGAAGTCCTTTGAACGCACCCTTTTTGGTTGAAATTTCCCCTAAAATAATGTCATTTCCACACTTCAAGGCTGTTGTGCATTTCAAACCTCAGCATAGTAAATTAGGATATTTGGGCGATTTCCTTCAAAAGGGAATTGTGAGAATGCTAAGGTAGAGGTGTCTATTTTATTAGCAAACAGAGAACAGCCCAAATGTGCACAATTTAGGGAAGGAAGGTGTCCTTGTCAAGAGGTGCACTGAAATCTGACCTGGCTTCTTAAGCTACAGAAGAGTGACTTCTTAAATACCAAAGATGTGATTGTGAGAACACAGCCCCATTTAACAGCATCAGTTTGTGAATGTAAGTGTGAATAATCACGAGAGTCATGCTACAAATACCTTGATTATATTCCCTACATGCAGAAATTATTGTTTCAGGCCTCATTCACATTGTGAATATACTCATGATGAATAACTGTTAACTTAATTGTTTGCCTAGCAAAAATAGAAGACAGCTCAGTCTCTTCCTTGTTTACTGAAACAAGTTTTTCCATGGGCAAGACAAGTAATGAATTTAGGTTTCTATGTGACATGTACCACGTGGCTTCCTGGCTTACTTGAAATCTGGGAGAGATGCATCAGAGTTTCTTCCCTCAAAAAGTGTGTCTGTGATAAGGAAAGAGTTTTGAAAACCTTTAAACGTAGAAGGAAATCTTTCAGACCCTGTAAGGGAGAGAAAAGTTCACTGAGCAAAGTGCCTCTTGTCTAGGACTAGAAACTGAGCCGAGACTGAGCCCCCTGTACTCTGTAAGGGCACTAGCTCTGCTCTCTCCCCTTCCTCTATCCTCTCCCCTCATTTTTACAAAGCCTGAAACCTTTGGGACCTCTGCTGTTTTACTGAATTTGGTTGCATTTGGCCAACACGTTCAGATGTTGTTGAAGGTGGCTGACAGCTGAGCACTGGCACATAGCAAAGTTTGCACAAGCCTTGTATTGTTCGGGATGTGCCCAGCAAATAAGCTTGGATTTTTCAAGCACGTGGGTGGGGGGAGAGCTATATTCCCTGTTTCTGGGGAAATGAACACTTTTAGACTGCTTCAGAGATTCCAGTTCGAACAAAGTAACTGTCCTTTTGCGCTGAAGCTACACAGATGCTCCTCCATCTGCCCATTGTCATGGCACCAAAAATGGAAATTCTTTGCTCCAGCCCCTGGCGTGTTTGCTCAGCCCGTGCAGCAGCGGGGCCTGAGCAGTGTCTTTTCAGATATGTGGATCAAAGCAGGAGGTCACTGCGGTCAGCCAGCAGCCTTGGTTACCACCACACCCAGCCAAAGCATTCTTCCTTCTCCTCTGCTGACAGTCAAGGCTGACTCCCTGCATGTGACTCCCCCACCACCCCCTCCCCACCACAGGTTTCTGGTCTTGCACAACTGACACTACAGATTGCGTGGGCAAATTTGTCACACTGCAGGGCAAGAGTCCCAGTGAACATTTCCCCTTTCCTCCATCCTCTCTCAACCTCTCCCCCCAGCACACGGGTGCACCCACCCACCAGAGATGCTGGAAGCTTTCCTCTGCCCTGCTTGCCCCAGGGAGCCACACAGGAAACATGCAAAGGGATACTTTGCAAAATCGAAAGGCTAAAGGTTGTCCCCTCAGATTTGTCATAGGCAAAGAAACATGAGTTAATTTTTCTGGGAGTTCTTGAAAGCTAAGATGAGAATATATATAATTTAAAGAGAAAGAAAATTGGTGGGAAGCAAATGGCTCTTTGGAAAACCCTCAAAATGCAATGGATATCAACAGAATGTTTCTACCACTCTCGGGAAGTACTGCCAGCCCACATCTTTCTGCTAACTCCTAATGGGTCCATTAACTAATCCTAAATAATGATGGAAACCATATGGGTGCACAGGTGGTCTCTCAATAAATACCAAATGAATTCAGTATGATCACCATTAACACAATTAATACCCAGCCAATCTACAATGATGGAACTATTAAAATTAAGCGCTACTATATTTCCTCAGTCCCATGGCAATTTTACAATGGAAACAAACAAAAGACTAGAATTAACTTTTTTTTTTATTACAGTTATTTGGTTTTATTTACTTACCGGAGGATTTTAGGCTTCTGTGCAGCCTGCTCTGTCTGTGCTCTGTGTATTTTGAGATAAGTTTTGACTCTGAGAAGAAATAATTTTGGGAGAAATAATTTTAAAAATATATGTTTGTTTATTTGGGGAAAAAAATTACATGTATTTGGGTGTTGAAGCACAGTGCTTCCTACTTTCTGCAGAAGGCTGTAAACACAAGTAATGAATATAATATTGCTACAGCTGCTCTTTTTATCATCTAAACTGTGAGTTCATCACTGTTCCCTGATGGGACTCTTAGTGTGGTCGGGATTTTAATTTTAATTTTTTTATATTAATACTGTTCCAGCATATATGGTGGCCCACCCTATTGCCAAAGGAAGGGGAACATGTTCACATGTGACCTTCTGTAATGAAACACCTGATGTAGGCCCACTGTCATTATATTTTGGCTTTCCAAAAAAGGAAGAATTCTGTTTTTACTTTTTAGGACCAGACTAGTAACCTGGTTTAGGTCAGATTCAGCCTCCATTTTCATGTTTCCCCTGAAATCACTAGCTGAGCTCCCTCGAGCTGAGCAAGGCTGTATCAGTTCCAAAGCCTGTGTGGTCGAGCACAGGTCAGACAGAACACCCTGGGGTTTGTCCATTTAGAGAACCAATGAAAAAAGAGTGCTTTACATTTTGGAAACTTGTGTCTGTTTGTCTCCAGAGCCTCTTTCATACAAATCACTTAAGCCTGGTTTGTGGGAGAAGATTCAGAGAGAAACATTTTGGGTATTCTTAACCGTAAGAAAGTTAGTTCTGTTCCCGCAGGGCAGCGGGGTCAGGGAAACATTGTTGATGGCAGCAAAAACTGAGTATGGCAAAAGCGTGACTTGAAATCGGTGCATTTCACCACTGGGGCTTGTGAGAGAAAACCAGTGTCTCATCAGTTTCATGGGGCAGCTCGATGGGAGTTTCGGGCTTGCTGCAGCCCATGCCAAGCTAAAGGAGCGATTTCTCAATGCACGGGTGCAAGCCCTGTTCTGAAAAACACAAAAGACTCCTTTTTTGGTGCAGCAGTGAATGAGATGGGTCCTTTGTTCTGCGGCTGCAGAGATACCAGGAAATCTTGAGTTTCAGGATGGACTTTTGGATGTGCTCTGCTCAGCTAGACTGGGATTTTAACCTTATACCATCCCTGGGGTGCTTGATTTTTGCAACTTCTCTGTACTCAGATTGAATCTATCTGGCAAAATCAAAAGGACCCATGCAACCCCAAACCTCCTATGATGACACTTGTGCTTGCTGTTCTTTGTGTCCTCAAACAACAAACCCTTATTTCTGTTCCTTGCACCAGATTTACACCCAGGGAAGATTTTGCCCAGAACAATCTGCGTGAGGCTTGTGCGAGCTGTGCACTTGGACCTTCCCTAAAGTTCTATGAAATATGTTACATGTGGGGCACAAAGCTCATTTCACAATTCCTGGCTAACTTTTCTAATAAACTGTCTCACATCTATTGCTCTTGAGTGTTTCTGATTAACTCCAAGTATCGATGCTCTTGTTCTTGAAGAGAGAAGTCTGTGTTTCTAATTTGAATAACATAATTTCTGAGTGCATTAAGGTAAATAAGGACAATGCACTCTTGTTCCAGAACTCAGATGCCCGTGAAGTTATTCATCAATCTCTTTTTCATTTAAATTCACACTTTAATTTGTGTTTCAAATGCAGATGAGGTCTTAATTAAATAAAAATTCAGCAGATGGTTTCGAATTCTCTGTTCAATTTGCATTTCTTGTACCTCTCTAAGTGCTGGACTTTATCTTTGGAGACAGAAGCATTACCATTAGACGTCCTCCTTTAAACAAATGCATAGGAATTGGCAGGCTGGAGATGTCTATAAAGGAATAAATTAAATATTGATTACCAAATCTGAAAAGCCTCAAGTTTGTGTTTTGATAAATTCCCAAAACCTTGTCTGAACGTTCATGGATTAACAAAACCCTAGGATGCACCAGAGGTCTCATTCTTTTTCAGTAAAAAAAAAAAAAAAAAAAATTGGAAGAGTAGGCAGTCTTTACCTTTAGTCTTTATGATATCTTTGATTATCAACAGGTCCAAGCAGCTAATTTGACAAAAGTGCCAAATGGCGTGGGAAAAACTCACCAAATATTTTTGGTCTCTAGAAAAATTGCTGTGTTATCCAAGCTCAGCACGGGAGCTGAGTGACTCTGAGTGTGTTTTGTTCTACCTGAAGCTGCTCATTATTAAGAGCTGTGAAAAAGTAAAGGAGAGTGATAAGCAAAATTACAGGATAAAACCCTTCTATTATCTCTGAATCAGGACTCTGCCTATTGAATAAGTAAATATGTCCCATCCTTCTCTGACTGGCTCTTAGGAGAAAATCATTTTCTTCTGCAGCAGTCACCTCCTTCAGAGGAAATTAGGAAGGAAAGGAAAACACTGCTTGTCCATTTATGTGACTTTTGAGGTGGAGGTATAAAATACAAAAAAGTGGTTTTCTTCCATCTAGTCACTTTATTTTTATGCACCTACTCTTGCCCATGACCTTGCCACACACTGCCTGGTGAAATTGGGCAGCATTTCTTCTTCTCACTTTAGTTTCCCATTCCGCACTGATTTACAAGCCCACGTACACTCACTCTGTCATACAGGGTTTTCTACCTCTGCCTTGCTAACCATATCACTGGATTACTCAGAGCTAACTCATAAATTGCTTCCTTTCAACTTCCTTCCTTTGCATGTTGTGCAAGGGGAGCAGCCCTGCGGCGGGGCCGTGGATGGGGATTCCAATTTTACACCCTGCAGCTGTAGATCTCCGTCCCTGCCCAGCCCACAGGCTTCATTTATTTATTTTGAAATAGCCCCAGCAAATGTGACAATATGTGTGTATTTCGGCAGCCTGGGGAAAAAGAAATCCACCCAACCTCTCCCTTAAAAGAGATAGCCCCTTGTGAGTAATAAAACCTTTAATAAAAAGTTAGTTGATGTGTTGCAGATGTCTTCAAGAACTGAACACTGGGTGGGCATAGTGGAACTACCAGGTACAGGGAGAAAACTTTTGGGTCAGAGAAGCAATTTCATGGCTACTAGAATTGAATGTGAGTGAGAAGGGTGCCTGCAAGATCCAGCTGGGGTTTGTGCTTGGGCAGAGATGCAGCATTTCTGTTGTGTGGCTGAAGCAGGGCTCTGGTTTAAGTTTGCAGCTACTAAAATGTCCTTATTTGTTCTGACTGGAAAAGTATTCCTTCTGAACAGGGGAAACGTTATCAGCTTGGCTGTCCTCGTGAGATTTCTAGTATCTGTGGGTATATGCAAGGAAGCATTTCACAAAGCAAGTTCCTCTTTTGGGATCATGGGATTTGAATCGCCTTCTGCGGCCCTTGATGCTCACAACATCTGTTGGTTGTATGTTTGAAGTTCCAGTTTGAACCTGCTCTGAGCTCAGATAAAAGAGGAAGAGCATGATGTTGCACTAAAGGAGGGTGCCTGACATGAAATCTTGAGCAGTCACTTGTAGCAGGGGGCCGTGCTTCGTCCCTGTCTTGGAGGGAGAACAGGAATTCAGGGAGCCCCGGGACTCCAGGCTGCTCAGAAGTCCAGATTTCTACCAGAGTCAGAGAATCTCAGAGATTTGTCTCCTCAAGCCAGGATGCAGATAACAGTGTCATACTGGGGGCGGGGAGGACAGGGGATTTATCACATCTTGGTAGTAAATTGCTTAAGTGTAATAAACTGCACAGCAAAATGAGTGCTTGCCTTAATTCCAGCACTTCTCATTTCCCAGTTAGCTCAGAGCAGGCACACTGAAAAAAAATCAATGTTTTCTTCTTAGAGTGACTGCATTAAGAGTACAGACATGCAGGGCTGGGGGAGGCTCGCAGGCAGTTGCTGTCAGCTGTGCTGTGCGTGCTTAAACGAGGATCAAGGCCTGGTTGAAAAGAAGAGTTCCGCTGCTGCCCATTGTCCTGTTGGGAGGACATCACTGCTCTGCATGGCTAGAAATCTTCCTCTTTCCAGTGTATTTCTGGTACTTTGTGGCTGGAATTGTTTCTTTCTCAGTTAAGGCTGTAAACCCATATTCATGGACTGCTACTTTATCCCCTGGCCCATCACTGACTGCAGTCATAGCCCACGTTACCTGCTGGGGTAACACACACAGTTTTCACTGGCATTTCTTCCTGTGTCTGATTTTTTATTTGACAACATTTTATATCTTTGCAATATAATCAACTGTTTTGGCTTCTCGATTGCATGAAGGAAGAGGAGGAACTTTAGGCACTTTATTTAATTTCTAAAAACAAAAGCGGTCAGTTACTGATACCTTTACCAATTTTCATGCAGCCCTTGCCAGCTAAAAATCTAAGCAATTAAATTTGTATGAAAATGGAATGGAAAAAAAGCTGAGTGTAAACTGACTGATTCTGCTCAGTACAGGACAGCTTAATTTTGGAAACAGAAGCATGAGAGCAGTTGTGATGCCAAGAGAGACTTTCTGAGGTAAAAGTACTTTTTTTTTTCTCCACTGAACTTTTTCCGTGATCTCTTGAAAATGTCCCCATTTGATAAAAATGAGATCAAATCATTTATTTGATTCTTGAAGAAGCCATCAGTGCATATATGGTTAAATCTGGAGTGAGTTCTGTTGAAGAAAGAGATTTTGGAAGAGTGATCGATCCATGGAAAAGAGGGAAGTGAAGATATTCACTGCTGGATAAAAATAAGCTACTTGAGCAAGCGATGGCACAGTCTGTTGCGGTTTTCTTTCACGTGATACCTTGAAGAGGAATTAGAGATGACTTGGAAAAGGCAAGGTAGGGCAAAGCCCCTCAGAATGATTCATATAATTTCCAGGAGACCTTTTTTCTTGAGTGCAAATCTTCTGTACGTTTGACGTGAGCCAAGAGGAGGAAAGGGACAGTCTGTCTTGTGCCATTCCCCTGCACGTAGAGCCCATGAATCAAAAAAATGGGCTTTGTTCTGACTTCAGCCACACTGAAGTGTATTAGCCTAGGCTGGGTCAAGTGTTTTTAACCCAGATTGCCTACAATATATATGTACACAAAATTCTTAGCCACCTACTTTCCCCTGGTTCTTCCAGAGGAGAGAAAATGTATGGTTTAGACATCTGAGAGGGAAAGTTCCCTTAAAGCCATGAAGAACCACAGCAATTCATCCTCAAATATGTCCCTTCCTGCCTGTCACAGATGGAGAAGGGAATTTCTGGGTGTGGACTTCATGCAGTGGAAAGGTAAAGCTCTCACCATTGATGGAAACAAGAAGTAAAAGAGAATTAGGGGGTAAGTAGATAAAATCAGAGCTTGTAGAGACTCCACACTTGGAAGCCAACCTGCAGTAACCGAGGCAGGCACTGATCTGAACTCAGAGCGTCTTGAGGGGCTGAAGGACTCTTGGTATTCTACCAGGGCTCTTAGCCCTGTTTCAGAGTTCTGGTTTCTTTCTGATTTCAGCCAAGAAGGAGGAGCTCTTTCTCTTTGAAAACAGTATTCAAACATTTAGTGCAGTGGGCGATTTGTCCACACGCCTTGGGTTTTTGTGCGTGCACACACGAGTGTTCTCACACATCGAGCAAACGCACAGGAGGCAGGGAAGAAAAGAGGGATGGAGGCAAAGTAGATCCAGTGCATGAGCTGTACCCTTGTAAAAGACATACCAGAGACAGTGTGTGACTCCCAGATCACCACAGAACGTGTTTGTCTCCCTCAGAAGCACAAGACCTAGGCCCACATGTGAATCCCACTAACTTGGAGGCTCATAACAGTTCACAGTGAACTCTTTGCTTTTAGAAGAAAAAGGTTTGAAGATCCAAGGACTTGGCTGGGCTGGGGCAGCCTCTTGCTCTGCTGCTCTCTCAGCTGTGAGACAGCTTTCCCCCAGAGCTTTTGGTCTGGCTTTCATTAGGAGGCCTGCAATGACGTTGCTTAAAATCAGGAAGAAAATCCAAGATGGCAGCTGGGGTGGCTTTGTTGGGTGAACAATGCTTGTCTCAAAGACACTGGCCAAACAATTAAGCATTTTCCTGCTGTTTTCAATATCCTATTGCTCTCTCAGAGGGGGGGTCTGCTTTTACTCTTGGCTGCACCCATGCTTGGCCCACTGGAGAAGTGAGAACACGGTCTGGTGTTCTAGAGCTGATCTGTGTGTCATTTACTTACTGCAGTGAAAACACTATCACCCCCAGCCTTTCAAATACCAAAAGATACTGAGACTGGCTTAAAAAAATTATCTTTTTCCCCAATTAAAATAAGTAAATAAATAAAAAGGCTTCCATATATCTGGTTTTTGTTTTTGGAATCTACACAATGACTATTTTGAAGTCCCTCTCTGTAGCAAAAACACCCTACAATCTCAGTTACTGAAACAAATGAAGGCTGAGATTTTCTGGGCAGATGTAGGAGCTGGGGACTATCTGAAAGAGCACTGAACCCCACAGCTGTTGTCAGCATCACTCCTCTGTGCTCCTGAGCATCACGTGGAGCCGGTGTAATTCCCCCTGCTGCTCTGCACGGCACGGCGAAGCACACCCCGCAGCCTTCGGACAAGGAAAGGGCTGTCACTGGGAACACAGCCCTGATCTTGGTGCCTGAATGGGGCATTTACCCTGGTAATTACACCCTGCAACATCAGCAGCACGGTCCTAAGGCACCAGCCAGCGCTCCCAGTCCTGCACCCCCTCTGTCCTCTCTCCATCTGAAGAAAAGACAGAACTCTTCACCATTTCTCCTTCTTCTTTTCTCCCCCACAAAGAAGAACTTGCCAGGTCTGCATCTTTTTTCCCCGAGCTGTTTCCTCTTTCTAATGTTAAAAGCATCTGCTGGACAGCTCAGTTCCATGCTGAGATGTCAACTCTTTTCCAGCAGTGGTGTCCGTGTGGCTGCGCCAAGGGGTGGCAACAGCTCCCAGGGCACTACAGGACGTTGTGTGTGGAAACTGTGTCTGTGAGGAACAGGACGGCTCCGCTCTGACCAGGTGAAACCAGAGGCTGCTTTGCCAGTCTCCAGCACACAGCCCAGCGTGAACTCACCCACAGGAAAAGCAAATCTTCCTCTGGGTCTTGTGTATCTGTTGCAGGGTTTATTGGCCTTCGAGCTGACCTTGCTGACCTGCTTGCTTGGCTCCCAGATGGGACCTGGGTCAAGTCCTTTGGCTCAGGTGGGACCTGGGCCAAGTCCTTTGGCTCAGAGCGTGAGCAAAGCACCCTCAGGTTTGTACCCAGCACCTCTCACAGGGTTGTGGCCGATGCATTTGTCCCACAACTCAGCTGGATGCACAAAACCCGTGCTGGGGCTGGGCACCAAACAGCTAAAGAGGAGCGGAAAACAGCAGGATTCCCTCAACCCAACTGAAGTCAACTCAGCCCTTTTACACAGGGTGATTCAGCTGTAGATGAAGCATTAAAGCTGTATTGGAAATAGCTTTTGTTTCCTGAATAGACGTTTGAAGTTTTGATTGGATTTTTTTCCTCATCTAAATCAGGATGAAAGGGGAAAAAATGAAATTTCTTTGCAGAGCTGTGATTTAAATATAAGGAGAAAGGCTGGGCCAGTGGAATGATTCCTTTTTTTATGTTGACCCTTTTTTTTATATGACTATAAATTAATGTGAATTTCAAATGCAAGACTCGTTTCAAACAGAAAATGGAAATTTTGCTTTTTGAAAACATAAAAACCACACTTATTGTTTTCTCCTAAATATCTTTTAAAGACAGGAATCTGAAACCAGCCCTTTCCCACAAAAAGGTCTGGTTTTCACCGAATTTGCATTTTTGACTGAAACCCTTGTTTCAAAGTCTTGAAATTAGATCATGGTGAAGCAGCACTTATATCTAATTGGCCTCGAGGAAGAAGAAAGCTCTGTGGGTGGGATCCATCTCACCTACTTACAGGTGTTTAGTCTAAATTATATGTCAATAGTCAGGGGCACCTCCAAAAGGCTTTTCTCTCTACACTGGTGGTAAGAAGTGCCTAGAGAGGAGGTTTACACTTGATACCCACTTTTTCAGTGGTTAAAGCTACATGGGAGAAATCCTATCCTCGCTGTTCACACTCTGGCTGAGGAGGGAAGCTCAGCATCACAGCTCTGATGATTTCAAGCTGGGGCATGTTGGGAGAAGAAAAAGGAGCCAGGTTCTTCATCAGTTCTTCAAAAAGGAGCCAGATATTTTTAGGTGACAGAAAATAGAACAGTTTTGTGGAGAATAAATCAGTTGAAAGAACACTTGTTATTTCCATGGTCAGGTAAACCTTAAAAATCTAATTTTTTTCTAAATGTTCCTTGGGATACTTTTTTTTAAATTCCCTTGTAATTTATCTCTGATTGTAGATGGATTTCTTTTTTTCAGAGCAATGTTTATTTTTCTGCTCAGCTGAGTTCTTTCTCTTGGTTTTTTTTTTTCCAGCAAAGTGCTCTGAATCCATTTGTAATGCTGCATGCAAGACAGGTAATATCACCTGCAAAATCCCCATGTGTGATTGGAGCCACCTGGTATGGAAACAAAAAGTGAGCACAACAGTGCATGCATTTTGCTTTATTTAATAGCTGCTAAAAGGAATATGCTTTTTTTATTGTGGTTATATTTGTCCCTTTTTGCAGGGGTGTTTGGCTCCTGTAAACAGACAGGTTTGCAAGGGGCAGAACTGTAAAGCCATTTGCCCTTTAATTTGAGATGCAAGGCCAATTTATAAACAGAAATCTTCAGATTTCATTGTCAGACAGCTATGCTGGGTGAAGCTTGGCCTGTGACTGGAACATTTTGGAAAGCATTTGTAGGAAGTGAACGCAGCAGACTGTGTGAGGAGCAGACATTTATAGGACAACCTTTCATAATCACCAGGCATAGAGAATAAAAAATATTCATAATAATGAACAGCCCACTGACCAAACCCTGATGACTTTGGTGGTCAACTGCTTTGAAATTTGTAGTGATAAACACAGAAAGACAAAGAGCAATGTTAGAGGACAGCTCAGTGAGAGCCTTTGCACACACTTGACCAAACAATCACAGAAATGTGGAATAGTTTACGTTAGAAGGGACCTTAAAGATCATCTAGTTCCAGCCCCTGCCATGGGCAGAGACACCTTCCACTAGACACGATTGCTCCAAGCCCCATCCAACCTGGTCTTGAACCTTTCCAGTAGAAGTAGCTGGTGGAAATAGATCTGACACTACGGTGCTTTCTATGCACTGAGTGTTTGATGCAAACTAATCTGGGGTTTCCTTTTGTATACATGGAGTTTTACAAGGGATATATTTAGTTAAGATTTCCCACAGGAAAAAAAAAAAAGAAAGCAAATTTGTAAACTACAGAAGCTGGAGAAGTTTCTGGTTTTGTTTTTTCTTGTTTCAAAGAAAAGAAAGAGAAAGAGAAAGGATATTCCTCTATGTGTTACAAAACAATACCACTCTCCACGTGTAACAATACAACACAACGCCCTGTTCCTATCCTCACGTTTGGCCTGTGCACAGGGCATGGCCTTTAGCACTGCAAGCCCCACCTAAGTACAGGGAAGGGTTTAAAAAGCATCTCGATCCACTGCAGAAATCTCTCCTTTTCTACACACCAGTGTGCAAAATTCCTTTGCACTCCAGTTCCTTCACACATCCAGTGCTGCCTCCAGTTCCCTTCCAGCTGTGCCGCGGTCAGTGGGGAGGCAGCTGGGCAGCGCCTCTCGCACACGGAGCTGATGTGGTGTGCACAAGAGAGGTGTAAAGCGAAGTTTCCCTTCACAAGCCAAGGGGCCACAGCTCTGAGGTCTCAAGGCTCCCTTGACAGCAGCTCTCACAAGAGATCTGCCCTGCTGAACCAGCAGATGCCTGGTCCATACTGAGGAGTGACCACTGCCAGGGGTTCGGAGAGTTTGAAAACACAGACTGGTTTTGTCTGCTCGAAACATCGAAAAAACATATCCTTTTACTTAGAACTGACCATGCACTTGGAGATAAATGCCTAGAGAAGAGTGTGAGGCCTCAGAAGTAAACTGAAGGACTACCTTTTTTCCTACTATTTTCTTGACGGGCTATTTTTAAATGTGTCTCCCTGCAGCAGGCAAGCAAAGATTTCATGTCTCTGGAAATAAAAGAACGGGGCCTACAGTCCATTCTATTTTTGGGGCACACACAACTCCCATCCATGTTTATGGGAAAGCTTCTCCTGCTTCAAGGGAAGAACAGACTCATTAGAGATCTAGGATATAATTTTAGACCCCCTGATCCCCTACAGCAGTGGGAGCTGGTGCGTAAGTGGGGTCAGTGTCAGAGCTGTTCCCTGCTGGTTTGTTCTTCATAATTCTGTCCCACAGCACAAATCTTGCTGTAGTACAAGACCATGGTGGGTTTCGACGTTGCATTGTATCAACCTGGTTTGTTTTCTTTTTCCTTAAGGATGTCTCAGTGAGGTGAAAAATGAAAGGTGAAAAATGAAGGGTCAAACCTGCCTCTTAGAGGAGAGTCCATTGGAGAGAAAGGCAAAGTTACGTGAGTTTGGGACCTGGCATGACCTACTTACCAGGCAGAGTTATGAGAACCCATGTTAGGACAGTTTGTTTTTCAGCCTGGTTTCTCATGGGAACAAGGCTTATGCAATCGTACTGTCTGTGCGTCTGTGTCTACATCCTCCTCCCCTCCCCAATAACTTTTGGACTCATTGCTCAATTTCAGCAGGGGGGTAGAGGTTCCAGGGGTGCTGCTGGTCCCGCAGACATTTTAAAATCAGTAGAGGAGAGTGAGGCTACAGGTGTTCACTGCAGCAGGTACTGCCACAGCAAGAGTTTGTGTGGCTCAGTCAGGAGAGCAGTGCAGGCTGCAGGCAGCGGCACAGCCACGGTGCTGGTGGTGGATCCACACAGCACATTCTGCTGCTCCCTTTCTGACACTGACACCCTCACCGGTGAGCCTCCCAAACCTCATCTCCCACTTTATCTCTTTTTCTGTAAAACACGGTGAATTTGAGAGGGTTTGTTAACTCACAGCCTTTTAAAACACGGCGAGGGATGGCAGGGGAGCATCCCTGCTGCAGTCTGATGTGGTTAAAACAAGGTTAGAGGGGGACGAGGAGCCCCTCCGGGCTCAGGAGCACCTGACCTGAGCAGAAGTTCCCTCTGCCAGGGCAACAAAGGATGTGATGCTGCTAAAGTTTGTCACTGTAACATTCCCACTCCCAGGATTTGGGATTCAGCTCGAATAAGGGTCTCAGTCAGACCTAGTGCAGATCTTTTTAACCTCCCTGCCTTCCAAAAGATACCTTGCCAGTGCTGCCATGTGAACTCAGTTAATTACAGGGGAGGAAATTACGGCCCCACAGACTTCACAGAGAATATTCAGCGTAGGTACAGCATTTAATGATACTCAATTAAAACACTCTATAGCTAATTCCTAAGAAATGGCGGGTTTGGAGAGGGACCACGTCCAGTGAGCAGGTGATAATGAACTCCCCAGATCACAGAGGCATCATTCCAAAATGATCGTGTGAATTTATTAAACGTGCTGTGGAAGACAAATGTTATTATATGAATATACAGGGAAAAGACAATAGATCAGGAAAACTCCTTGGATTTCTGGTAGCATATTACATGTACGACAGCTTCTTTTGGCTCATAAATAACAACAGAAGAGCACACATGAATACTTTTAATGATTTGTAGGGATTTTAAGGATAAATTTTTAGGGATAAATTTTAGTTTGCCCATAAATTCTCATTTTTTGGGCAAACTGGGTTGCATGATGGCTAGACAGATGAGGAAAGACAATATTTCCATTTATTTCATTTGTTTCCCCAAAAGAACTTGAGAAACTGTTATTTTAAACACTGCATAGTTAGATAAAAAAAAGGTGCAATTAATTAGTGGGTTCTTTGGAGTTAGTGCAGGGAAAAAAGACCCTTCCAGGACATAATCCAAAACTGTGATGCCTCTTGACATGAGCTCAGGACAATCTCAGACTGCTAACTTCTTCTAGAGCAGATATTGGAGAGTGAAATATTTGTCAAAAAAAAATCTGTTTGTGACCCTCGGGCTTATTTGTTGTAGCTGTCTGTGTCTCCCTAACTCTAGAAATTATAGCTGAAGTTCCAGGCTACCTCTGCTTTGGCCCCATGAGATCCTCAGTCAAAGCTGGATCACCCATAGGTGCTTGTCCTCTTTAAACAAAACTCTTTATAACAAAAACATTCCCCACTCTCCTGAGTGTTGATTGGCTCTGTTAGGGGCTCTCTCCTCTTCCTAAGTTGTGTGGACTCGGTACAGTGCTCTCTGGATTGTTTTCCCTCCTTCCCAACCGGCGCATCTCCTTTGAAGTCAAAGGAGCTACTGTGATTTTTTGCCCCATTGAGATGCTCACCATGGAAGAAGGATATAAAAGACTACTGCTCACAGGGTGGGAGCTGCTAGTTTCCAGTTTCTCATTAATTTTTCACTTGTCTTTCATTTCAGTGGGTCTACACTATGCTCCACCTTTGGCACAGACACAAATGCCATTTTTTTATGTGGTTCAGTGGGAGGAATGGTTTTGATCATTAAAAGCAAAGCAAAAATTATTTCAAGCAAAATTCCAGAGCCTCTCTGCATCCATTTATCTTTCCATGGCTTCCTTAAAGCATTGCCTACTTGCTCTCCGGGGAATATGTGCTCCAACTGTGTTTCACCACATTTACAGGAGCAGTCACATATGACCAAGACTAAAATTTAACCTAATTGCCCACAGGCTGCTGCCATTGAACCCTGTTGGCATGTAGGGGTTTTAAAGGGTTGAAATTAACCCCATAGAAACAATAAGATAATACCATATTTAGTTGTGAACCATCCTGAGAAATATTACCATGCTAAAATCTGAGCAACGAAGGTTCAGGTCTGTTGAAAGAATGTGTGATTTTCTGTAATCATCTCCTTAAAATATTCCTGATTGGGACTTTGAAGCAGTCAGAGAAGAGAGGGGTCTCTGGAGAGCCCACCACTGCTCCTTGCTGAGGCAGGGCTTTGGGAAGTGAATCACTGCCGTGGGACTGGATCCCTGCCATCCGCCAAGGATCAATAAAGTTTTATGCACCTTCCTCGCAAGCCTCAGGTTTCTGATTCCAGGTGTTCGCATTAATCTGGGCCACAATGGAAGGAAGAAGTTGCTATGGTTGCACGGAGATGGCAGCGCAATCTGGGCCCACTTTAGTCAGCAAGTGGAAGAGGTTTAATTATCTCAAATAATTGCACTTCCTGGAGCCTTTATGCTGTTTGCTTAAGTCCACTGAGCACTGATGTCATGATTGTTGCAGATACTGGAGTGTTGGGGCCTCCAGTGCTCAGTAACATCATGCCCTACAAGGAAACCTTTGTGCCTCGCCATCCCATCACTGGCAGAGGCCAAAAGAATGAACATCCTGGGTGCACAGGTGTTAAGGGAAGTCATAGCAGAATAGGACATAAATTCATTTTAGATTTGAATTTTACAACTGTGTGATCTCAGAGTATAAAACCAGCCCTCAGCTCTTAAGAGTAAATCCTTCCTAAGGACTGAGGAGTTTGCATGCTTTTGTAGGTTTAGGGCATCATTTTAACCCGTGGGCTTGTGAAAATTCTGCTTAATGACACCTGCAACTGTTAGAAATTATTACAGCCCTCAGACTGTAGTAACTGGGGACTGCAGTGAGTGCTGCAAGCGTTGCTCTCTGGAGCTGCCCTTCCCAACCAGAACTCAGTGGATGGCTCCTGAGAGCCACCTCTCATCTCCATAATTTTCCTCTCCATAATGTGCCCCTTTTTGTTTCATCTGACATTTCTGTCACCTTTAAGAAGCCTCATAGAGAAGGAGCCATGAGGTTTGGATGTAATTGGCATATGGATGGTGCTTAGATTTTTTAATACACAGTTTTTATAAGACTGCTTTTATGTTTGTCTTCACTCTTTGATCTCCACTTGAAAAACGTTTTTCATGGAGTTTGTTTGAAAGCACAAATAATCGCTTACCACAACTGAGGGCTAGCAAATAGTTCTAGAAAAGAAAGAAAACCAAAGAGAATCATGAGCTGATGGAGATGCCTTGAAAGATGTTTTAGAAACAGCTTGTAGCGGCACATTTTGCAGGACTGTTCATCAAGATAATTCTCCTGTTGCACTGGCATTCCTGGATGTGGTAATAGCAACAAGAAAAGATGTAATGGATTTCTAAAATGGGAGTGTTTTAATAGATTTTAGTAAATTACTTGTATTCAATAGTGTAGTGTTGTGATATGACACACTACAATGAAAGATAAAGTCACTGGCAGAGATAATCTGTGGTTCAAAAATAAATATGATGATTCCCATGTAAGATGATATTTAACTAAATATGTCCCTGGAAAGGGAGAAATCCTGAAAACCATAAAACATCACTACTGTGGTCTGATAGAAGCAGGAGCAGTCACAGTGGATAGGGAGTGGATAAAAATGCACAGCCTTTTGCAGTGCATTTGTAACAGAAGCCACTTTTGTCATGGTAGATGAGCTGTAAATTGAGATACTCTAATGAAGGAGAGTTGTCTCAGGGTGACTCAGCATGACTGAAAGTCCCAAAAGCCTTGAAGCAGTCTTTATGCAGGGCAAAACCAGTCTGTATTATCCTGCTGATCTTGTGGCTCTTCATAATAATCGCGTGGGGTGCAGGTGTATGTAAGAAAGCCCATGCTGAGATGGGATTTATTCCTTTCAAAACCTCCCAGGTCTCAGAGAAATCCCCCTGGCAAAGACCAACCAAATGGCAGAATATTTAAAAAATGTTAAAAGTCAATTCTTTCTGTCACTAACATTAAACTACTCTAATGCAGACCGGTTAATGATGAGGCTTCATGAAAAAAGACATTAATCTCCACTTGTAATGCAAGAGCCATACAACTTGCTTCAGCCTTAATCTTTCATGAGTTATGGACTCTTCTGTGATTCGTAAAACAAATAAATCACACCTCTAAGCTACCAGCTATTTATTACCACTTTTTAAATGTTCAGCATAGTATAAAAAGGGTATATTTTGCTTGCCAGAGGTTGTCAGTTACTGAGTAACATTTGGGAACCAGAGTCCTGATTCTGCATACAGTTGGACACAGGTTTTGTCTTTGTTCCTGAAGACAGCCAGCTCCGTGGAAGTGCACTCATGGGGCTGAATGTACAAATTTTATCCCATTCTTTCCAGCTGTGTTTATAGTGAGCAAGCCAGCTGACCTAAAAGATGACAGAAGATCCCTGGTCTTCCTTCTTAGAAAGAGACAAAGGCTGATCGGTAAATAGGACTTGTCAAGTTACGAAACCAAGGGGAGAATAAGGGAAAAGAATAATTTGGAACAGCAAAAATCAGACTAGAACAAATATTCAAATTATTAGGAGGCTTATTCAAGCCAGAAATCACAGTTCCTGTGGCACTTTCATGTTCTGTGCTCATTGCAGTGTTATTCTCTTTGCAGTAGAACCAGAAACTCAGAGTCCATACACACAGGCTGTCAGCCCAGCAGACCTGGGAGGGGTTTACTGCAAGCTGGCAGCAAACTTTGCACCCAGTGTTTACAGTGAGAGCAAAAAAAAAGAGTAAAAGCATCTGGTGTTAGGAACCTTCTGTGCTCTCATTTTTGGGAAGAGTCCTCCTGGTTGGTTCCCAACCTGCATCACAAGGTTGGCAGTCTGGTTGGCTTGGCTGTTCCCAAGTCCTACTGGTGTCAACGGGGAATTAAGTTCACTCCATCCACCTCCTGCCTACAAAGACCACAACAACTCCCATTGTAGCTGTTGACCTTGGCCTTAGATTTCAAAACCTCAGGGACACAGAGGAGTTACTGAAGCAAATAAATAAAATGAAACACATGCCTCTAAAGTGCACAAGGCATGAAGAACACTCCCTTGAAACCATGCCCACATCTGCTCCTGCCCAAGTGGAAGTTTATGGACATAGGGACATGCTTTGGAACTCTTCTTCATATTTGCCTGGTCTGTGATTTGTTTGAAGGAATTGCAAAAATATGCATCTCCCAGTGCATTTCTTGTAAGTTATAGCAAAACCTTGGCTGTGTTATGACTCCACAACCGACTGCATTACTGCAAAAAAACCTGGTCTGTGGACTCGAGGAAAAAGCACAGTAATTGCCTGTCTTTTCCAAGAATGCTAAAAACCATAAGTGCAATCTTTCCTCCTCCTCTATACTGCATATTCCATTAGGCAGCATTCAAATCCCGTGTCATATTTGGGTAGTTTCTTTCTGTGAAATGCAGGTGGAATTGGAAAACTGGAGCTCAGTTACCCAGATGATGCAGATAATATTTTTCTGCTTCTTTTGGCAAACAAACAAGAAGATTTTTCTATATAAAGGACTACTATAATAAAGAAAACTCAAGAGGCACACTAGTCAAACACAGTCCCTCAAGAAAATAACTGCTTTTCCCAAAAAAGAGGGAAAAAAGCAGAATTCAGAGAAAGAAGAAGAGGGAAAAGAGGGAAAAAAACAGAATTCAGAGAAATAAGAAGAGGGAAAAGAAGCAGAATTCGGAAGCAGAATTCAGGAGAAACACTCCTAAATCTCGGGATGAGTAAATGCCTGCTGCTGATCTACTCCTTTTGTTTATAAAGAACTGAAGTTCTTGGTGTGTAATGGTGTAGTGGTGGTTGAAACTTTAATTTCAGTTCACTTTTCCCTCAGAGGTATTTCCTCACTCCAAGTCCGTGGTGAAGCTGTCTGGGGGAAACTTCAACTCTAGATGCTGCTCAGATACATTTACAAAAAGAATCCTGGAGGCTCATGTTAAAGCACCCATGTAGACTCATGTTCTTCAGCATTAGGAAGCGAATTCTGGAGCAGCTTCTTGTTTTCAAAGGAGCAAAATGAACAAGTGGAAAAAATCTGGTCATTAATGACAGCAGAGCTTCCTATGAGTGATCACTGTAGCACAGCCCAGGTTTCTAAAGCAGTTGTTGATAAATGACACCAGAAGGTGTCTTTTGGCTAGGAAAGCTGCCCATTTTCATAAAGATTTCGTTCTGAAACCCCTGCAATTATACTATACTGCTCTTGCACCACTCTGTGGAATTTTGCTTTTGATTTCTTACAGCTTCATGCAGACTCAAGCAGTTTGGCCTCTTTATTAAACCTAAGCATCAATCTGTAAAAAGCCTCTTGACTGTCTAGACAACTACTTGTGAAAGTCAGCTTTGTTTCTTTGGCTCTGTGTCCCTGGGGGTACTGACACTGCTCCTTCTGTTCTTGTCTGTCAATACTCTTTTGGCCAAAATTTTGGGTTCGTTTTTTTTTTCCCCCCTGGATCTGCCATTGTTTTCATTTTGGAAACCAATTGAAAAAATATTTCAGTGCTGTTTCTTGATACTTTTTCTTTTTTAATAAATAAATGCCAGCAGCCTGGAGCTTATGAGCAGCCCTACAGTAATAAAAGGATGTACACAGCAGGCAGTATTCAATTTGCAAAAGAAAAACAGATTAAAATTTCAAGTTTCTGGGGGCTTTTTGTCAACAACAGAACATTTAAAAACATCAATCTAGTAGTAATTGCATTTATCACTGCATTCTCAGCTGATTCTTTGGCTACTTCCCTTAAGATCATGGAATGGAGAAGTAGCTATTGGAAGTCTTTTCAGTATGTGTATATACAAAGTGTAAATTTGGTAACAGTCAAGTTGGTTTGGCTGTATGTAATTCTCATTTCTGGGATGAGCATTACACACACTAGAATGATGTGAATACATGGGTAATGGTGGGAGAGTGAACACCCACAGCCAGGCCCTCAACAGCTACAAAAACTGGTACCAGGTCCTATTCCTGGGCACTTTTACAGAAAGAAAGTTCATTGTAAGCAACAATGAAAAAAAAAAATTAAAAAGCCCTTAAAAAGAAAAAAAAAACTCAGCAGAGACTTTAAGAAAACACCATGGGAGTATCATTTCCCCGCTTCTTTAGCAGATGCTCACCAGTCACTTTTCAGGTATAATACCACTGATTGCATCCAGGCAAGGAACAACATGGAACGAGACGCTGCTCTCCTGCTCCGAATTCCCTATGAGCCTGGAGAGCCGCCAGAAGCGCCCTGAATGCGGCCGGCAATCAGCTCCCGGGAACCTGCTGCTCCTGAATACCCGCGCTGAGCACCTTCCCCAGCGGGCTCCCGGCACGGCTGCGCAGCCCTGCCCCGCGGAGAGCTGGCATTCCGTGCGAATAACTGCTGGGAATGGCACGGGAATACAGAGAGGCTGGCTCCACGCTGCACTGGCCACAGGCTGGAGCATTTTCTTGGGTCTCCCTTACACAGTTGCCCCAGCTGATGGGGTTTTTTGTCCCCTCTGGTGTTTCTCCCCCGACGGAGAACAGACAACTCTTTTTAAAATTTTGTAGTGTAGAAAAGTACTCTGGAGCCTGATTTTATGCTAATTCACTAAGACACTTCTGATAATTTTGTCTTATGTATACTTATTAGGGTGTTGTTTTCTTTCTAACATCATTAGATTTGTTTTGAACTCAAAGGTCAGTTCCTACACCAGTATAAATCAATGAAACTGCATTGATTTCAAGGATTGCAGCATCTTTCATTAATTCCTATTGCCAGAGATAGTGTAGTTGTCTCTGAGAAAGAAGATATATATATATATAGATATATAGATATATGCATTTTGATTTAAATCACAAAGAAAAAAGAAACTTCTGTGAAGAATGTAATTCTGTAGCATGTCATTAACCATGCAATTAAGGCCTAGTGGTGTTAAGTGATCAATACAGCAGAATCTCAGCCAGCCACCTCCAAAGATTTCTCTAACTCCATCCCCTCTGCAGTTCCCATTCTATCTTCATAAAAAGAGCCCTGATTCTTGCACAGTAGACCTTACCACCTTTTTTCCTTACTAAGAAAAATGTGGTTTCTTTGTTTGGTTGTACTCCATTAGCAGCCTAAAGGACACGTTCCCCAGTAAAATAACCCAAGTGTTGGTCTTAGCTCATTTCAATTCAATCATTCCAAAATGAATTCCAATTGCTCATCTAATTATATTTCCCTACTTTTATTGGTCTACTTGTGAGAGGAGTAGTTGCCTGCATTCTTTGGGCTGTAAATTAAATATATAAGGAGAGAGAGGAAGAGAATTAAAATTAGGCAGAATGGTTCAGTGTTAAAATGAGAACTTATGTCTTTAAAAATCATTTCTGTAGTAAAGGTGTATCTGTGGTTACACACACTTCTTTTCCCATTTTTCAGGGAGTTCCCAGTCTGTGCAGTTCTGTAGCTTCTCTTCCGTGCATGCAAAAAGCAGCTTCACATGAAACTGATAACTCTCTCCAGGGAAAGAGCAGCATTGCCTATAGCCAAAATATGTTTTATTAAAAACAGAATCTTCCTTGTCAGGTCACATCACTCCTGCTGAACTTGAGGGGCACCAAACAACGGTGCCAGGTTTGCCACATGCTGATAATGGCATCCATGCCTGGTGCACAGATAAAGCAGCCAGAGCACCCGGCTGATTCTGCCTCTGCAAACCAACGTTCTCCCTCGGGTTCCTGCGATAACAGGCGTCGGTGCTGGTGGTTGAAAATCACTTAAGAGAATGAGGTGCTGCACTTGATAAGAGCAACCCTTCACGGGTCTGTGGGCTGGTGTGTGGTGGAGAAGAGGAAGTTTAGAACCTTAGGAAATCTTTTAGATACTTTTAAAATTGTTAAATGTAGCCTATATGCACTTCCTCTTTCCGCACCAATCTGCCGGTGCAGGTCCTGGCTGAGGCTGGGACATCTCCCACAGCATCTCTGCCTGAGCCTCCAGACATGGAGTGAGGCAGACGGGCAGCACACACAGACCAAGGGAGTTTCTGAGCCTCATATTTGAATGGAGGAAGTAAGGTAATGAAAAGGAAGCCAAAATCTGGCCCTGCATTAATTAGCTCACAGCACACAGCATTAAAAAATGCATTGCAGTGAGTAGATGGCTTGGCAGCTGCATCTTGGGATAGGTCTGGTCCTGGATTCCTCTGTCCCCATTTGCCATCCCCAGGGCCCCTCTGTATCCTTGCATCACACAGTCCTGTGTGCCCAGGGCTCCCAGGGTGGCACTGCCAGGTGGCCTCTGCCGTGGCTGGAGCAGTAACTACACAGCCTGAGGCTGACAAATCGTTGATTTGATTTCTCCCTGCCTCATCCAGTTCTCTACCTGATGCAAACAGCAGAATCATGAGATCTAACAAAAGACCAAGATAAGGGACCTCAGGCCTCCACAGGGCCTTGGACTCTCTAGTTCAGAATATATTTTTCTTATTTATTTTTTTTACCCGTGCCTAGGTTTACATATAATTGATTTCATATCAATTGGCACAGAGACTGTCCTATGTAAAAAGGCTTTTTGAATTCAAAGAATTCACTTTGCATACAAATTTTTTTTTTTTTTAATTCTGGTTTGCTCTGTTCAGGTCCACGTTTTCAGCTCCTGGAGCTGAAACAGCTGAGTGACTCTGTCATCACAACTCATTGAACTGGAGAACTGGGCCCATCAGAAAGTTTTCTGCCTCCAGTGCTTTCCCTAGGAAAACTGGACTGGCCCTCTGGGAGTTCTGAGGAGAAAGACAACTACTGGATTAAAGTTGCACAAAGAATAGTCAGCACCAAGAGCCTGAGTTGCTTTTCATTTTTCCTTTAGTGCCTTTAACCTGAGGACAATTAGAACCACAATGTGGACATTAACTATCACAACAGACATGAAGATCTCAGATTAGATGGATTTTACAGCAGGCCTCACACCAGTTCCTAAGAAAGGGCAGGGAGAGCAGTTCTCCAGTGGTTCTGTGCCTGTGATCTAAACCTCATTTCCCAGATCCCTGTGCTGGGTGTTTAGCCCACTGTTTTTGGAAGTCTTCTGGCACCTTTTAAAGCCTTACAGGTGCTATTATTGAGGTGTCAGTTGTCATGGAGAACGGGATAATATTTCACGACATCAAAATACCCCATAATCATTTCAGAAGGTTGATGATATTGCTGCTAGGCACAGTCGAACTCTTCCTCACATCACTGCAGATTGAGGCTTTCCCTCTGCTCCACGCAGCCCAGATATAATCCCTTCTGATTAGAGCCTTTTCTCTTTGATGCTCTCCTTTGTCATCCCCACACTGGGAAAATTGCTCTCTGTTGAATTACATGCTCCGTGCCGTTTGCATAGTTGTCTTTTTTAACCTGGAAGCAAAGCTGTCTGTGCCTGAGCAGCGATAGGATTCTGACTTCTAGTAAATCTTTGATTAATGAAGCTCAGGTAAACAGATTAGTCATTAACCTTTGCTTCTCATGATCAGATTACTTATTGATGTAGAGTGGTTGTGCTGCTCCCATGCTGCCAGGGATGGGAATCTTGCTTTCCTTCAGACTTCAAGAATCTTCCCACCATCTAAAAAGGACCCCTTTTAGGATGGGGATATTCGAGAGCTGCTGCCTCTGCAGAGAGTCATCTATTTTGTATGGGATCTCACTGCAACCAGGGCACTTAAATGCAAATACTAATTGGTGCTGCCCACTAATAGAGTGTGTTCTTCATATCCCTGGTTCTATATTTCATCTAGACAGCTGTTAGTGAGGGGAACTCAGCTGAGGCACAGAGGGAATACACACAAAGTGAGACAAGTTTTTAAAATATGGTACACTCTGAACCCATGGCTGTGCAGGACAGTTGCTTAAACCCTTGAGAAAAGCCAAATCCTTGGTCAGGAAATCATTGTATAATACCCACGTCTGTAGACAAACAGAAGGCTGCTTTAAATCCATTCAAAGCTGACTTGATTCTGGGTTCTTAATCTGCTGTACAGGTCACCCAGGATGGGCAAAAGGAACCTATGAGCTAAGGGCAACAAGACAAGAAGGGACAAGAAATCCTTTATCCCTGCCAGCTCCATCAGGTCTTTTTACATGTAGTCATGCTACCAATGTCCTCTGTGAAAGAAATGAATGATATTCCATAATCAGTTCAGGAGAGTTTCAGATTCAGACACTGGACAGAAAGCTGGGCACTCCTTTGGGACCATCACTGTGGTGCTGCCCTCTTGGAAAGGGTTTGCACCCTCCCTGGCTTCTGGACTATCCCTACCCGTCTCCATGGGTGCAGAGATTCATCTACCAGAGGAATGGAGCTAGTCCAAGTGGGGGTCTTATTTTCATGACCTGTACATTTAAATGTGGGACTGACGAGCAGAAGTGACCTGTGCCTACCTGCAGCCTGCAAAAGCAGAGTGGGAATTCCAATTACACACCAATCTAATTCATTGATCTCTAATACACTGGATTACATTTAAACCTTGCAGATACTGCAGTCCTGAACACAGAGAAGTACAATCAGAGTAGATAGATAAAGCTTCATGTTTTCTAGCTGATCAACAGACTAAGCTTCATGTTTGCACTTTCAGTTTTGCATCTCGTAACCCCCAGCCTTCACTCCCATTTCCAGTCCCGGGATCCCCTGTGCACACAGCTATTAGCAGATGGAAATCCAGCAACCTGATCTGTGGGCCCAGTTGGGTAATCAAACATTTAATTACTAACAATTATCCATTAATGCTTATAAATTAGGTTGCCAAACTACTTCTACAGACTACAAATATTTGCATCTAGACTTGTCTGCAAAAATGGAAGATGCCCGTGGAAAACTACACCACAATGTCCAGTGCTGGTGCTTTCGTTCGGACTCTTCAGACTGACACAGAAAATGCAAATATTTGCTGCATCAGAAAGCTATGAAAAATTAGGAAATTAGAAGCTGAAATTGAGGGAATCATGAAAATCAGGTCCTAAGTCAAATTCCAGGCTTGCTTGATTTCTCTCACATTAAGGGTCTTCTTCCTTTTCGCCCTTCTCTCTTGCTTCTTCCTCTGCAGCTGATTAAACACTTGCCTCCACCCTACAAATATATATTGGTCCAGAGAGCTTATTTTATTCTGAATTACTTCCTGATATTAATAATGATTTTTTATGCCTCGTCATGCATCTAGGAACGTTGTTTATTAAAATAAAGTCTAACAATATGATTTCAGGTAACGCTTCAGAGATGAACATGTGCTTTCCACTACCACTCCTAACTAGGAGAGACTGTAACCCTCTCCAGTAAGAACACACGGCATTGCTATGCAGAAAATGTAAACCAATTCTATAAAAGGGTTCCAGTTCCCATCCTGTTAAGTAAGTTTTGCTTTTTATAATTGCCTGCTTTCTACTGTCTGTTTTATTAAAGCGATGTGGTTATGATCTTGTCCACGTGACCTCTCCCTTTGCTCACAAGGGAAATGTTGGAGTGGTATTGCAAGCATTGGGACTTCAAGGCTACATTTAAATTAGTAAATTCAAACGTGTCTGGAAGCATTCCCAGCACTAGAACAAAACTGTTTATACAGTCAACTGCTAAGCTATTCTCTGGCATGAATTTGGCCCATTCCAGCTCCTTCTTTCCCTGAACGAATTGTGATCACAGCATGGCCAAGGAGAAGTGCACGTGAAACTCCCACTTCTTGAGAGGATAAATGAGTTTATTTATATAAATGCTGTCCACCTGCTGGCCTCGGTGCTTATTCCTGCTTGCATTTTATTTACCTGATTAGGTAGAACCAAAGCACCTTGAACTTAGCACCCAGGAAAACAATTGTCTTTGGAGAATCACATTGATTTGAGGCAAATGTTGCACATGGCAGGGACCAAAATTAGCCACCATCACACCCAGTAAATGTTGATGCATATGCAAAATTAGGCTCCCAGTCACAATCTGGATAAGTATCAGTTGGATCTGAACGGTGCAAAAGCTGAGCATAACGAAGGCAGGGTCCTCAGCTGAAAACAAATGTCTCCTGTTACAGTATCGGGCTCACATACTCTGCCAAAGCAATAGTGCCAGAGGAATTGCAGAAAGAAGAGGGTGTGACGGTTTAATGGGATTTTAGTAAAATATGATATATTTTTTTTAATTTGCCTGAGTGTTTTATTCTTTTTAAGTAACTCTGAAGGGATCATCTAATTCTATAGATAAGCCATGTATAGTCACCAGCCCAACATAAATCAATTGAAATGGCTGCTGAACACAACACTTGCTTTTACTGAGAATGCAAGAAGTTCTTCAAGGACTACAGACTCTCTGTCTCTTTTTCTACCTCCCCTGGGGTCTCTCTCCCCTGTTTTTCATCTTTTTTTCTCTTCCTTGATGCCCAAGATGGTTCCATTAGTCTTGCAAATATTAATTCCCAAAGCAAACAGAATGTGTCAGGTACAGGAGGATGTAAATGGAAAATTAATTGAAGAGCAACGTGTAGGCTTGTGCTGTACAATGTCCTCAGCATGAATACTCAAACAGAAACCTGCCACTGACTTGCTGCCCCTCAAAAGCCCTTCCACACATGGGACACAAGGCTGGGCTGCTGGCACAGGAGGTGCACATGAGCTTTTTGAGCAGTGCCTGATAATTGATTCCTCTTTTGGGGGGGTTGCAGTTCCGGGTACCCTGCAGGGTTGACTGCACAGCCAGGACTGAGCTGTTGCCCTTCCCTCGCTCGAGGCCTGACCCAAACACGGCCCCAGCAGAGCCATGGGGCAAGGTTTTGTCATCCTCCTCTTTCCAAGGCAATCAGTCCCTCAGGAGAGGTCAGGCTGCCACCAGCTCAAAGTTCCCGTTAACCCTCTCTGGTCAGGAGTGGTCAAAAACATCACTGACCACTATTCAGAGCTGTGAGCAGGAACTTTTGGAGTTTTTTTGCCAATCTCTCACAATGCAAAGTACATAAAATGATCAATAAATTTTACTGCTTTATCTGTTTCATAAATTGTCCTCAGATTGTGACGCTGTTCAAATCACTTGCTGTAGATGCTTTGAGAAAAAAGAAATGTCTTCAACACTTCAGAGCAATTATTTGTAATCTATGTTATTTTGACTAGACCCTGTTGATGATATAGGGATTTATTTTTTTTTCTCATTGATTAGAAGAGTTTTATATTTCTGTATTATTATATTTGGAGGTGAGAATTCAGAATTTGATTTTAGCTAATAGGCTTTCAATCCAGAAGAGATAATAGTTCACTTCTTCCATGTCCTTGAACAGCACAAACCAGAGGTTTCAGGCGGTTCTTTCCCCCCATACTTTGATGTATGAGTACATTTAACAAAGCTTTATCTCCTAGAAAATTATTCAGTCTCTCTTTCAAGCCATATAGAATTCTCCTGCTTTCAATAAAAACCCCAGATGTTCCCATGACTTCCCCCTCATTAAAATAATTTGCTACAGTATTCCTGGGAAACTAATAGAAGTAGTTGAGAATACAAGCAGAATTTGTAATGAATTTTCACACACTTTTTAAATATTTTCCTATCAAAAGTTCCAAGCTTTGGGCAGTTGCTGCTCACTTTCAGCCAGACTCATTATACCTGGTTTAGTGACATCAGCAATCTAGACCCTTTCTCTGGTCAATGGAGAAAAATAAACTATCCCAGGTGGGTTGCATTTTCCAAGGCTGGTCTCTCTACAATAGAAGGCTGGAAAAACCAGGATGGAAAATACCCTGGCTCTGCTTGCTCATCCTTAGGGCTGGTTCTTGGAGTGAAGGAATGGGGCACAAATCTGGAAACACCCAAGGAAATCTATCACTCATCTCCAGAATCCTTACTGGTCTTTTCTGGTACCACTGAGATTTATTTTAAAGAATCCCTCAGGGTCAAAACTGTTTCCACTCTTGCTGAAATTATAACTTTATTTCTCAGTCTTATCATCAACATCCCGAGTCTTTATTTGCTCACCAGGGGAAAAGCAATAGGTCTGATCTTTAACATGCACAATATTAACTTTCTAAATCCTACTTTCTCTCAGGATTTACTCGACTAGATAATTTCTATTTATTTTGGACACATTCTGATATCATGTCTATAGAGATTTGTGGGGACAGTACAGATGATACAAAGGATTTCACTTTTTACTCTTAACCACCCCCTGATCACCACCACCAACAGCCTTTCTGCCTCCTTTCACATTTCCATTTTCTCTCTTCCCCTGTTTCTCTGCACTCAGCATCCTGCAAGCAGAGCTGTACAGTCTTCCAGTAAATATCTCATTTAAAGAGTGAGGAAGCCTGAATTGAATAGGGCAGGGACTCTTGCTGGCCCGAGTTAATGGAGATGTCTTTTAGTGAGATGTCAGCTCTCGACAGTGCAGCTCTGCCAGCATCGTGACAAACCTTCCTCCCACGTTTAACAGTGCATGAGCAATGATCCACTCGGAAGGTGTGTGATAGCCTTTGGATTGGGCCATGGCTCATTTTTAGGTATTTTCCCATAATTCAGGGCCACAGCTTATAACCTCATATAAGTGAATGAGAACAGCAAGGAAACCGAGTCCTAGAAGCAGGAGCAGCTGTCATTGGCTCAAAGGCAGACAAGAAACCTCATCATCTTGGCCCAGTCTTGATAAATTAATAATGCTCTATGCTGCAACCAGTGGAAAATACAGTTGTGTCTACATGATAGCTGTAGAAGACAACCTGACAAATCTGGAATGTGAAATTATTCTAATTGATATAACTGGAGCCAGAATATGGGATAATGTTATCCACTAGCTGGAAATTTCATGATCATAATGGTGGTCCTCTCCAATCTTCAGAGAAAAACCTAACAGGGGATCGTGTACTGATAGTGATGCACTGCAATTGGAATGCTGGAGCTCTTAAAAATTAGCACTGCTCCTGACACTTCCAAAATTGTGCCACCTTGTACTCTGGAGCAATCATTAGGGTAATGAACAATTTCTCCTGGGTGGTATCTGCCACCACTTGACAGTTTCATAAATGTGAATGTTTCAGAAGTGACAAAACTTCCATCCTTGCNAAAAAAAAAAAAAGAAAAGCTTAATTAACCCCAAGCTTTCTTTTCCAAAGCACACACTCCCAGAGCATCAGCACACGCAGAAAGTTGTGCTTCGAATGCTTTTTTCGGTGCAGAAAACCATCTTGTGTTTCACATATGCTCCCAACACGAGAAGTTTCCTCATTTTGACAGAATGTGTTCCCTATATTTTTAGAGCTGGGTTAAAACTCCACTGCTGAGGAGAGGGGACAGGGCAGTCACACAGCTGCTCCCAGCTATGTGACACTAAATGTCAGAAGTGCTGGCGCTAATGGGGAAGCGACAGTGCCCTTTGCTTCCCTGCCCCTGCCCTCCACTTCTCCCTTCCTCCCTGCGCCTGACCTCCTGCAGCGGGAAACCTGCCCCTGCTTTGCAGATTGTTCTGCTGTTTTCCTGCCCCAAACCAACCAAACAAACAAACAAACAGAGACTCATCTGTGCGGAGAAGATACCATTAATATGTAACCACGAGGATCAGAAAAACCAGTGAGAGTGCAAACACGGCCAAGAACATGTTTGCAGTGTGTTCAGGATGGATTGCCCAACACTGAGGGAAGCAAAACACAAAAGTTGCACTTCCGCCAGACAGCATGAGTGGCTTGTCACCAAAAAAAACAGGTTTAAAGGCTACACTTGCCTTCCCTCATGCACCCTTCTCTCTTCTCCTCACTGCTTTGCTCTTGTTGAGTAAATAGGTTGTGATTAAATCTTCCTAAATAGGAAAGAAGCACTACATCTATAAGTTTCTCAAAAAAAGTAAAGATATGTCAAATGAAAAATGAGGGTGGCTCTGCAGAGGATAAGGAAGAGCTTCCCAAGCCACACAGAGGTGATCACAGTTCACAGCCCACCACACGATGTGGGATGGCTCACACCTGGAAGTGCTGGCTCACACTGCACTGAGCCCCGAGCAAGTATTGCTATCTTCCCCATCAGGGATAGTCAGAGAAGCAGGACTATCCCACATCAACATCCACTACTGAATTCCTGAAAAGAGTGGGTTAATGGTTCACAAAAATCAATAAAAGATTGCTGTGATGGGAGAGCCATCCTGGAATGACAGAGTGGTTTTTCCTGCCAGCAATACTCTCACATTTACTGAGAGAGCAGAAGCTGTGATATCTAATTCTGGCTTAAAGTCTCTCCAAGTCTGGTGTTCTCCACCTCCCCTGCTAGTGACCAAGCAGTTTCTTTTCTGTCAAAGCTGGAGTTGACGGTGATGTTAAAAAAACCAGCCAGGACTGTCCCTGAGCCCCAGGCACGCACAACAGCGAGCACAGCAGGGTTCACGTGCCCTGGCTGAATTTGCCCGGTGTTACCACCCAGCAACAGCCCGTGCAGCTGATTGCTGCAGAGTGTTCTGGATGTTGAAACACACACTGCCTCTTAGGGCTTCCCCCTCGCATGATCTGTCTTTTCACTCCTCATCTTTTCCTGCCTGTTTGTTTATTTATCATTTATTTATCTGTTTGTTCATTTGTTTGTTTATTTATTTTTCAGTAATCTCACAAGAATATGCAGTGGCCAGTACTCTTTAGATCTAACAAAAAAGGTTGCAGACATGGTTTATGTCTTCAGTTCCCATTTCAGACTACTTCAGGAGCCAATTTTTTAAGACTGCCAGAAGCGTCCCACTGGTGACCAGGGTTCACAGCCCCCTGAGATGGTCACTCAGCCTTTCAGGAGCTGCAGGAGCTTTCACAGTTAGGGAAAAGAACATTATGGATAGGAAAGCAGGATTAAGACCTGACATTTCTGCTTGAAGTTCTACCTAGCAACTTGGAACACACTGACAAATCCTCTTGGTGCACCTCCACAGGATGAGCCACGTCCCCAGCCCAGCCCTTGGCTCCAGCACACACAGGAGAGCTTCACTGGGGCCGACAGTAGTGGAAACAACATCACGTCCTATTAACAACACATATGCAAATACACACTTCTGGCTGTATTGTTTCGTTGGGCTGCCTTTACCATAGATCTAATCTCTTCACTTTTGGCATTCAAAATGTGTTTTAATTAACCCACTAGCAAAACATTAGACTGGGATGGTCTGATCATTTTTAACTTTATTTTCCTGAATGAAAACAATGCTGGCCAAATTTACTGTACACTGTCACCTTAATTACCTGTCTTAGACAATCCCTTTCACACTCACTTGCAGTTTATCACAGTATAACACAAAAACTCTTCCTCTAAAAAAAACTTTAAATGCTTCTGAGATTCAAACTGTAGATTGCTTGTGCAGCTATAATCTTAAAAAACATCTGCTACATTTGTGTGGTAAAGGAAGTCTCTTTAGAATACAGCCTTTGATTTCTATAAAAGACAAATCAGGCCACATGTTTTTGTTTTGAATGCTTCTCATCACAAGAGGAAATTTTCTGCAGCTTGGAATTTTGAAGGCATGAAAAATGTATTTATTTTTTTAAACAAAGAGCGCACATAAGAACATCAACAAAACTCCTCGGAAGTGTTAAAAACCATTCCTCTATCATCTTTAAAGAAACACTAACGACTGCCTGACCCACATTTTGATCTACCTTTCCGTCTTAAATTTATCTGGGTCATATCAAGTCCTTGTTCCAAACATACAACTCCCACTGACATCTCAGACCTTCGGAGGTTCACCCACCATTAGCTCTGGAGCTGCTAACAGCCCAGACAAGCAGCAGGTTGGGAGGTTCCACTGGACTTTTTTATTTGTCTCTCAAAGTGAGTGTGTCGATAGCGGTGGGTTGACAAACTGGCTTTGACACCAGTGTGCATTGAAGGTGGGAATCGATGGTGCCTTGTGGCCGAGAGAGTCCAGAACAGATCTTTTTTGCCTCATTCTGAACTATCTATTTTTTAAGAAACTACGAAAAAATAAAGGCTTCTGGCTTTTCATAGGGAACCCATTGTTTTCTGGGTTTGTTGTTAGGGATTGTTTTTAGGGAACTATTCTAAAACTGGTTTATTGATACCCATTTCTTCCACCTTCATCTCCTCTCTCTCCTTCACGGGGATGCTAGAGATGCCTGCACAGAGCTTTTTCAAAACAGACCACACTTGTAAAGGATCATCTTTTGCACTCATCAACCACAAAAATGCTTCATACTATCACTCTTCTCTGCTTCTTTCCCCCTGGTGAGAGGCTTTGAGCTAAAACAGCCCCCGTGTCTCCAACCACTACAAACCAAGGGTCAAATCCTGCCTAAGGAGGGCTCTTAATCTTGGTTGTGGAATCACATGGTTCCATTCTTCCTTTTCCAGGGTTAAAGCAGTCCACAGGTCCCTGCTGCAAGCCCAGGGCAGGAGGGATGTGACTCAGGTGCACAGCTCAGCCAGTTACATCAGTAGATGTCACATCGAGAGTGGTGCAGCTCCAAAGCACAATGTCTATTGTCTCAGCAGCTGAATCAAATGCACCATCAGTATCTCCCCTTTGAGAAGCTTCTGATTACCAAGATTATTTCTACTTTTGCATGCTAGGAACAGACTTTTGCCGTGATTTGAAATGCAAAAGCTGCAGTTCTGCATAACTAAGTCACTGATACATGAAAACATTTATGATTAAATTTTAAAAACTCATATCAGCACCCCTATAGCAAATCCCTTACAGTTTTGGAGGCCTGTGAAGCAGGTATGGCTAAAGAGTGTCCTGCTGATAGCAGCTGTGACCTGAAGCACATCCTTTTCAGTGATAACTGCTGGCAAAGTGGGGAGACAAGTAATGAGGGCAGAAAGGCATTTCAGTTGTAGCAGCTTGGATAGCTCTCACATAATTTGTATTTTCATTCACTGGAAATACTTCATTAGCTGTCAATTGTTTTTGGTTTGTGGAGGAATTTTTTTCACTTCATTCATTTTTCTTGTTGTCAGCCACTCATCCCATGTTTTAATGTCAGGGAGGTATCAAAATTCATATATTTATACCTTAGGTGCTGCCCAGAGCTCACTGAAGTCAATACAAAGGTACCAGTTAGTTTAAGGTCCACTTGTTTGTGGCTCTGCTTTTCCTGCTAAGCTTCTAATTAAATTCAGCTTTAATATTCTGTGAAATACAGGATCCTTCTTAAAGGATAGTAGACTCTGTTTCATCTGAAGATTTATTATGAAAGTAAATAAAAGGGATGGGAAAGGGAATAATCTTTCTTTTGCTTGTGGAATGGAGAAAACCCATGGGGATAAATCTGGAAAGGTGGGGAGGCTCTGTCATGGCTCCAACAGAGGTATCTAACAGAGGCCTTGGGCAGGGTGGACAGTGGGTCAGAGCTCTCCTTGAGCTCCCACCACCCTATTTTCCCTGTAGAAATCCCTTACCCAGCCAACAAACCAAGTTCCTCCACTCCATGTGCCCGTGCATTTGTGAGAGAACGCACAGTGCAAATGCACATTGGAGTCTGCTCTAAATGATGGCAGATGTTTTTCATCACAGCAAAGGAGCCTCTTGTGCAATTAGCAAGACAGAGTTTCAAAAAAATTTTTTTTGCACAGAATAACTGTGTATTTACATAGTTGTGAAATTACTTTTCTGATAGAGAATCAGATTTGCAAAACATTTGGTGCAATTTTTTTCCTGTAATCATGTCTTCCCCTTGCTCTGAGATGCAGCACTCCTTGTAAACAACTGTCTCCTCTCCTTAGTTCCCTCATCTGTATCACTCATGGAAAGGAGAGCCCGGGCTAGCTGTCACTGAAGCACTTGTCCAAAGCCTGGAAGAATGTGTGGAAGAGCTCCCAGAGGATTCAGTGAGGCTTGGATTGGGTACTGAGCTCTGGGTGCACTGAGCAACCAACCCGCTGCACCCTGCCAGGTTTCAGCTTTGATTAATGAATGTGCAACTCTTTGCAGAAATGATTCACAAAGCCTTTCAAGTGCACCAGAGCTCATTTTTGGCCAAAGTTTTCACTGTTTCGTGTGATTTCTGTAGAAAAATACTGAAAAGCTGGAGTCTTACTTGAAGCTGTGGTGTACTCTGAGCTCACAACTAAAAGTGTGATCAGAGGGGAAGCTGAGTCCTGAGCTCATTCCTGAGGTGAATTTGAGTGGCACAACTCCCTGATTTTCTAGTGTTTTCTACTCCTTGTCAGTCTGTTCAGAAGTTCAAGCAATTCAAGGAAGTCCAAGCATGCATTTCACTTTTATTTAATATCAGCTATGTTAAAAACACAGCAGTCAGGATTCTGATTTGCTGTGAATCTAGACCCCTTTTAAAAATTCTGACCAGATTTGGGGGAAAGCCAGAAGCAGATTCACATAATACCATTGCAGCTAGATTTTCAGCTCCTCTTTACAGTTATGGCACTGAGCTCTAATATATTTAGCCTTTTTTTAATATAAATAATCTTGTTTCTCAACTATAAAGCAAGTGCGGGTGAGGGGGTGGTGACTGTCACTGCAGGATTAAAAAGAGGGAGAGATGCTTCTGCAGTGCCTCACGTTGGATGGAGCTCTGACCTTTGTCTCTTGCATCCAGAGATGGAGAGGACAGGAGCAGCTTTTTTCCAAAGAGCTCAGGTCCCAGTAGCTCCCATTATAACTCCATGACTCAGCACCCAACGTGATCTCTGCCCCTGACACAAGCAGGGTGAGGAGAAAAGAAATACCCAGTCACCCTTGGAGCGACGTGTCTTGCTGACAGTTAATTTGCCAACAGCACTCTGTGGCTTTGTATATTAATTAAGCAGCGAATTAATTCATTAATGTTGCCGACACAGAGAGCAGAACATACCTGCATTTCATAATGCCTAATTCCATTATCAACAAGCTAAATTCTGCCCTCAGCTCACCTACACGATGGCACTGCTGACTCCAACAGATGCCACAAGGAAACGTCTGGGGGCAGTTTTTGGCCTGACTTGTTTCATTGTGCTACAGACAGCCATGGGGCATTTTCATTCCTGTAAGTAAATTTTCCTTCAGAAGCTTGGCAAAGTAAAACCTCAGACACTTTTGGGCTCTTTGCCCAACTTGAGAACAAGGGGCACAAAAAAAGGTTCATTTTTCTCACCAGCTACAAATTTGATTGACATAGAGGGCTGGTCCTATTAAGCTGAGATCTGGCCTAGGTTCAATGCATTTGGAAGCCTAGTTACAAACGCATTAAAACAACTTTAACAGAGATTTTGTCAACCTATCAAAGACAAATCAAGAGTGATTTCCCTGATGCCTCTGCTGAATTGGGTAAATTTCATTTAGTGACTTCAAGCACTGTGTGCTGGTAATTTTTTTCTCTGTCTTTTTCTCCAGAGGAATTTGACATGATCAGATCTACTCTGATGTTTCATAATCACATTTTCCTTCCCCTTCCTCTCTCCTCCTTTGCAAGGTGCTTTGAGTGTTGCTACCAGGTATAGAAGATGTGTGTGTCAGAGAGAAGAGATGGGCCAAATTCAGAAGTGTGATTAATCAAAACTAACTCAGTAGAGCCTCCTTTAACCTGGCCTGCCCTGCAATTTCTTTGGCTTCTATCACATAGAGGCCCTTGGAATGGCATCTACAGGACTGCTCAGGTAAAATAAAAAACATTTAGAGCAGCTTTTATGGGATGTGGAATGAACTAAACCCCTTCAGCTTGGTGCACTGGAAGTTCATGGATTGGAGGAGGAAAAGCATGTTAATTTACAGCACGAAAGGGGTCATTGTGTGTTGGTATAAATGTCACTTTCAGGCAACAGAAAACAACTGGAGGAAACTTCCCTTTGGGGGAACATGGGCATTATAGAGCTGGGGCACTAGATTTCAGTGCATGTGGAATCAATCTGATCAGGACTGTCTGGAGGATTCCCTGTTGTACCAGAAAGATCAGCCTCATCTGGGTCCAGAGTTCTCATTTTATGTCGTACTAATTTTCAGTTTGTGTGGCCCAGACTGGTCAGAGATAACCAGGGATACTCGTCCCCTGACCCTGAGGGAAGGCAGAGAGACTCGCACAGGGGCTGCCACCTTCCCATTCCAGGGGAGGAACTGTTGCAAGCACGAAAAGCTCACCAGTGTCCTCGACCAGTTTGCATGGGTGAAGCTTGGTGTGACTGACACAGCCTGACACATTCCTCGGAGTTTGCAGCCACATTTGCAAGGGTTTGGGATGGAACCCTCAGGAGCCTCCGTGGTTTCAGCTCCGCAGTGGCACTGGTCCCAGCGCGCACCACGGCGTGCAGCTGAGCCCTGGCAGACACACGGTGCCACTCAGCCAGCACGTGTTCAAAGGCACCAGCAGTGCCTTGCAATGATTGTAAGGGCAGAAACACCGAGCTCCTGCCATGCAGAGCTGGCCTGGGGCTCGTCAGCAGGAAGAACCCAGCATGGCAGGAGCGTGGGGCCAACAGGCTCCAAGTGCCCAGAGGCACCCCAGGGTGCACACGGGTGCTGTGCTCGCTGCCGTTCTTTGCCACCAGGCCTGAGGATCAGTCAGCCGGAATGTGGTGCTGCCTTGCATGTGCTGAAAGAGCCTCCTCGGGAATGCACCTCCCTCAGCCTCAGCCCGGGGGCTGCGGGAGCCGTGGGCAGCCAGGCACCGACTGCTCGGAGCAAGCCTGGCACACACATCCTTTGTTCTCTCCCCTTCCTGGAGGAGAAAACCAAAGCTAAGCAAGATTTAAGTGATGTGCTCAAAGTCAGACCATGATTCAGTGATCAGCTGAGAAGGCAGACGTGCTGTGCTAGCCACTATTCCTGTTTCTCCCAAGTTAATGTGGATGGATTTATTCAGCGCATATTTATTTCGTGGGTTTCTTTTTCAAGACATTTCCTCAATTTCTTGACTTACAGTTTTCATTATTGTGAAATTTGATTACAGAACCAAGCAAAATCGCAGAGCAAGGCATGTTTCCACCATGCAATTTCACTGTAAGCTAGCCCCATCTCAGCCAGAGGATTGCATGGAGAGAGGATCGATTCTGAGTTTGCCAACTGACAGACTCATGAGAAATATTCTGATCTCGCTTGGATCCCACCGAGGACATTTCATATGTTTAAAGGCCTGCTAAGTTTTTTTTCTCCTGTTTACCTGCTGCTCCACGTAGTGAAATAGCTTGGGAATGAGGGAGCACTGCTTCTGGATCCTCGACAGTGGGGGCTGCCTTGTCCTTTGCTTTCTGTTTCTTCCTCTGTGCACGCTCACACAGATATTCCCTGATCAGAGCAGGGTATGCAGAGATTCTCACAGTGTCAAAACGTAGCATGCTGGCCTGGAGCAACTCTTCAATTTTTCACATTTATGTGACACTATAAAAGTAAGTAAGAGCCATGATTTTATCTTGTGCCCTAGCAGCTAGAATTTACATAAACTTAGAGAGGTCTTGAAATCACAAATGCAAAGTGAAGTGTTGTGTATCATTAAAATAAATCACTGCCACAGAAGCCTAAAACTTAACTAAAAGCTCTCTTTCTAGAATCTGTCTGTCTGGTCATACAGTGCAGCCAGAAAAGTGTTTTGCACTCAGCATTCTGTAGTTCATATAAGTTACATCAATCTCTATTTTTATTCTACAATTTCATATTTAATATCATAGAGTTACCTCCCTTAACTATGTCTAATTTGGCTTTATGTTTGTTTATTTTCTTTGCCATGTCATTTTTTCCTCTTGTTGTTAGTTTTGTTTGGCACTTGTATAATCACACTTTGGAAACATTAACTAATTAACCTTCCTAATACTCCTGGGAGGTACTGCAGACTACGTCAGCCTTACCCTACCTCCCATTTCATGATGAAATAAGAAGGAGTTGTCTGATTTGCATAAGGATGAAAAGAAATTTGTCTGAGCCAAGACTCAAATCTGGGGCTCCTAGCTGGGATTTTTCCCCTTCCTTTTGTGCTGGGACTACTTCACAACTGGTTGTTGGATCAGATTAAGTAGGAATGCCAAACTAAAGGGTTGTACCCCCTCCCTGAGCTCCTCGTCACTCAGCACAGGCGTTTGGGGCATCCCCAAGCCAAACACGGAATGTTCCCATCCCACCCAACAGCATCATCACCACACAAAGAACAAAAGCGAACGCTCATCCCGCTGATCTCTTTGGCACCATTGGTAGTGCCTAAAGAAGCAAATGAAAGCAAGACATTTTCTGGTGGCTACAATGCAAACCTCTATGAAAAATGGCCCTTATCTTCAACAGCCCGCAAACTGCTCTGTATATGCACCTTCTGGCTGAGTGTTGAACCCACTACCCACTGTTAGAGATCTACTGTAGGATCACAGAATCATTCAGGATGGAAAAGCCCTCTGAGGCCATCGAGCCCAGCCGTTACCCCAGCACTGCCAAGCCCACCACTAAACCAGAGACAGCTCTGGAAAAACAGCCTCTCCAGAGGATGGGTAATTACCTTTGTAACTTTATACCTGGCATATGCAATAGATAGGCTAATATTATCAGAGGGAGGAGTAGGAAGAGGGTTGGGTAAATCACCTCAATCACAGGGATGAAGGCTACCCCAGGAAGCCAACTCCCGGGAAGCATAATGGCAGGAATATGCCTCAGGAAGGAGGTGGGCTGGTTTGTGCAACAGAGAGTGGGAGAGGCAGTGGGAAGAGCAATCCCAGTGGAGCCCTCTGATGCTTCAGGCACCCCGAGCCTTGCCCTGGGGCTATGTGGCTCAGAGCCGTGGTGTGATGCAGGAGCAGGAGGTCCACGCACAGCGTGGAAGGCTGGGGTGGGAAGTCCTCTGTAGAAAACCAGCCTGTGTGGAGGGACTGTTCAGCCCTACAAGAGGGAGAAGGCTCAGCACAGCCACACCCTGTGAACCTGGGCAGCCCTGCACTCCCAACCAGGCCACTTCCGCTGCAGGTTTTGCTCCTTGGGGTGAATAGGGCCTGCTTCTTTTGCAAACTCTTCCAGTGAACTTGTGCGTGAACATGCCTGAACATTTCAGCAGCACCCCTTAGCTGCCAAGGGCTTGATGATTCTCCTCCATTCACCTCTGTGCTCATGCTATTACAAACCAGTCAGTGACACACACAAGTGCCCCAGCGCACTGCAGTGCTGGGACAGGTTCCCACAGAGGGCTCTGACTGGACAGCCAAAACCAGAACAGCTGAGAGGAGCAACAGCACGGATTCAGCGTTTCTCCCACTCTGGTGGACTGGACAGCCATGCCTATCCTGCAGTGAGTCACAGCAGTAACCCAGTGCATGCTGGAGCATCGCTCCCCTTGTGCCAGCACACACTTTAAACATTCCTGACTGCAGGGGTTGCATGGAGAGCAATGCAGTGATGCCCCTTCACTGCTGTGACACCACTGCCAGGTCTCAGCACACCACAGGCTTGTGAAGACTGTAACCAAGCCATTCCCTGTGTCTGTCTTTTCCAAAGAGGAGGAAGGTGAACGGAGGATCACAGGACAGAAAAAGGGGTTTGATGTAATCTACACATGTGTATAAGTGGGATACACAGCTGTATAATGGAAAAGCACAGTTTGAAATGTTTGTGAAACAGGCCAGTGGTGGGCTGAAATGTCAGCACTTCTCTCCTTTTTATGTGGTAGGAGAATAAGATTAAATTCCCCTTAAATGCCGTAGTGGCTTCTGCTTTATTAGAATCATCTCTCATAACATTTTTAGAGTATTGTGTGGAATCCACTTAAACGAATCCCCATGAAATGAAGAGTGCTGTTAGAATAATCTGGCTCTTGTGCAGTGGGCTCTGCCTTGCACAGCAAGATTTGGCTGCGTGCTTGAGAGGGAGAGCAGGCACCAGCTTCCCAGCTATTCATATTTAAGTATCTCAAAAGGCACCAAGACACTTGCAACAATATTGTATCACACTGCTATTTGAGCAAGGAGAGAAAGAGCTTTGAATAATTAAAATCAATTAAAAGGCTAAAGGATAGGGATTCTTCTTGTCTTCAGAGAACACTTTACAGCAGTAGGTAAATGTTTTCTTGCCTTACCCAATAATTATCTCTCTCAAACACACCTTCCCACACACAGTCTTGTGCAGCCACAGTCTCTTCTGGTTTAGATTTTGGAAGATCTCAAGGTCGGTTATGCGAGCGCTGACACTGACGGCCGGAGTCCTCGCACAACCCAGATGGGGGTTCCCAAGGAAAGCAGCTCCAGCTGCCACAACCTGGACCCTGCTGAAGACCAAAATCTGCTCTCACAAGTCTGTGCATTGAAATCCTTCTGGAAATATGTAGCTGCTAGCAGAGCTGGGCTCAAAGTGCCAAAAAACCATAATCCTAATGTCTCAGATGAACACAAAGCGACAGCGCTCTGTGTGTGTGTGTGTCTGGTTTCGATTCACGGGCTGGGAGCGGCGTGGTGCAGGAGCACTTTCATCTCGCCAGGCTGGAGTTCAGGAGATTAATGTCTATTATCTTGGGAAAAAAGAAATAAAAGCACAACTAGACCCTTGATCTGTACCATCAGATGATGTCTTCTCTGACTCAGGGCATCTCCACCTGAACGCCCACTGACCTCAGCGGTTCCTGGTAGTGATGCAGCTCCGTGAAGCAACCCCGAGTGGATTGCATTACCTGCTGATGAGGTGGCACTCCGAGCAGTGATGCAAACAGCGTGAGCCCTGAGACACTTTCTGCCTCTCCATCCCCCCTGGCATGCTCCTCTCCCTGACATGTCCCCCTGCCTCTCCTGAGAGCCCCAAGCATTTGGCTTTCTCCACTGCTTTATTCAAACAGCCCCATCACTTCCCATAGCATGAAATCCCTGTAACAGAAAGGAATGAATTGCTGGCTGGCACATGCCCTGCGATAAAACAGCAGCTTGTGAATAAATACATAAAGCAGCCTTTGGGTCTGCGTTGGCTTCAGAATAGATCAGTTTATTTCTGCTGTGATTTGGGGAGTACAAATATCTTTACATTAGCAAAGAGCACAGGATGGGGTTTGTATCCCAGCAAGAAGTGTATGTGGCTTTGGGAAAGGCCAGGTCCTACCTTGGCACTGCCCAAGGGGGGAAGAACAGTCCTTTATGGTCATACTTACTCCCCAGAAAATTCTTGTACGAGTTTAATATTTAACTTCACCTTTGATGGTTCTTGTTCCACATCAGAACCTTCTTGCCTCCTTCCCCACTTCACTGACTAAATGGATTAATTGAAATTATGGAAATAACCTTGAAAAATGCAGTGAACAAAATGACATCTTTGCTTTTGGGCGACAATGTCTAAAATTTGAATTTTTACTGTGGTCTTCACAGGAAAAAAATTCTGTTTGCAAGTATATTTTTTTTTTCTGCCAGCTGAAATCATATACATTTGAAAATGTATATAAAGAGGGAGAGAAAAGCAGCAGAGCGTGTTCCATGTGACCCATTCTGCAGAAGGGGAAGCTCCTGTGCTGCCCAGAGGGTGTCAGAGCTGGTCACTGAGGCAAGGACGGAACCACACATGTGAGTTGGGGGTTCAGGTTTAGACTCAAAGGACTGGAAACAAGTCCATCCACTTCTGCCCATGAGCCTGGCAAAAGTTGGATTTCTGTGCAGGGCACTGAGAGCCAACGGGCGAGAACACTCACCATAAAACAATTAAAAATCATTGGCAAGAACCTTTCCTCCATCTCTGTTTAAGAACACCCCTTAGCACCTGATCCCGAATTTCCTTGTGCCTTCTCGGTTGTTCTAGGAAAGCATGTGCTCTCTTCTTTCCCTAATATTTTTAGCTGAGCTCCCTTAAGGAAGCACGGACGGTGCCGTGCCCCTCCTCTCGAGGCTCCTGCACAGCAGCAGCGTGGAGCAGTTCTCTGTGGGTCAGATGTGTTTCAAACACGGGCCGATTGCCAGGGTTTCATTAAGTGAACAACATGTGAATGTAACCACACATAGAGCTGCTTCCATCCACGGAGCGCCCAGCGCCTCTGCACCAAAGCAGATGTTATGGAAACAGCCCAAGTCAAATAAGCAAGGGAAGATTACCTCCATAATGAGCTAAAAATTAGTTCTGCACCCTCTTGAAGGGATCAAAAAAGAAAAAAGCCCAACCAAAAACCTCCACTTGTTTTCCTAAAATAAACAGTGCGAGTGGCACAGACACACGGGCAGGTATCAGCAGGTGTAATGCATTTTCTTTCTCAGTTATCCCATACATAGAGATTTTAAAGATAAATTCAGACTCAAGACAAAGTATATCCAAGTGAATCTAAATGGATATAAATTACTTCTTCCAGCATAAAAAGCATACCAAATAAAAAGCATACCAAATAAAAAGCCTCTGAATTTCTTTGCTTCTTAGACCCTGATTTATTATCTGGCTACAAGGAAGTGCTGTCATCACTGACATGTTTAGACAGATTAACACAAACTGATTATAGCTGATAAAATGATTAAGTTTGAAATACCTTTATTTTGCTTATTTTTTATTAAAAATATATCTTTGACATATGCATAGCACCCAGTGTATGTTATCCTTTGCCTACACAGGATATTCCCTCCACTTTTAATACAGAAATATTAAACACACACTTTTTCCCCCTACCTCTGCCTTAAAATACTTTTTCCCCCATCACTGCACATCACTGTCCAACAGCTGTGTGATCTCAGTGCAGGTGAAGGAAAAGGACAGGCCACAGTGGCAATCAGCATTTTAATAGATTATTCCTTGCTTAAAATTACTGGAACCGATGTTGCTCTCGTCATCGCCATCATCGCTCCAGGTCTGAGCACAGGCTTTCCTTTTGTGCAGTGGGGAAAGTGAAGGGGATTACTGGGAAGAGGAGGCAGCCAAAATGCGAATCTGTGCTACTGGGCAAGAAGCCTGGGGGGTTCCCCCACTTTCTCCCAATTTTCTATCCCTTCTGAGCTTACTCATAAGGTACAAGAAGAGAAATTTTAAAGGGAAGTCCCTTCACAGTTGTTCTCTGCCCACACAGACATATTATTCCTCTCACCACTCCTTGCTCCCCAGTGCTCCATCCAAGAAAACAGGGAAGGGGAGCAATGTAACTACTTTCAAAGAAAAACTTTTTTCCTCATCAGCAGAGCTGAAAGGCTTTGAAAAAGCCTCGCTTTCTGCACAACACGAACAGCTACACACACTTCTTTCTCTTCCCTTCTCTTTCTCCCAGGAGGAGGGAAGTTAAGAACCTGAGAGATTTTTTATAGTTCTTCATTACTTCAAAATGAACACTTTAATTCAAATTTCAGCAGAGTTTTGCTCTTTTTCTTTTCTTTTTTTTTTTTTTTTTGGTAAATGAGCCATTGAATGAAAGGACTACTTTATCCATTTTTTGTCTGAACGTTTTTGGGGGTGGAGTGATCATTAAAATATACTGATACATGAGTCGTTGCAGTTTGCAATTTGGCTTACATTGAGTAATAGTTATTTGTCTGAGTTAAATTAATGTTGATGGATTTCTTTCATATTTCTTCCTCACTCTGAATAAGATTTACTGAATGTAGCTTTTAAATGTCATTACATATGTGGCGTTAATTCACATCTGCATTTTTGTGCTGGGAGGGGTAACCTATTTTCTGCTTCCACTCTCGGTAGCTGGGCTCACATGTTTCAGGGGCTAGTTCTGCCATTCACTGCTTTCAAAGAGCCCTGATTGGCTTCAGTGGGAGTTAAAAGCACTTCAGGGCTTTAAGAAAGAGGTCTGATCAGTTTTTAAAGTGTTCAAAGCTGAATGGATTTAACTATTATCCGTGAGTTTTCAGAAGTTTCTTTCAGCGACAATATGATCCTCGGTGCACTTAGTGTGATTTTTTTTTTTAAAAAAAAGGATTTTGGTATATTGTGGCAATAACTGCAGAACAAATGCTACCTACAAGGAGTCAAAATCAGTTGTTCATCCAGCAGAAAGTCTCAGTCCATGGATGCGATGTGGGAAGGCTCAGCTGGGAGACCTCGGCACATGTTGGCTCGTGGCAGGCTGGGACCTGGAGCCCTGACAATGCTGATTAAAACCTGTGACAAATTTATGTCATCTACTCAAACCACGAATTGCCCTGGGGACCACCCTGGTCCATCGAGGCCACTGTGCTGTTCCCCTTCAGCCCTTGCCCTCACCATTCCATGTGTGCTGCTCCAGCCTGGTTTTGCTGGGCCTCCACAGAGGATCACACACCTGCTGACGTGGGTCTGGCTGGAGGACCTGTGTCTGTCCCCTGGAAAAAGCCAAAATGCCTGGAAAACACAAAGACTTCTTGACAAAGCACCTTAGAGTTGGGGCTTTGAGGTCTGGCGAGCACATTCCTCCTTGTTCCCACATCGTCTGCGTGATCCATCCCAACAGTTAAACATAAGCACTTCTCCGAGCTCAGGCACCTGCATAAGGTCTGGCATATGGCGGAGTGCTCGACTGAAATGGGGCAGCCGTGGAAGGAACAGCCCTTGGAGTCCAAAACTTAGCTAATGGAAATTGGAATGGCGCCACTGATTACAAGGGACTATCCTAATTAGCGCCAAGCAGAGAGACGGAGCTTTATGAAGCATAAAACACAGCGCTGCAGAACGTCCCAGCAGAACTCAGCAGCCCTAACTCTGACCTTTAAAATCATATTAGTTTGGTAAGCTCAGTTACAACGGCAAAGTGCTCTTAAAGAGATACGGAGAATACTGAGGCTTGCAAGAGTGTTTATATAAAATATATATATATATATATATCTATCAAAGTGACAGCTGACTTTTACTTAATCCTTGATAATTGTGTTTCCTTGAGAATATTAAGGAATGTCTGGTTTGAGGGAAAAAACCCACATAACCATGTTGATTTGTGGCAGAATTATGCATGCGTATGCCTTTGCACGTGAAGCTGATCAATATGTGTCATTAGTGTCTACATACATAATTTTTATGGCTCTTTTTAATAGGGTTTGCTTTATGTTTTATTTTGAGATTGCTAATGAAAGACAGCTATTTATTTAGAGGTCAGCATTAAGCTTGTTGTGATGAAATATGTATTTACTTTCTTTGTACTTGATAAGAATAATGCATGTACGCTTATTATGTCGGCAGCATAAGATTTATGATCTCCACCACTATTAATGTCTTGGCTTTCCAGTGCTTAGATTTTGTAAATGAGCTGATAAGTAGATACACTGTTGTTACTTAGCAACCTTAATTGAAATTTTTAAACAAAATACTTTCATTTTGGAATTTCCCCGGTAATTTTTTTTGGCACTCCTTTATGTGTTTACTTTCTCTTTTCCTCCATTTGTTACAAGAAGATACCTCTGTTGTTTTTTCTTCCCCTTTTTGTAATTAAAAGAAAACAGGAGAGGTGACAAGGAAAGCAACTTTCAGCCAGTGATCCACAACCTCTCCTTCACTCCTGACGTTTTTCCCTGGCATGCGTCAGCAAAGCTTTTACGAGAAAATTGCGCCGTCCTCTCGCCACGACCTTTTCGCAAGTTTTCAGCAGCACATAAACCCTGCTGCAAAGTTTATGGAAGGCCTGCTGCAGGCAGGCTGCTGCCCAGGAGCGGGGGCAGGCAGGGCAGGCAGGGGCTCCGTGTCGGCACAAGCAGCATCCCCAGCCACCAGCAGCACCTGGGTGTCCCCACACCCTCTGTGGTTGCCCCACCTGCACCCCTGACCAAGGCAGCTCATCCCTCCCCAGCAAGGGCATTGGCCATGCACCCCCGCACCTGCCCCTGTTTCCAGAAGTGCTGATGTTTTTGTTATCAATGCTTCTCAAGTGATTTCCTGTTTGTTTATTTATTTTTGTAGCCATAGTCTCCGTGGCAGCTGCCAGGCTGTCCCTAAGCGCCTGCACAAACCCACCTGTAAATGCAAAGTTAAATGTGGTAAGTCACACGTCAGGCTCTCTAGTCTCCTGTTAGAAAAGAAAAACAAACAAATAAATAAAAATATCCCTGTGCTCCCATCTTAGTACTGGAATTGATTTTTCTTTATAATTTCCATAATTATCTGAGTCTTCGGGTACCATATGAGAGACCATACCCTGTAATCATGGCAATGATCCTTCAACAATTATTCATCCTCTTCCTCCTAGAGCTCTTTATGGGGGCATAATGTTCAGGGGTGAGAGACCTGAATCAGTTTAATTCCTCTGTCTTTTTTCTTTGTGCTTTGGTGCATTCAATACTTTTGTCAGATGTAATTATATCTGGGTAATGAGGAGATGAGTTCTGAGCTGAAGTGAAATAGTTACAAGGTGTGTGAGCTTGTCCCACACACAGAGACAGGAATTACAGGCTGAGGAATAAAACTTTTCCCTGTCAATGTGATCTGAGAGGTGTCAGAGGAGCTGCAGCTACCAACAACAGAACAAGCCAGGGCTGATTCAACCTGGCTCCAAATGCAGATGGCAGAAAGCACCTGGATCCTAACATTTGTTTAGAAGAAAGCTAGACAAAAAAAAGAAAGAAGGAGTACAACACGTAGATTCTTTAAAAAAGAAAAAAAGTTATTTTTAGAAGAGGCCCCAAATTAGTAAAATCCTCCATGCTACATTTAAGAAGCCATTCCAGTAAACTCAGGAGGGTCTGGGAGATAGTGTCTGAATGCTCCAATTGCCCATCTCACCCCACAAGTGCCTCCAAGACACTGGGGGTGCACCAGCTTTTCAAAGGCAGCTGAGAGCAGAGCCACTCCATCCAAGTGAGCACCAGACTGGTTTTATAGCTGCTATTTTTTTTTTATCCCCTGTTTTTTTGTGAATTCTGCAGAAGGGGAAAGGGTGTGGAGGAGTCAGAGCTGGAGCTCCTAAAGGTGTAGCGTCCAGCAGCTGCTCAGGAAATATCAGAAATCCCCACGTCACCGGGCTGGGAAGGGCAGCAGAGGGAAGTACAAAAGCCACTACCTATTCACTGCGGCCAAAGGTGCTTCCTTTAGCTCCTCTTTTCTGAATGTGGTGGGGAAGGGCTGGAAGGACCAGCCATAAAACCTGAGCTGGCAGCACGATGGTCGTTTCAGGAGAAGCTGCTTGCACAGGGGAAAGGGGGCACTGACCTTGCAGCACGGGGGATGCACACGGACACCCCGGAGGGGTTAGAGAGGGAAGCAGATCCTCTGCGGGGCTGGCACCCTGCCTGGGGCACACACACTGCTCTGGAGTCTTCCTGTCCCCCTGCCCTGAGGGTCTGCAGGGGTCCTGATGTTGCAACTGTGTAAATTTCCAGTATTTTGCTCATTTAGAAATTAGAGTGATTGTTCCCTTCAGGGTGGCTTTAGCAGGTCGTGTCCTGCTCCCTCCACAACAGAGAAAAAAGGATGGGATTTACTAGAAAGGAGGGTAAAATCTTCTGTGTGATGTGACACCTGACCTGTCACCCCTAGCTCTGCTGCTGGCATGGGCTGGAATTGTGGCTGAACAGCACTAGAAGAATACAAATGGTAAAAAGAAAAGTTTCATTTGAACTCAAAACTCCCAGTATCTGCAGAAATCAATAACAACAAAAAATATGTGGATATTCATATCATTCATTTCACATACACTCTTTTTCACAGAAAAGTCAAATTTCTCTCAGACCCACTTTTGCCCCCGCAAAACACCTCACTGAACTGAAATCTTCAACCTGCTTTGACTCCTGTTCTCCTAATTGAGGTAAATGTGGGAAATATGGTTTTACTAGGAGGTCTCTCAGCAGCATCTATGTCACTCATTGCACTGAGTTCCCCAAAGTGTGCTGAAACATGTTGGTACTAGGACAGAAGAAAGTTTTATGAAAAAGTAATTGTTTTTCCCAGCTGGCTTCACCCAAGTGCTGCCAAGATAAAGCTCCTCGCTCACACACCTTGGCTGTTTGCCTGCACAAGGTCTCCAAAATATCCAGTGGGTGGAGACAGGGGCTTTTCCTTTCCCACCAGCTGACCCATCATGGCCAAACCACTCCAGTTTGAAACTATTTTTAATTCCAAAGGCAATCCAGCTGATGACATAATGATTGTGGGAGCAATGCCACACAGGACACCTTCTAGGAGAGCTGAGAAAAAGGCAGGACAGTCCCCCCAAAACACTGTCAGCACTGGGAACACCCCAGGGGAGCTGCACGGGGCAGATCCTGGCTGCGCCCATGGCCTGCAGCCTTCTCTGCCCACAGAGATGCCATCCCCTTGTTTTTAGCAAGTGTGTTTGTTTTTATTTTTTTTCCTTTTGTTTAGACATTTCCAAGTGGTCTGCTCCAGCCTCAGCACACGGGCAGCCCAAAGCCTTTGCCCCCAAAAGCCATGGGAGGTTCTCCGCTGGCTTCAATGAGGTTGGAGCAGCTCACCCATTATCATGCCCACAGCCAGGTCACTTCAAAAGCAAGATTGCAGGGTGATATTTCTCTGCAATGCTGGGCTCTGGAAACACAGGTGCCTCCTTGTTATATTACTCGTTTGGAAATGTTTATGGAAATATTTGAGGGAAGGGTGGCTTTAGCCCTCCAATTACTGGGAGCTGCTTTCTGTCCTACAAGCCCAAGGCCTGAAGGTGCATCCAGAACAAAATGATCAGAAGGAAAAAAGCAGGAGTGTTGTGTTTGGTTTTTTTTTTTAAGGTTTCAGTAGATGTAAATGTACTTCATTTTTCCTCCAAAGTGTGCAGTTCTGATCAGGCTTAATAAAGCCCCTTTAGACCAAGGATGTGATAAATACAAACCAGAAAATGATGGGCTCTGTAGCTTCTTGGTCAGTACCAGCACCTGTGGTGCCATCACACGCTTTGCCCTGTGAGAGGACACAAGAGAACACACCCATTGGTGTGTCTTCACTCCCTGGTGAATATATAGGAGTCTTTTTACTATGACCCGAATTAAAATGTATTATGATTCAGGGATACCAAATTTCCAGTAGCACGAAAAGGATTTTCTGTCCCTGTTCCAGCAGCAGGACATGGTTGGACTGTGTTGTTTCTGTGCTTCTCTTCCCTTCTTCTCCTCTTCCCTCCAGCCTCAGCAATCTCCCTCCAAGTGATGGGCCTCCCTATTAAAATCTCAGTCATGTTGCTCCGAGCCCCCCAGACTCCTCACATCACCAGCTATGGACACCAAATGAAAGGTAGATGGTTTCTGTAGGGACAGAGGGTTCAAGAAGGATGTTGGCCCCTTTCCCAAGCTGGATGAAGTCAGGGAAAACTCATCCCATCCCTCCAATCGGTTTGTAACAGCCTCTAGTGAGCACAGACTGGGGCCTGCTCCTGCCTGCTCCCTGATCTGACCTGTCAAGGGCCTGGCATGCAGGCACTTTGCTTTTCCTGGAGTGTGGAAGGGAGAATATGAAAGAGGATATTACACAGGACAATAAATTTGTCTCTTGGCATCCTGCTTTGATAGGAGGAGGAAAATAAAAAAACAAAACACAACACCATAACCAGCACTTTCAGGACAAACTTCCTGGCAACAGCTCTAAAAAGAGGAGGAAAGAACCCAAATGGCTCATTACAATTAGGTAAAAGAATTTAAAACCACACATCCTTAGAGCCAGTGAAAGCCTGAGTGCTAAGCAGGACACGGCTGTGGAATGGCCCATCCCTCCAGTGGCATAAACCCCTGAATAACGCTGTGGTATCCTGGCAGCACAGACAATAGTAATTTGGGTGTCCTGGCTGTTAGAAGCCTCTGTCGTGGCTGCTGCATTCCAGGAGAGAAAGTGGCCGTGCCCTGGGCCAGTGCATTGCCACTGCCCGGGGCAGCCACCCTGTGCCCCTGGCGCTGCCACTCGGCAGAGCTGGGGTGCTGGCTAAGGAGCCATGGGGTGCAAGCAGGAGGGCTCAGGGGTGTCCCAAAACTGGTGTGCATGGCTCTGGAGGAGCAGGGGGCTGGGCTAGAATTCCATGTCAGAGAGGAGGTCGCTTCTCCCACATCTGGGTGCTTTGAAGGCAGCGAGGGGCTGGCAGAGCGGCACAGACCCGGAGGTGCTGCTCCTCCTCTGAGTCACCACCCTGCCTCCTCCTGCTCCTCACCTGAGGGGAAGGAGGCTTCCCACCCTCAGCTTCCCGGGTCACTCTGATCAGGCAGTGCCCACATCACGCCAGCTCTGCCAGTCCCTGCGGTGGCAGGCAGAGCCACAGCTCACCCTTCTCAGGGCTGGGCACCGGTGACTTGACTTTGTCACTTTGCTTTCACCTGCAGAAGCCAAAAGCATTAGTAACCCGTGGCAGGGAGCACAGGGCAATCTTCTTGCTTGGGCAACACACAGGTCTGCACCAAACACCAGTGTCTGAGCTTGCATGGGGTGTCTCACCTGGTTATCAAAAGCAGCGAGCAATCCTGCATTTAAACACCCCAAACAAGCAAACACCACCTTTCTGTGGGGCTTTGCAGGTGAGCTACCAGCCAACAGCAATACCCATGGACAGCTGGACAGCAGTGTTTAATGAGATTTATTTGAAGTATTAACTGCTGAATTTAAAGCTCACCACACTGCTTCTGTTACATTGGACTCAAAATATCATGGAAATGAAAATAATTGAGCTGCAGGTTGCAGCAACTGTTAGGAAATAGTGGCAGGACAGTGAAAGATATGTTGAAAAGAAGAATTTCAGTATGAGGTCTATGGCACTGAAAAAATTACTGGTTAATCATATGCTAATTAAAACATCACAGAGAGTCAAAATTTCATATGGAGAGGTAGCAGGGAAACCATACTTAACTAAATAAGGATCCACTGTTAGTGGAAGTCAGAAACAAATCCTGAAGTGACTGAATGAATAGGAGCAACTGTCTTCACTTATACTGGCTGAGAATATTATTTGTTTTCAGGGAAAAAAAGGGGTTAGGTTAATGCAGAAACTAAAAAAAAGGCAATTTACATAGCTTTTTCACACTTGACAATAGACTGAAATAAAGAAGGATTTAAAAAGTATTTTCTTGTTCAGAAAAAACAAAAGAAAAATGCTGTCTGTTCTGTGTCTGAGCTGTCCATCCAACAACCTGGGATCATTAACCAGGTCCACACCATTCACAACAGAAAACAGCAGCATTCCCTGCCCTACGCTCCCTCATCTCTCCCTCCACAGGAAGATTATATCATCAAAGCTCCACTGAAATGTTGTTTTCCAGGGATTCCGTAGGTAAGTTGGTCCTAAAGGTAAAGTGCATTGATAGGGAGATACGGAAATTCAGAGTGTTTCACTCCCCAGGCTCCATAGCAGAAGCTGAATCTGTCACTTGCAGGGGGTCCCACTGTATCCCCAACGGCACTGCTGGGACACACGGCATTGTCCTGCAGCTTCGGCCGGAGTTACCATCACATCCCCCAGGAAATGCTCACACAATTTTTCCAGTGTTTTATTGCTGATCCTTGGCAGTTCCAAGTAACGACAAGGAGCTCGGCTGAGTCCCCCTCCAGGTCCTGCGAGGAGCCTGTCACGGGCTTCGTCACCTGTGGGTTGGCTGAACCCTTGTGGGGACACCTGGCAGCTCCTCATAGCCGCACTGGAAAAGTACGAACCTGAGATCTGTCACCTCTACCCTGCTGCGTGTCTAATTATCTGCCCAGGTATTGCATGGCCCTGCTGGGAGTCCTGGCAAGCCTGCGAGACGTCTGCTCCTCCATGGCTGCTCCGGCTGGAGACTCCCAGGCAGCAGGGTTGTGCAACGCAATAAAAGCGATCCCAGAACAGTGTGTGTCCGATACACCTGGATTGGTTTGCAAAACAGGTGTGTTTTTGGCTGGGCAGGGTGGGTCTGGCTGCACCTCGCACGTCGGGTGGCATCAAAGGAGGCACAGGGTTGAAAGTGGGTGAAGGAGACAAAAGGCAGGGTTGGGAGGGAAGCTTGGGTGGAGGAGGAGAAGCGGGAGAGGTGGTGGATGAGAGGCTGGAGTGTGGGTCGTGGTTACGCTGCAACACTGCCAAGGGAATTACCTGGGAGTGCGTGAGGAGAGAAAGGCAAGAGCTGTGCCAGAGCAGGAGCGTTTACTGGATGGAGAGGATGAATGTGCCACCCCTGCCCAGAGCTTGGCTCTCTCCATTACTGGGGGATTCCCTGAGCTTAGAGGTGCACAGAGCACCTCAGAGCCCCACATCTCCCATCTCCCAGACCTTCCCCAAAAGCTCATTTTCCAGCTTTTTTCCCCAGGCTCATTTTCCCTGGCCATGCTCTTTGGGAAAGGCAGCAGCTCTCCATCCTTTTTGAGGTGATAGAGGCAGCCTGAGTGTGGATGGGGCACAACTGGGACGTGTAAGGGTGTGAAAGGTTGGCAGGAGGCAATGAAGGAAGGATTCAAGGTCTGGCACTGCCTGCTTCCACCCCGAGAGGAGAAGGAGCTCTTCCACACACGGCATATCCTGTCACCCCAACCCTGACTTGTCCAGACCAGTCGGTGGCCTCTGTACAGCAATTAAACTTTGCTGGAATGGTAAAGCCAGTCTCTATAAATCCAGATCCAAACAGAGTATTTTTTATGATGGAGGCCACAGCTTAATATAATTAACTGTGACTTACACGCTGGTTACTCTGGTGTGATGTCAGCTTCTCCACACTGTTTATTTTAATTAAAACAGAAATTGTAGGTCTTGAGTGCTGGTAATTACAGCCCGTGGACTCAATTTGCCAAAGCCCCTAATTAACCTGTTATGTGTCTACCTGACTTGAGGTGTTAGTTGAAACATGACTGGTGCAGTGGCATTATGTTGTCTGCAGTGATGGAAATACAGTACGAAGACATGACAAGCTCTGTGATGGGGGATCCATATTTTAAGCTATTCTGCATGACATTCCTTTCACTTTTATGTAGATTACCAGTTTCCTACATGAGACTTTGTAAGTGATAGACTTGCTGAGAAAATTGATTTGATGAGGAGTAGCCCTTTTCCAGAATAATTGTCTCCTGTAAATGCTCAGGAGGGTTTGTAAATCTGGTTCCTTTGTGGTAGCAGATTGCAGCAGGACAGGGTGTGCTCCTGTAGGGGTGTCTGTCCCTCTGGAGAAAGGCCAGTCATCTTTCACCTTCATGCTTACAAATACTTCTGCCTGTCCTTGTCAGCTCCCTCTGCCTCAAGACACTCTAAAATGCAAGTACTTCTCTTCCCAGGTCAGCCACAAACTCCTGTCATTCCATTCCCTCTAATTTCCCATCTCGTGCCTGCTGTCATGTTTATGGTAACCATCCCCCCGTAAAGGCTCTGCATTTTCCCTTGTTCCCATATCTCCATAGCTATTTTATTTTCTCCTTTCTGGACCTGTGTGGACCAGCCAGATGGTCAGGTGTTTCACCACCAGTGCAGCAGGGAGTCCTGCCATTGCCCAGAGTGGCTGGGATCAGGGCCTGGGGAAAGACGCGCTCCTTGGCTTTTTCCATTCCCAAAAACCGCAGCTGTCCAAAAGCTTGGAGCTGCACTGAGTACAAAGAGCATTAATTTAACCTGTAAAATAAATGCTTCCAAGTGGAGCTGCTTTGCACAGATCAGCCTCCACACAATTTGAACCCGTGGTTTTGAGGTAAAATATACAACAGGTACAAGTTAGGCAGCTCTCTGCTTAGATTTGCCATTTCATTGTCTTTTCTTATAAATTTTTCCCGCTTCTCATTTTTGTCCCTTGCATGCAGTGATTTTGCATCTAACTTACACCTGAATGCTTATTGCAACAAGGCAAAGATATTGCAAGACCAACATCTAATGCACCCACCCATCTTCAAAAATCTTTGGTTTTGGGTGAAAAGTCTCCTCTCTTCTTGAGCTATTAGAAGAAAGCAGTCTGCTCTTTTAAATACAAATGTGAGCCATGGTACTGCCTTTTAATTCGATGACATAAAAAAAGAATGCAAGAATTTAATTGATGGGCCATATATTTGAAAAGAGAAGATAGTCTAAGTCCAGTTTATGCTAGAGAGATAAACATATGAAATTCCATAGACTGCTCTTCCCTTCAGTTAGGAGTTAATGATATAGGATATCCAGGTTCTCTTAACCATTTTAAGCACTTTGTTTGCTACAGATTTCCCCTGCATTTTGTGGGGCGAGGCAGTGTATTCCATGTAACCTGTCATCATTCAGAGCTGTATTAGTCCATTAGTCCATGAGAGGAGAGCTGGGGGAAGGAGAAGGGGATGGAAAGAAAGGTACATTGTGTGTGCACAATACGTGTTAGCCAACATCCCACAACACATTAATCTTCACTGGCGAGGAGAGACAGGCCAGCTCCTTGGGGCTCCACCACTATAACCCTCTCCTCTTCATTCATGAAGATAAATGCCCTTGGAGTGATCAGCCATCATGTTCTCTTTATGCATGTGCCAGATGTTGTCTTGTAAGTCAGCCACAGAGAGAAAGCTTCTCCAGAGTGAGCAAACAGGAGCCAGCAGCAGTGACCTTCCCACAGGTGTGCCTTCCACCCGTCTGTCCGTCCTCCTCCATCCACTCTGCTCCCGTGCCAGGAGCTGGCAGGTCATCCATCCTCACCTGCTGGGTGGAGCCAGGCTGGGGGAGCCCCGTTCCCATGGAGATTGTTACTCCTTCCCCATAAGGTGTAAATGACAGGGTTTTCCTAAATCCATTGCCCAGGAGCATCTCACGCAAGGCTGATGAGGAAACAGTGAAGAATAAAATGGGTGTGGAGTTTTCTGGGGCTTGAGGAACAAGCCGTGACAGTGCATTGCCTGGCACGGTCTTGTGCTTGCTTTCCCTCTTCCTCCCTTCCAGAGGTTGGACTCTGCTGACCTCAGATAACCCAGCAAAGTGCCCAGTGCCACATTATCCACACTAGTTCTGGAAGATGTCAACCATGAATTGCTTTTCCAAGCTGTGAGGCTGTTCAGAGGCAGGGGCTGCTTTGGAGCACGCTTACACTGACTTCCCCTGCCCTCTTTCTCTCCTTGTAATCCCTATGGACTCAGTTCCCACTGACTTTGACATAGCAATGGCCAAAGCAGGGAAGCAAATCCTGCGGATGGAGTCCCGGAGCCAGCTGTGAGGCTGGACTGCCCCAGCGCCTGCAAGTCTGAACAGAGCCTGATCTGTGCATCCTATCGGTCACTGCCTCCTCCCACCCCAAGACTCTGAATTCCCAGCAAGGGCAGCCAAATCCAAGATAAAACATAGAATTAAAGAGAGATTAAGTTTGTTTCAACAGCAAACTCTTAAATGTTGGTAATAGGCATGAGTCTTCTTGTACAGAAGGAGTGGAATCTCTTCTCCTTTGGAAAACAACAGCCAAGTTCCCATCCAGGCCCTCCAGAATCTTGGTCTGTATTGCTTCATATATTAGAAATTATTCTAGGTAATTATATTGCTGTTGAATTAAGGGAGATACAGAAATGGAAACTCCAAGTATTTTTATTATTATTATCGCTGACAGTTGCAAGGTTCTGACTCAAATGGGAAGCTCAGAGTGCCTTAATTTGACATAAATAAAAGAAAGACCCATGGGCTCTCAGCATTATTTTGTGTCTTGAAGAAATACCCAGGAAACACAATTAGCAGAATGCAGTTGGATCATTTATAACAGAAAACCCAGCAGATTCATTAAAGCCTCTAGTTCCAGCTGTTTGCAGCACACAGGGTTAACTGAAGGCTTTCTCCTGCAGTGCTGTGGGACACTGCTTGACAGGATGGTGTGTTAATCCTCCCAGGATATGCATGGAAATGGCTGGGCAGGTCTTCATGAACTGGATCAATCAGAGAGCAGCCTCGGAGCTGGCTGCTCCATTTGGCTGCCGTTCAGAAACACGCATGCCAGGGAGGGATAACTCCATCCTGAGCTGCTGTGTATCAATGCATCAGCTTGTAGACATGTGCTAGACAGCTTGAGGAGGAGACTGCCATGAATCAGCTGTGTGAAAGGGCTTGTGTTTTCTAAACGGGAGCAAACTGCTCCAGGCTCAGATTTAAGACTCGGGTTCAGAAGACCAGAAATATGTATCCTCTCACTTATCTCTGAGCCCTGCTGTTTTCCCACAGATCTCCCCACCTGCAAGTGCAAGTGCCCGTGCCCAGGCTGGTACCTCCTCCTGGTTGGGCAACTGGGTCAGTAACACCATTGCTCAACCACAGAGCTCTACTGCTCTCTGACATAGACCAGAATGAGCTCTGGCATCCTGCAGTCAGGAGGCTCGAACACCTCTAGGTTACAGGTCAGGAGTCCACACACCAGCATATTTAGGCTGCAAGTTCATGGCAGCAGGGACCGTTGCTCTGTTCTGTGTTTGGATAGCGTCCTGCCCGTGGGGCCACGGCTCCAGGTTAGGGCCCTGCAATGCCACACTAATACAGTGAAATTAAATAATAAATTAGCAGCAATAGCCGGAGTAATTAGCACTTGCTTTGACTTGTTGCCACGGACCCACCAGCCACAAACATTAGTCAGGGTTTGTGATCATGTCTTCCAAACTGCAACTGCTTGCAAAACACCTCCTGTCTCTTCACACATGGAAAAGGGGGAAAAAGTCAGAAAAACCATTGTCTACAACACATGTCATCACCCAGATCCTTCTGGGTTGGCTGTGTTTTCCTCTAGCTGTAAAAAGTCTAGCTGTAAAAAGTGAACCTCACTCAGGTTCCATCGGGTGCTTGAGTACTGATCTCTGCCAGATAAGGTCCTACACTGCATCTCCTGTGGGGAAGCAAAGGAGGGATGATGCTCAGCTGGATTTCTTCTCTCTGTCATTGAGTATCAGCCACAGCATGAGTTAAAATAGGGGCATAATAGGATAAATGAAAGGGAGTGATTGAGAAGATGTGGGCGACGTGACAGACAAGAAAGCTCCTTGCATGTTGATGAGAACAGCATTATCCAGGCGATGGTTGATTTCTTTTTGTCTTGTTTAAAGGGGCAGCATCTTTGAGAAGCCTGTATTTCTTAAAGGATAATAGTTATATTGCAGAAAAATCCCATGTCTTCCCAGAGAATCAATTCTACATTCATTTAACCAAAAAAAAAAAATATTCAAGGCAAATTAAAGCAACAATTTCAAAAGAAATCTAGTACGGGACAGGAAACCTTTGCAGGAGTTTTCAGCCAAACACACAAAGAATGGGTCTGTGAGAAATGGGAACCCAGTGTGAAACAAGCTGGTATTTCAGTGAGGTTTTAATAATCCAGGGCATCACAACAATGGAAAGTCTGCCAGCACTCAAGAACTACATGTGAGAAAGGCTCTTGCAGCCTCTCTGTTCGTCTTTCATCAGAGGTGCTTGCTAATGCCATCACACCGTTCTGCTTTTATAGTCTATGCTTTATACACATGCATTATTCCCAGGCATTTACTGCAGCCCTGCAATTTGGGGAAGTACAGAACACGGAGATCCATAGAAGGTAAATGCGTAGACGGATTTGAAAGCAATCCTTGCTGAAGGAGCCTTAAGGCCTAGGTGTGTTTACAACCTTGACAAAGTTACAGAAAGATGAAAGAGAAGGTGCAGGAAAACATATAATTAAAGTAGCGTGATGTTACTGTGCACTTATAAACTCAGAATGAATGTGGAGAGCTTTTATCACAGGTGGTGCTGCTCTCCTGTCACCAACTTTCCCATACAGAGGTCATGCAGGCACAGAAAGGCCAAAAAGAGACATCAAGACTGCTTCTACACAAGGCACAAGTCGAAGAGGAGTCCCATCAAAGGTAGTTTGGAAAGAGCAACAATAATGAACAATTTGCTTATGAAACAGAATAGTCTGGAGGCAGTTTGAAGAAGGCAGCCCAGGTCAAAGCTGTTGTGATGGGAAAGAACTTTTAAATTGTTCCAGGTTTAAAGGGACCCAATGTTCCTTCTGACTGAGGAATCAGTTCCAGCTGGAGACCGGCCAGTTTAGGATCTGTGAAGAGATACCAACTCAAATTCCAAGGGAGGACAGGAACTGGTAGGTATGATTAGACTTCTCATGCATTTTATCTATGATCTTGATAGTCAAAGCAGCCCAAACCAGACAATTCTGATGTAGATTGAAGCAGCCATTCCACAAGCATTTAGGGACAGTTCCTGGATTCAAGGTTCTAGTGTGAATTGTAGTAACAATCAGTGAGAACAGCGTTATCAGGGTGATGTTCACAAAGCCATAGTGTTGAAGACAGCTACTGCTGTTCCCAGAGTGAGGATCTGCTCTGTAGCATGTTGGAAGGAACCCAGTACACCTCACAGGCTCTACTATACTCCACTGGTACTACTGGGAGTTAATTCTCTCATAAGCCAGGAGCAGCAGTGTGGCAGCACGGCGCCCATAAGGAGGGAAAGGGACAATGATGTTGATCCAGCAGTGGGATGAGCTGCAGCTCTCTGTGCAGAAAAGACTGCACCTCACACTCCTGCCAGTCAGCCAGTCCAGTCCCCCGCTGGCATCTCATAAATCTGTGCCAATCTCATTTATGCCCTCCAAACTCATCATGTGAAGGTCCTGCACAGACATCTACAGCTGTGCTATCCTTCTGCACAGGTTAGAGGAGGTGCTGTAGCCCAGGAAAACACCCAACCTCTCACCAAAACCTTCACCCCACTGCTCCACTGTCCCAGAAGCTGGTGGAAGTGAGCTGCTTTCACCAGCTTTTAGCTTTCCCAGTGTCAGTGTCTGACCCAAAATGATACTCCGGATAGTTCTCTATCATACCACAAAAGTGTCGCAAATACTTGTCGTTGCCTCAGTTTCCCCTCTCTGAAATGACATCTTTGAGAGGTCACTTTGGTCTTTGAGACACTCAGCAGTTAACAGTTTTCTCACTGCCATTGGGAACAATAGGTTTCTGTGTTCCTTACTGGAGCTCATGCAGGTGATTTCGTGGGATCTTCTACTTACCATGGCCAGGGGTGCTCACACAAGGAAAAATTACATCTGCAAGAAATAAAAAAACTGGGCAAAGAAGTGGAGGGAAAGCTGAGACCATGGGGTGGTGATCCAGCTTGCTGGAGCCGCAACAGAGGACAACAGCAGGGCTGGGAACCAGAACCTCCTCCTTCCCAGGGCCAAGCCATCCTTTCAGCACAGATCTCTGCCGGGAGGCTTTGTGTTCATACCAACAATCTCGTTCATGCCCTAAATTAAGCAGGAGATTTCCTGTGTCTGCAGAGATTCCGACAGCAGCTTTTGGCTGGGTGGAGTCCCAGGTATTCTCTTGTCTCAGGTGCCATCCAGAACCATCAGGGATAAGAGTGATCCCACTGCTGAGTGGCCTCAGCTGTCATCAGCAATGCAGTGACTGTTCCTTGTGTGAGCAGGTTACAGCTAAGGAAAGACAAGGTGTGAGGGCTGTGTTTATTTCACTGTATTTTAATGAAGAAACTGGAGCTGCTGTCAGCATTACCCGTGGGTGCATCAGCCACAAATCAACACTTAAATAAATGAACTAAATGACGTGATGTCAACTCCATATTCACAGCAAAGTACTTGGTCAGAGCACAGACCGAGCACTTTGTAGTGTTCAGCCTATCCCCAAAATAACCCTTCGGGTAAAAGCCTGAACTAATTAACGAGTAGGCGTCCTGTTCTGAAAGGCAAAGAACTCAGGGGACACAAATGTTAACACTGAGTATCACCGAAACTAATCAACACTAGAAATGTCTACAAAAATCTAAATCTGGAGTTTCTCGTCCTCACCTCACACCAGCCAGAGCTGCAAACAGAAGAGAAATCTCAGTTGCTCCCCCGGGGTGCCCGGTCCCCCTATGCCCCAAGGGGGTATTGATGGGAACCATCAGCAGGAGAGTTTGGTTGGTGCCAGCCCCAGGGATGGAGCAGGGGGAAGAGGGAGGCGGGTGACTCAGGAATCCTCCCAGCTTCGAGAAGTGAGAGTTGGTGCCAGCCCAGGTGACTCAGGCTCTAAGGCAGGTGCCTGTGACAGAGGCTGCAGGCCCTTCCCATCCCTGAGCCCTTTCCTGCGATGCTGCTCTGGGCCAGTCCCTCAAGCAGTGCTGAGCTGCCTCAGTTGCTTTACCAAGGAGCACTTTGTCCCCAAGAGCAGAGGGGATTGCTGTGCCACTTTGGTGCACTGGTTGCTGTGGACAGGCCCTGCCATTTGTCTGGGGGGGCAGTTCCTTCCAGAGCTTTTCATATCCCATCCATGCATTGCCTCCTGGACATGCAGTGGAGGTACAATACTTCCTACTGCTCTTCTGGCCTCCTTTGCCCCACAGAGCACCAATATTTCTACATGAAGCCATATGCTGCTGCACTGGCAGTTTTCTGCTGAATGGCAGCAAACCTTTTCTGAAAATAATACTAATTTACTCTCTTTGGCCCTCAGTTTAACCACTCAAGTGTTCCACTTTAAGGAGGTGGCAGCTGCTTTGATCTGCTCCAATGAAAGTGGATAGAAAGTCTGAAGCTTGCTGGAAGGCAGCTGTTTTTCTACTGTGGCCTTCTGGGAAGATCTTGTGGGTAAGGGAAGGATTAAAGCATAGGTGATGCCTCTCAGGACCTTAATTAGTAGAGGGAAACACCTTGATTGCTGTATTCTGTGACTGTCTCAGTCAGTTAATACCACCTCTGGGGCCCACACTGCTTCTGCACAGTCATCATAGCAGCTCTCCTGGGTGCAGGGAAAACTGAGTAGGAGTGATGAAGAGCTGAAAAATACAGGAGCCTTCAACTGCATCTACATTTTGGAGGGAGCCTGATTAATTTACACAGTCTTTCTGGGTTTTACAGTCTCTGTCCAAGGAAGATCTCCTTCATGTAGGAAATCCATGGAGTTTGGGTGCCGCTCTGCTGACTGTAATTAAGTGCTCCTTGGCTAAATGGTTTTGTTCAGTTTATATGTGATACTTTCCTGGAAGGCTATTAAATGCATGCTGTTTTCCTAAGATAGAGGCTTTTGAAGCTATTCCAGGCTTTCATATAAAGATTCTTTTAGTCAGTTGCAGTAAATAGGAAGATGAATGCTTTTCTGTGAGTGCCATGTGAGGCCATTGGAGGCAGATGGAGAGTCCTCAGCACAGCTGTTTTTGTATTTGGTGACTGGGCTGGTTCCCCTTACAGAGATTCTGCAGAAGTCCAATGGATTTCAGAGACTTGTGCAAAGCTGTCCTGGTATCACAAACCCCTGGTGCAGGCAATCAGGGACTTTCCATCAGTCCGTATGACACAAGAAATGCTATTTTGAGATGTCCCCTCTTCCTCTTACCCAAGCTGTCTTCAGTGTCTTTAGGTTTTGAGTGCTCTCTGTTCAAAGCAGGTCAGAGCCCTTTTCTCCCAGTCAGACAAAACGTTCACTCGTGCAAACCCACGGGCAGATTAAGACTGTTCAGGAGCCTTGTGGCATGAAGGCGACCTCAGGGCATCCATGTGGACCAGTGTGGGTAGGTTGGTCTGCCCACAGGTGTCCTCTGTTGAAGTCTTCCTCAGATCTTGCCTTACTTTCAGCTTTGCAGCTTGAGCAACCATCAGTCATCACCTCAACAGTGCCAAGGTCAAGACGGAGCAAATAGATCAGGCTGTGGCAGTTGCTCTTCTATCGAATCCTTAATCCCTGAAATTAGTTACTAAATTAACCAAGGCAAGAGCTGGACTAGTCAGTTAGTTACTGCAAGAAGAAGAAACCATCCAGGTTATTTCTTAGGAAGGAACTTCAAGCTCTCTTGCATATTAGAGATTGAGGGAACAGATTTCAGAGGAACTTGCACAGCTCATTTGATTCCTCTATGCAGCAAAATCATTGTAATTTCAAATCGTGACTTGCAGGCTGCAAACAGTGATGGGTTCTGGGGACTGAGAAGGAATCTGAAATTGGATCCTGGCTCTGAAGGAGGCACATGACCAATCTCCAGGCATCCCCAAATTCTGATGCGGGAAGAGCTGGTTCTGAATGCTAAAATTGTCCCCAGTTCTATTAAGGTCCAAACTGATTTTTATAATTTTTTGTCTGAATACTACCTCATATAGAGCCCACATACCCCTCACTTAGGGATGCTTTAAAATGGGGATCAAGTTCTCCTCTGTCACAGAGCACTGAGGAAGGATTCAAAAACTCAGGAGGAGCCTATTAAATGTTTTAGGGCAGGTTGCCAGTTCTTTTGCCAGCACACAGACTACTACAAATTCTTACACGCACATACATAGTTCAGACTCGCCCTGCGCAGTGACACCAACCACATTTAATTCCCGTGCATACCATCCCTCTTTGCCAGCCTCCTCTCTGACGCTTTTTTCCTTGTTCTCCACAAACACAAATCTAAATTCAGTCCCTGAGTTTCCATTAAGGATGAGCAAAACAGAGCTTTAAACTCTGAAGCTGTTTTAACCCATTTGCTCCTGGATCAAAGAGCTTCCCAGTTTTGTTCCAGCAACTCAGGAAATTTTCCCCTACTGAAATCATGGTAGGAAAAAAAAAGGGGGGGGGGACTAAAAAGAAATTAGTTTTACTAAGGTGGAGCAGTTTTGTTTCTCTGTTGTGGTTTTACTTGCAGAGATGTGAGTTAATGGAATGATGGTGAATACAATCTTAGGACTGATCTGAGTCTTCTATGAATATTCCTTTGTGGAGCACACTCCAGTGTATTCTGGTCTGGACTTGTGGCTGGGAGTTCAAGGTCACATTAAAGAGGCTGACAGTGCAGCTCAGATCCTGCAGCACCTGCTCATGCCTTGGCTCTGATCCTTTTTCAGCAAAACAAAAATTACATTAATAACTATAAAAAACCAAGCTCCTGACATGCCATGAGGTTTCAGTTTGATTTTTTTGTTGTTGTTCTTATGAAGAAAGAAGCACTAGCTGGAGCACAGGGTAGGTGTATCGTTCAGCACTGATGGAGTTAATTGTGATCCCTTTTCCTATGGCCATCCACCACTGGGTGAGTGTAGCTGCATTGTCCATGATCACAGCACTGTGTTAAATGTGCTGCTCTTCCTGGAGCCATAATGTGAAATACTCAGGGCTGTACTAACAAAGACCTTACACTCCGTCTTGTGTGTGAAAACATGGAGCTTTTCCATGAGCAGTTCCTGGCCCCTCATGGCATCATGGTGCAGCCTGTGCTTTTACAGTTCACTGAGAGCTGCCTCAGCAGGTCCACCAGAAATGTCTGTTTTCCAGGATTTAAAATTTTGCTGAGAAAAAAAAGTTCAATGGGCTGAAACTTGGCATTTCAAGGCTCATCTGAGGAGTCATTTTCTCATATTGCTCCAGATTTCATCATCTTCAAAGGGTGAATTTCTATTTCTTTGCTACTGAGACTGGTAAGAGTCACCAAAAGAAAGAGTGAAAAAATCTGAGTATTAACTTCAGATCAGGCGTGTTTTAAATTGAGCAATGAGCACCTTGCGTATAGAGTCGTGAAATACATATTTCCCCAACAGGGATTTAGTTATTGATAAATCCACGATGTGATGTAGCAACAACTTCCAGTGTTCTGTGAGATAAGAGTTATCATTTAATCAGCCAGGAGAATGAGATGAAATGGATACTATATAATAAGCGTTATTCTTGTGGGGGTGCCAACTCCAACCCAGCAATTTTAAGTCGAAGCTTGCTGATGCTTTTCATCACTCTGATCTGGTCTGAGCTCTGTGCTCTGGCTCACTATTGCCTGTTACCTGTGTAATCACGGGGTTCCTGCTCTCTGGAGAGGCAAAGAGAGGGTTTCAGTCACAGTCTGCACAAGCCTGTCCTCTCCCTCCCCATGCTGGCTCCCTGGGTGGTTTTGCTCCTGCTCCTTCAGCCTCTGCTCCCACCAGTTCTGCCTCTCATCCTTGCAGTTGTTTGGAGAACTTACAGAGGCATTTTGAGTGAATGTGTAGCATTGGCTGACAAATGGAGGATTTCATGGCATTATTTGATCTTTTGATGTGAGTCTTTTAAAGAAATGATCCATCAACATTATCTGCTTTGATATGTTTTGCCCAATTCACCGATTAAATTATTTTATTACAAGTATTGCATGTTTTGTAAAGGATTTACTTCTGTCTCATGGCAAGAAATTTTCTCAAACATCTGCTTGCCTGCCCAAGTTTTGGGTTGCTGCAATGACCTTAATGCATAGGTTTCACTGAGCCTCCAAAAGTGCTGGCTGGCAAAACGTGAGATACCTGGGCTCAGACCAACATAAGGTACATGGAAAACAGAACATTTTGCTGCACAAATGCAGAACATCCAGAGCATTACAGGTTTGCACCTGTGCAATTACTTTGATGTAGTCATGCTGGAGCAAGGAGAGAAAAAAACCCAATGTAGATGAAGCTTTCAGCTGACAGTGAAAATAAAAACACAGCTTGTGGTTGTTGTGTGAACTGATCTGTGATAAAAATGTTTGCATAAAATTACATGCAAATGGCTGGGAAGTACAAACATACCCACAAGAAAGTCTGTTCCACTCAGGACCAGAAGCAGAAGTGCTGGAAACATAGGAAGCAAACTTGACCTAAAGGAAGTTACAGGATGAAGGTGAGAGCTTCTTTCAGCCAGAATCAGTGATTAAGTACTCCGTTACCTCACTGGGCAGGGGATCACCCCTCGGTTTGGCAAGTGAACAGTTCCTATCTAGCTCAGAAAAGATTAGGTAGGCACCCAAGTTGTTGCTGTTTTTACAGAACTTAAACATATTTGAAACCTGTAGAAGCGCACGTCATGGTGAGTAATTTTTGGGACCCCATCTGCCTATGTGGAGGTGGAGGTTGGGATGGGCATTCAAGATACAGCAGAGGAGGCAATCCCAGTCATCTGTCACACTCACTTGGTCAAGTCATGATTATTCTGGGTCTCAGAAATCATAAATACCTTGGGGAATGAGCACAGCCCAGCCAACAGGACCATAAAGTCCAGATCAGGGCTCAGCTACTGAAGAGAGTTGCTCACGTTGCTCATGTTGCTCATGTTGCTCATGTTGCTCATGTTGGTGTCTCTTGACTATTTCTTGAAGGAGATCTTCCCTCATCTTTTGTCTGCAGGTGGCTTCCCCTGCAGAGTGAAGGTGGACTTGGCTGCTTGTGTGCTGAACTGTCTGACTGAGCCACCAGAAATGTAACCAGGGCTTTCCTGAGACAGCAAAATACATGGGCATGCCTCTTTTTAGGGGTCTAATTGGGCAAAGATATACATGCATATACATATATGTAAGTGTGTGTAAATTAAAAAAAAAAAGGTTTCACCCTCATTTTAACCAAAGATAGGAAAAGTAATAATTATAACTTAAGTAGCATTGATGCAAAATGACAGCAGTGTTTTGCTTATCTGATCTTATCGTTGCTTTGATGGTCTGGTTGCACAATGATTACAGCTAACTCTGCAGAGGCTGAGAGATAGCACAATATTGCTCATGGAGGTTATCATCTTGCTGCTTCTCCTCACAACCACACTGTCATTAATTACCCAAGCTTGAGTTTAACCAGGAATACTTCTCTTTAATATATATTTCCGGCTCCCATATATTTCAGGGAAAAGCAATGACTTTATTGGCAAGGAGGACAAACAAAAACAAACTCTCTTGCGATGTTAAGCACATATAAAAATCCAGATGTTTCCAGCATCAGGGTTAGGGGTTTTTTATTTTCCTTTCTTTTGGTCTCTGTTTTCCTGCCAGACCCACAGGAAAGCACACACAGAATGAAGCTGCTCTCCAATGGTAGCTTTGAGGTGCAAACTCTACAAACAAGAAAAAACAAACACAGTCCAAACCAAGCGTTTTCCTCCTTTGTCATTTGTTCGGCTGCTGCTGGGACCCAGGCTCGTACCTGGGGTAAGAGTTTTTCCTGTTTCTTCCAAGGCCACGCTTATGTGACCTGGGGACTTCTAAGGCTGGGAAAGAGGGGGCACGAGGGGGTGTCTCATCTGGCAGATCCTTCCTGCGAGCCGTCGAAGCGGGGGCTGCCCATTGATCCCGAGCCGGTGTGTGGCGGGGGAGATAAAGTTGTGTTTGTTGTACATCTCACACTGGCCAGGGCATCCTTATCTCTCCTGCAAATCGGGGGCAACATGACTTGTGTGGGTTCTCGGGGAGGTTGGGGAGGGGAAAGACCTTGTGCTCAGGACTAAGGAATTTCCCTTATTATCTGATTAATCTTTAGGACTTCCCTGCCTTCCTTCCCCTCTTCTTACAATCGCGCTGTGTGTAGGCCTGGAGGACTCCCGGGAGTCTGAAGGACACAGTGATTTATTCTTTGTTCATGACTGCATTAATGAAGGGCAGTAGTCTTTCCAACTCGGTGGGTTCTCTAGACTTGATAAAACTTGCATAAAAACACTGGGAGGATTCATTGCTACTACTCCTCTGCTTTATTAAATAGCTGCTGCATTAGGCACTCTGCAAAGTATTAGTGCAATTAGTGATCTACATTTATATAAATTTGATAGTGACCTGTGATAAGAGAATGATACCATAGCGTCTTGCTGATGCCACTTTTCTTCTCAGAGTGTTATTTCCCAATATCTTACTCCATCCTGACCCAGCAGTAATGAAGTCAATGGAAACTTTTCTTTTGATGTGAGAGGGAGCAGCAAAAAGCTCACCCTTAAATTCCTCACACAAACCTGACTCTCATTAAAGTTGCTGGAAAAAATATATGTGTCCAGCTTGTATACGGAAATTATGCTGATTGTCCCTTCTGGCTGTAACAAAAAATAACTCCAACAAAACCCAAAAAACAACAAGCAAAATAATTTAAGAAAGAGAGCATAAGTCCAACAAAGAATATTTTTCCAGTGTATTAAGTAAGTACCGTATATTCCATGGTTGTGCTTACTGCTCAGTAGGGGAACTCATTTTCAATGGAGGATAGCAAAGTTAATCCTGTTCTGTTTTCTTTTGCTTACTAAAAGAGCTTGAAAGACAAGCATTTGTTAATTGTATGTACAGAAAATGCACATGCAGAGCTCAGTTTAATCCCCAAAGTTACAAAGATTCCAGGAAAACCAGTTAAAATTAGAGAGAGGGAGAGTAAAGAGGAAATTCCCTCTTTCTGTTTTCCTTTTTTTTAGCAAAAAATTTTCAGATTGTGGTGGAAAAAAATTAACGTTGAAAAACATCCCTCAGTTCCACTCTGTAAATTCGGGAATTACTGTCAATTTTATGTATCCCATTTCATCGAGCTCTGGCAAGAAATTCACTGATGGGGAAAATATCTTTGTTACACAGGGAATCTTTTGCTTTGCCGTTATTGGTTGTGCTAACAGCACCTCCCAAAACACTGTTAGGATCTAACTTTTCAGCCAAGTTTCTTCTGGAAGTGCTAAAACAGGTTCTCTTTAGACATATGAGTGCTGCCTGGCCATGAGGCTTCCCAGAGACAGACAGAGAGTGGCCATTTGTGTGACAAAATGTGCAGTTCTGCCAGGCAGGTATAAAAGGCATCTTGGTGGCAAGGCCCATGGTTTGGTCTCTGAGCAGTCACTGGGTGCTGGAACAGCCCTCACTGAACTTCTGTTTCCTCTCTGCCCAAGCACAGCACGTCACACACCACCAGCAAAAGTGATATTTGCAAAACTGGGAGTTCCAGTGCAGGGCTCCAAAGTAGTTGAGGAAAGTCACTCTCCAAATATCTGAGTCACCTCCTGCTCACCATCTACCAGCGGGTGCTGCTGCTCGCTCTGCTCCTCGGAGAACCAAATCCCTTCCTGGGCTGTTGAAAGCACGAGAGTAGCTGGAATCCTTAGTCACCTCTCCGTTAAAGTCCTGCCCTCGCGTCATTGATGAAAGACTTGATCTTCTGCCGTTTTTACTACAGGAACCCTTCTCTCATCACTTCCCAACGTGCCATAGCAGGACAGAGCTGTGACCCATCCTCTTGTATTTGCTGTTCCAAGGCACAGAGGGCTCTTTCAGAGGCACAGTCCCATTTGGGATTTCTTTCCTAAGACCCGGTCCAACAGCCATCTGTTGTGCTCTGTTTGTTCACCCATAGCAGGGCGTAGGAAACCTCATTTCTCCCAGCCACGGGTGCACAGTGACCAGCAGCTACCTCTTCCCTAATTTTTTTCTGCTTGGCTCTGTGGTTACAGCATCTAAACCCCGTTTGGGTCCCTGGCAAGTCCCGTGGCCTCCTTGACAGAGAACTGCCTCACAGGTTGTCTTTAAGAGCACGGACGGGCAGCCTCCAGCACAGCACCTATGCTGTGTGTTGGCTTCTCCCTTTGCAGATGAGTTTCTGAAATCTCAACCAAATGCCTGAGTTGTTCCTTGTGTTTTTAAGAGGAACTGGTGTTTTTACACGCCCAGGGATGTTGACAGGCATTGATTCATCCCAAGAGGCAATCCGTGCCTTCCAAGGATGGCTGGTAGAGGTTATTAAGGCACCAGCCATTGAAAGGTTGGTGTCTCTATCTGGGATGAAAGCAGTGGGGATTAGATTGAAAAGATTCAATATTCTGGTCAACATTCCTGGGGAACAGGGGACTGCTGGTATTTGCTGAAGATTTTCCTTTGGGGCATGGGATTTCTGGTATTTTTCCATCTCAGATTTTAGCCCCTAGAACTCCTCTATTCTCATAGCAGAAGAGCTGAAGCAATGGGGAAGCCAAGACTGGTCCCACACCCTACAGGAATGAGGATCCAGATCTTGCAGAGGCTGAGAGACAGGACAATATTGCTTGTAATGATTATGGTGCTGCTTGTCCTCAGCACACCCACACTGTTGTCAGTAAGCCAGCAGGAAGAAAAATGCCTCCAGGTTGCCTGAGTCCCTTCCTCCCAACCACTTTTGGTTTTTAAGCATGTAACTAAATTAGGTCCTTAAAGATGTGTAATTTCTATGTATTCACCCTAAACGTGCACAAGAAACAGCATCCACAGGAAGAGCTGAAACTCCATCTATTTAAGCATTTCTCACAACAGTGAAACTCAAGAGAACGGCCCAGCAGGCTGATCTCCATCTCTGCAGTGATGCTGTGAGTGGATGTGTTTTCATTAAGCAATCCAAGCCTTCACAGATCTAAAGACCCCCTTACACTTCCCCTTGATTCTGATATTTTTTTGCCCAACTCATCAAAGCTTTTCCCTCAGTTCAGAGATAATGGAGAAGAGAAGGAAAGCCCAGCCCCTCTGTGATTCTTCAGGACCTGCTGGGGTTCCCAGTTCATAGGTTCTTCTCATTATCAAGAGGTTTTGCCCACCCCTGCAGCTGACTAAGGCTTGGCTTGTCCAAGGAGGCAGCAGCCATGGTTAGCTGGAAATAAGAAAGGGAATAATTCCTCCTACACACTCAGAGACCACACTCTGACCTGGTGAGTAAAAGACAATTTATGGGCGTTTGGGAGAACTGCATGGAGACCACCTTATCCTGAGGCAGAATCAGAGCCACACTGTGGGTGGGAGCTGGAAGAAAAGTCAGAGGGGAGTGGGAGAAGAACACAGCAGGAAGAATAAGGGAGGGTGAAAGATTCATAAAATCATTTTAAAAGATCCTTTTTACTCCCTCCTTGCTGACTATTGGCACTGTAGACTGGACACAGGCACTTGGCACGACTCAGTCTCTGGGACACACACAACAGGGACCTACCCCGTGCACTGCACACACCGCAGTCCTCCCACCCACAAAACCTCTCCAGGGCCCTCTCTGGGTTTATTTCAGCTTGGAAACCCACCAGATCTCTGATGTCATCCCCCACCGGGGCTTGAATTCATTTCAAGTTGACTGGTCCAGCACAAGAAACATTATTTTTATATGTATGAGGTATATCTATGGTTCATAAAACACCACACAGGACTGAAGTGGCTGGAGACTGAGTGATAAACTGAGGCCAAGTATTTATACAATTGGTTCCGAAAAGGGATTTTTATTGATTGAATGCATCATTTTTTCCCATTATACTGTTGGGGCTACTTATGTCAACCCTGCTGCACAGACTGAGGCTCCATATATTGCACAGAACTCGAGCATAGAGACCAGGAGGAAAATTAAGAGGCAAACCAATTAATACATTCAGTCTTGTGTTTATTAGATGCCTTTTGAAATTACTGCTTTTTGCCTTTAAAAAAAGACTCGAAGCTCAGTCACTGAAAGTCTGGGAAACCCTCACAGTCTAGGAGTGAATTATTAGTTTTTCTTGCATGAAAACTCTGTAAAACATTCACTTCATGGCAATTGATGAAGCATTTCAGCATGTCTATTTTATCATCACATAGAAAGAATCCAAGAACATTTTACTGCCCACTAGAGCCTTTGTCCATAAGAAGTGAGTGTTTTGTTCCAGCAATGATAAAGACCTCCTGTATAGCTCTTGTCTAGGGCTGCGCTTTGAACTTTAAAATTAACCGGTGCCGGTAAACAGGAAACACCAGATTACAGTTTAGCTCGCATTAAATTGTCCTCTTGGCTTTTTTTTGTTGTTGTTTTTATGTTTTAGGCAGAGACAAATAAAATGTTGCATCAAAGCTGAGGCCACAAATTGTTTATTTATTGGGGGTATTTTGCACTTTTCATTGCAAGCTGCTGCAGCTGAAAGAAACAGGGTTTGGCACGAAAAGGGGAGGAGGAGTGAGAGCTATAATGGAAGAAATGTTACCCAATAATTAAAATTCAGTGGTACTGTAAATCCTAATGGAAACAACAATGTGTCTTTGTGTACAATTAACTCTGGGCTCCAGTTCATGATAAAAATTCTAGCTCGTAAAAAGCCTTGACCTCAATACCGAGAGCTCAACAGAGGTTCACAGATCTGGCTTAAAAAAAAAAACCAACTTTCACAGAGGGGGAACAAATAATAGCTGGACTTGGTCCCCTAAATATGCTCCAATTATTCAGGGTGGTTGAAGATAAGATACAGGAGAAGTACCAAGGGGAAAATAGTCCCACAGCTCACAAAAAAGTACAAAGTACTGCTTGATGTCTAGAGTGAAAATTCACCCTCCCCCCCTTGTTATCCCAATCTTACATTCTGCAGGGCACCCTGTGTGGTAAAGTCCTAGAAAATCTTTATTATTATTAGTTTAATACTTTTTTAAATGTTAACAAAGCAGACAAAACGAGTTGCTCATTACAGTGAGTGACTGACAGGGAAACATGAAGGACTATTCATTAAATAATTACTACTTTTAGGCAGAAAAAGTTACTGTGCTTAAAAGGGGAAAAACAGTGCAAAATCAAATTGTCTATTCTTTTTTTTTGGTGGGTGTGTGTGGAGGGAGTAATGTCTCATGGAAAAGACAGTTCTACAAATGTCAATCAGTTTGACAAGTAATTATCAGCCTCGAGGAAAGGACGTAGACTGTGGGTAGAGCCCCTCAGAGCAGAGTAGCTCAGGTACTGTGCCACTTAACGGTGGGCAGAGAGGGACTTGTCCACAAGAGCAGATCTACAGTTTATCTGCAAACCTGTGGAAACAGGATCAAACCTCATAACACTTCCTAATCAACTATAGTTACTTTTGTAGAGGATATTTTTTTTTTTGTTTCCCACCGTTTCTAAAAATGGAAGGACAACACAGAGCTTTATGGATGGAAAATTAATTCAAAAAGGTGTTTTGGAAATATTTTTTGTCAGAACTCACCCTAGATTCATACTTGGGCTTGGGGTGTTTCTCTGCAGCAGTGAATCCAACAGCTGTAGCAGATGCTTCCTCCAAAGAAGGTGAGAAACAGGATTGCCAAAAACATTGACGTGTCTGAAGCCCTTAGATCCAAATGCAATCATAAAATCATAGAATCATTTAGCTTGGAAAAGACCTCAAAGATTATTGACTCCAACTGTTAACCCAGCACTGCCAAGCCCACCACTAAAACATGGTCCCAAGTGGCTGTTTTCTGAACCCTTGTTTGCTCCTGAATCCCCTTGATTGTCCCCACATAAGCATCTAAAATTTTTTTGCCATTATTAAAATAGCGCAAGAATTAATGTTTAAACACCTGGGGGATAAAATATCAGAAATGCCTCCTTCACACGCTTGCACTGGAAAATAGAGAAAGGCTCTCCACTTGCCTGGCACCTTCCATCAGTAACTAAGTGCTCAAAAAAGGGAGCTGTGAGTTGCTTCTGAGAGTAACTTACAGCCCCTTTCAACCAGAGCTGTGGGTGCTCAGATATTTGATTGCAAGGCTATTTAGGAGGTGCTTCAAATACAGATAAAGCAGAGAGATGTGATCTCTATGCTTGTGGAAAGCTATAAAAAGAAACAATTCTGCCCTTCAACCACTATCTTTTGATCCTTAACCAGAGGTAGGTTTGGGAAGGAGCTTGCTTGTGTACACTGCAGCGTGCTGGCTCTTGGCATCAGGTCGGTTACAGAAGGAAGAGAGCAGAAGTAGCTGTTTGTGGTAGAAAGGAAAGAAAGCTTAAAATGAGTGCAAGTGTGGGAAAATAGCACTTTCATGCAAATAATCTTTACAGTGAAAAACTCCATCTGCTCTGGCCCTGTGTATTTGAACTTACTTTATGTTGTGCTGGAGAATGCAGATTCCCTGGGAAATTGCTTAAAAACAGAAGTCCCAGGCTTTTGTGTGTCTGTACAAATCCTTGGCATGTCACTTAACTCCATTCTCACCTCAGCCATGAAACACCACTGCAGTTGGTGGGATTCCTCAGGAGAATCATTTCCAGGGAGAAATGGCATTGGCATTTGGTCCATTTTAGGCAGAATGGGAACATGTGCACTCACGTCCCAGACGGCTGAGCATGCTGAGAGCTGGTGACAACAGTGACAACCAATGCCATAAGTCTTGCTGATCCCAATGGGGCAACAGCAAGTCCTTAATCCCCGTGTTGTTTCCAAGCTTCCTGTTTTGAAATTGCCATAATTAAATTCTAAAGACTGAGAAAGCACCAAACGAGTTGCCAAGTTTATGTCAAGCTTTATCAGCTGATCTCATCATAATCCGGTAAATAGCATATCATGAACATCAAATCTAATTAAATCCTCTTGAGATACGGGTTAAAAAACAGACACAAACAAGAATCAAACATTTAAAACCTGCTGCTGTACAATCAGAATTAATCCACAGGGAGAAGTGAATTTCCTTGAAATCTGGACAAATAAGCCTTCTATGTTTTCCTTTCCCCAGTGGCTCACGGTCTCTCTGGCACACACAGTCAGAATGAAAATGCAGTTACTGGGGTTTTATTTTCAACATAGATTGCATGAAATGCACCTCTAAAGTCTGACTTCTAAAGCAGAATACAGGATGGGGCAGAGGAGACATATTTCATTTATACGTATATTTATCTCCAATATTCTCAGCAGTACTTTTGATGCTGCCCATATGCAAGCCAATGCTGTCTTGCCAGAGGAAGCACAATGAAAAAACCTCTACTGTGGACTCAAAAAGGCAGCAGTGACATCGTTGTTCTTAAGCCAGTCCCTTGATCATTACATTATCTGCCAGGCACCTTTCGAAACACCTCTAATGCACCATGGGTGTCTGTGTGTGTGCACAAGCCCTTAGGGCTACACCTATGCTGCTAGTAAATTAAACAGTGGCAGGTAACATTCCCAGGCATTGGAATTTGATAGTCTACATTGTTAAATTCCTAGAACCTGCCCTGGCACATTTTTGACCTGAATCAATTAGCGTTCTCCCACACATGTCCCAGGAATTTAGGAGTTAGCACAGCCAGAGACCATTCCCAAGAGATGCCGTGACTTCAGTCGTCGTGTGTGGTGACAAGAGGAGTTTGATATTATGGACATGGCTCATTCCAGGTCAGTGGGCCTCATTGCCAGAGAACAGCCCTAACGACACCTAATTTTCTAATCAGAGCTGCTGCCTCTGTGCACGTCTTAGCCTACATCTGCTCCATACTTAATTTGGGTACGTCATAAGAGTGCTCTGCCCTGAGCAGATCACATCAGAGCTGTACGAAAGGGCAGCTCAGGACTTTATCTGCTGGGTGACTTTATGAACCACAGCTTTCCTGCACACAGGCAGGAGCTGCTCTCAAATCCAGCCTTTCCAGTAAGTTCCATCAGGTTACAGCAGAGTGGAACACGGTAAATGGGCTTCTTTGTTCCCACCCTTCTTTCTTGTCGTGAACTAGCACACCCCTGGTCTCCCTGATAATCAGCAAGAAGTTGATGTTTGCACCTCTTGCAGTCCTTTACAGAACTCATTCAGAAGAGCATGAATTCATAACAGGTAGTATAATTTCACTCTGAAAAAAAAAACCAAAAAACCCGCTGTCTTTTCACTTCCAGGATTAAACTAAAAATCAAAGTTCAGAGTGGATTCACCTCAAGTGAAGAGAGCAGCCCCTCTGGTGTGGATTCACCCCACCCAGCTTTATGTATCTAAAATAAAACCTCACATTCTCAAGGCTTCTTTGCAGCCAAAGGGACATGACACCAGAAGGTCTTTGGTTCATCCCAGACCTAACTTGTGACTCCACGAATACAAGGAGCATAGGCCAGCAATAATCATCATTTCAGCATTTCAAATTAATGTCTTTTACCTGCAAACCTGCAGCGCTTCTTGATCTGTCCACTTTTGACAGTGCCTTTCAATAGCCTTTTACAAGCCTCACCAACATTTTTCTGTATTTTCACAGAAAATTAACCAGTTGTGTGCCTGTCAATAACTGCAAAAACTACTGTCAGAGTTTCAGACCTGATTCAAAATGAAGTTTCTGTTCTCTAGAAATAATAAAAAGCCCTAAGTTTCATCCCACTAAGGTCACCCTGACTGAGAAAGTGAAGCAGACCCCTTGCAGAGCAACTGTTCATCATGAGTGGCTCATTCCCATATCTGTAATTTCCCCTAAAGCAATATTGAATGGCTCTACTACTTACTAACTTCACAGCTATCACCTGGGTAGATGTTGGACTAAGGAATTCTTCTCCTGTACAGGCTTTAATACCACAATTCTGTATGTTGTGATCATTCAAAAACTCATAGCAAAGATGGGTGTGGATGGAGGGATGGAAGGATGGATGGATGGATGGATGGATGGATGGATGGATGGATGGATGGATGGATGGATGGATGGATGGATGGATGGATGTGGAAGCAAGGGCACAAGAACAGCCACTTAAATTTGCATCTCCACCAAGCAGCAGGTGCAAGGGACCTGCTGCTTCCAGCCACATGGAGGAATGTATCCCAGACACTTGTATTGCAGTACCACAGCCCATTTAAATATCGTTGTGATATGGATTTAAATCAAGCAAACTGCAGTTTGTACCTGTGGCATTTAAAATGTGCTTAAAACAGGATTTTTCTTCCCCGCTCGCTGACTCCATTCCTTAAAATAAATTTATTTGAGTTGCAGAATCTGAATTTACCTGTCTTTGGAAATGCTTTAGTACAGGAGGTTGTGCAAAAGTGGCAATTTGTGATACTTGGGCATTTTGTAATACTGTGACTTTCCTGGTCCTGTTCTTCCTCCCTCTCCACATGCCACTCACACTGCCAGTCACTCCTACAGCACAGCCTGTGTTTTGACAGGCTGTGTTCTCAAAGACCACCCATCATTCCCAGTGTCTCCATTAGGATAGTCCACCTTTAGTTCACCCCCTTTTCCATGAGCTCTGCAGTCCAACAGGCAAAAGCAGCTTCAAAACGAGACCTTGCCAAGCTTATTTACAGAGAGCTAATGACAGAGAAACAATGGCAACAAGGAAGGGAAAAAAATCAATTCACCCGGTCATTTGGCAAGGAAGGAATACACATTTCCCTTCTTCCCAAGGTTTTGCTTTGGGTCCAGAGGGAAAGGTCTGCTGTACTCAGTGGAAATAAAACTACTTATGTAGCTGAGTATCAGAAAAGCCAGTGACCTGTGATGTCTTTAAAGCAAGATAATATTTAACAGCTTTAAAAGGAAAGAAACTTTAATCTTTGAAGACCAGAGATAGCAAACTCTATTATCTGTCAGTGCTATTATTAATAGTGAAAAATAACAATAACACCTTGACAAATTCCATGCACAGCAGATGATCAGCATTAGCTGATCATTTTTTGCTAACTGGGCCTTACGACTTCTGGCCTGAGCCTACATGTCAGTCAGCATGAAGTTGTTTATCAGGTGTGCATCCATTCCTTCACCCCCTTCAGTCGCCATCATTTTAGTATCAAGGCAAAGGCACAGGATGAAAACTGTACCTTGGCACTTCTTAATTTGTTGCAGCTTTGATGCTGGAACAGTTGTTGTGTCTTCAAGATTCTTTTTCTCAAAGACACTGTTCTTCCTCCTTGCCAGTGATGCCTTAGTGTGTGGATGCATGTTTGGTACCTAACGGGCATGTTCCAAGTGCATCAACATCTTTTTGAATCTTGTTTGTACGGCCAGTTGTTGGTGATAAAATCTTTCTCTTCAATGAACAGGATCTTTTACTTCTTTGCAAGTGATCACATTTCTGCCTAACTCTTTGGTGGGTCTCCATATTTTGAAAACAGCAATCACTGCTCAAGTCACACCCAGACCATGAATTTTCTCTTTGGGCTTTGGAGGTGATGCCCTTTCTCAGATGCACTTGTTGAAACTCGAGACTTTCCAACTGTTCCAGCAAGGATCCACTGACTGCAGCTACTTTGCTCTGTGAACACAAACTCAACGTGGCACCTGAGGCAGTGTTTGCTTCCCTTTCCTTCTGTGGAAGCACCCTTGGGGCTGGCTGTGGGTGATCCTGCTGACACTGGGAGTGATTCTGGGTGTATCCTCAGCCTGCTTATCCCCGGTGCTCCATACTCAGCCTTGCAGCCCCTCATATGACCCACACAGTGTGGACACAACAGCCTTGGGCCCCATTTGCAAAGGACCAGACGGGACTTGCCACCTTACACAGCCTGGGTTGAGTTCTGGCTGCCTTTAAAGAAGACACCAACATGAGGTGCTTGGCTTCAGGCTGTCCTTGTGGTAGTCTTATCTTAGCTAGATGTAGATAAAGCCTTTGGCCCAAGGTGGAGCAGCATTTACTTCCCTTGGATACCCTGGGGAGATTCACGGGAGACAGAGAGAAACACGCTGCGGGAGAACACAGCTGCTCACCTCTCATACCCACTTACAAGCAAAGTACCTGTGATGTACTGGTTAGAGTCACCTCCCAGGTGAATAAGCAAAGTCATAACTCAGAGATCTAGGTAATGCAGTCCCAGAGAGACCTTACTTCAGCTTCACAAGGTGCAGTTCTAAAGACTCAATATAAAACTTTTTAATGGAATGGTAGAAGACTGCTGACTGATACGCAGATTAAAAAATGGATTTGAATGACTGGTTTGGGATACATTAAGGTTGTTTGCCAGAAGCTGTTGTGTCTTGTTAGCTGACATCTCATGGTTCACACAGGTTGCAAGGACCTACCACGGACAGCCCTGTTCCAAGAACAGATTCCATTTGACCTAAAGACTCAGGCATGACTCCAAGGCATGACCTAGGCTCATCCTGGGTGAGCATGGCAGTAGATGGCAGCAGTGCACATCACCCCTAATGGTCATGGAACCAAGGTGGTCCTGCTGGACAATGGCCATTTCCCAAGGAACAAATCAATCAAGGTGCAAGATCAACCATAATTGGTCCAGAGGCTCCAAAACCACTCTGCCATTTGATGCAATTATTTTTTTCCACACAGACCTCACATTTCCCAAAACTGAAGGAAAGACCTTGTTCCCCAGTGCCGAGCACCTCTGGCAACGTCTGAGCTTTTGGGTGTACATCAGCAATCACAAGAGAGGATAAAACCTCTGTAATTGAATGTTCCCTCTATGCTCACATGATGCTGAGCACTCCTGGATGCAGGGACTCATTTTGGACTCTGCCTGGAGAGCTGAGCTTTTGTGAAATAAATGAAAAGGCAACAGCCAGGGAACTACCAAGGGCCATCGATGTAAATGCAAGCACGGCTCCGAGGTGAAAAACAAAGGACAGGGAAATGAAAAGCAAAGCTGAGGAGCCATCCTCAGTATTAGCACTTGTGGTTCACTTTCCCCTCCCAAGAAGATTTAAGGCCTCAGTGACAGCTGTCAATCTCATCTCCCCTGCAAGAGCAGGTTGGCTTAAGTGGTGTGTCAGGAGGGGATGGCAAGAGAGATTTCCTTTTGTTTTTTTAAGGAATTAAAGAAGATCCTGTGTCTTTAACCTTCAGGATAACCTTGTTTCAGCCTGGTTCTCATTGCTGGACTGCTCCTTGATGAGCTTTTTATGCCTGATTAATTAGTACACTGAAGGGAAGTGGGGGCTGCTGTGTTTAGCAGCTTGTGCCTCCTTCTGACTAATCCACCACCCAGCTCTACAGCTCCAGAGGGTCTGCAGTTGCTTCTTTCATGCCTCTGGTGTGGGGTTTCATTACTTCTTTCTACTTTTTGATTGTATGCTTCCTATTGATTTAGCCATATTTATTGAGGGCTAGCTGGAGACCAGTTTAATTTGAGTTGGTAGGCTTTATTTCTCCACTACCACAAAACTTTTCAAAGAAAAAGAAAATGCAGATAGAGGAGTGAATGGTCCAGATTTATGGAGCATTATCTTCCAAAGAGTCACTTTTACAGTGTTATTGATGCAAGAAATCATAATTTTTTAGGAAGATAACTTTGCATATGCCATTATTGCCAGTGTGTGTGCAATCAAGAGAAAAGCACTTTTGTGGTCCTTTAATTTTTAGAAATATGAACCCATAATAATACAACTTATGCTAAATTATTTTGTGTCCCAGTTTTCCCGGGGGTGGGGGGCAGGGAGGAAATACTGACCCTCTTGGTAAATCACTTTCAGCTCCGACAATAAAGAGTATTGGATAAAAGCTAAGCAGTATTACCAGGGATAAAAATGAAGGCAGCTTTCCGCTCAAATACTTTTTTTGGCTAAAACTGGAAAAAGTAAAACTACAAAGCAGATGGGAATGTACAAAAAAAAGTCTTTGGCTACTGGAGTCAGGGCAGGTGGTGGCTCAGTCACTTTGTCACCCTCTAGGAGTTACGGGGCAGTCAGGTCCCATTCATGGGGAAGAAACGGTGTGTGAGCGCCCTTGAGACACCTTGTGCAGCCTGCACACCCCTGTGGGACCAGCCATGCCCTTGGTCCTGCTCTGTCCCCTTTCCTCTCTTCGGGTCAGGTGAGGGCTTTGCACCGGGTCAAACAGGAGTTAATGACTTAATGTGGACATGCCCGGGTGAGGTTCTGCAGGCTCGCCAAGGGGGCAAGCAAGGTGAGAAACCGCCCCTCCTGATCACTCTCGGTGAGTCAATGAGCTTAAAGTTAGCCTGAGGGTGTGCCTAACAGCCCCGTGTCAGGTGCTGACAGGAGGGGAACAAATCTGTGTTTGGGGAGAAAAAAGGAAAAGCTTCTTTCTGGGACTGTAAACCCAGCTACAGCAGGGCCCCTCCAGGCTGTCGGGAGCTGGTGTAGGTGTTGCCCAACCTCTTTTCCAGCTGTTTCTGAGCTTTGGTGATGCTGCTGTGTCCTCAGCAGGAGAACGCCACAGGAGCTGCAAAATGGCACTTCTGTATTCCAGGGAAAAGCCTGCTTCGTGGCACCGTCATCAGTGCTCAGGAGCTTTCCTGGGTACATGATGTGCTAAATTCAGAACTCACAGAGTAACTAATATCTCAGAGAGCCAAATTCTCCTTCTTGCTGTAATTCCAGGCGTGGAGCCGTGGAAAATGGTCTGGATGGGACTTGGAGAGGCATGTAGCTCACCTCAGTTCCCAAGGCAAGATCAGGTCTTCTTATGGTGTTCCTTTTTTGTCTAACCTGTTCTCAAAACCATCTGGGAATAAAAATCCACGCCCTCCCTGGGTGATCTCTTCTGGTGCTTACCTGGGCTTTGACTCACTGAATGGTGAATTCCCCCAGTGTGGTGCAAGGAGACGTTATGTAGAAAATATTCCTTTTACGGGAGGCATGGTAAAAAAAATTGGAGATAATACATGAGTATCTCACCTGTCTGGTATTCAGACACTCAGTGACCCTGGGTAACCCAGACCAGGCACTTCAGCTGTAAATAACTTCACAAAGTAACAAGAAATCTACCCCTCTGATTTTGAAAACTCTTCCAAAGCCTGCTTTGGTAGGTTGCATTTCAAAATAGCGTCCTACTGGTTCAGTGACACATGTAGCCCTATTTCACCAGAGAGAAGTTCAATGCTCGGCCAACCCAGCTGGGGAAGCTTTAGTTCAGTTTAACTTTGTTAAGGGAAAACAGAACAGCTCATTTTGAGTATCTTTTACCTCCAAAGTACATGACTAAACCAGCATTTTTTCCCGTGGTAAAATCCTGTTCCTTCTGGAGAAGCTGAACTGGGCAGACCCCTGGAAACTTTCTGCTGCACTGGAGGGCAGGAGGGTGCTGAACTTTCCCAGGCTCTGCTGAAATATGGGGTGTGTTGTGGAAGCAGAGGAGCACCATGAGACAAGATGCATGTGGTTTTCCATCCTCTTACCTTGGGTTACTCTGAGACGTGGCCCAGTGAAGAGTGACATGAACTGGGGTGTGAGGAGCACTTCCTCTATCAGGAATTCCTCTGTTATCAGCAAATAATAACTATCCCTCCAAAATATTAGTCCTGAGCCACTGCCTGTTGCTGAGGGGATCTAAACGCTGATGCACAGGGCATGGGTGAGACACTACAGCACAGCCTGCGTTTCTGCCATGAGGAGTGGCACAGCACACAGCCTGGGAACATCTGGGAGGCCCCTCCACATGGACAGACCTAGAGGGCTTGGTTCCAGCCTTGCCCAGCAAAACTCAGGGTTCAAGGAGGCACAAAAATCCATTAATGGGGCAGTGTAGCATATGTAAGGTGGAAAATAACCACTACACACACTGCAGAGGAATAAAGTGGTCATGGAGGATGCTGAGCTAAAAATTTCAGCAGTGTCTCCTTAAAGAACAGCAGCAAGCTGGTGCCTGTGGAGTGCTCCAGGAGCCCCACCAGGCCCCATTAGCAATGGCATGAAACTTCCTTTTGCAATATATTTACTCAGCGAACTCTGGAGCTCTGTCACTGGAGAGAAGAACATGCACAGAGTGGAACAGATCCCTCCTCACCTTTCAGAACGGGGTCAAACACCAAGTTCAGCTCCCAGGGACTGCCCAGGTCACTGCCAGCCAGCACCTCCCAGTTCCCATTTCGGAGGAAGTGAAACGCTTTGGTGGGCTCCGGGACTCCTGATTCCTCTTTGCACAGAACTCAAAGAACTTTCCTGTCCCCTCCACGTGGGCACTTCCCTCTGCCACAGAGTGACCGTCCACCTCCTGGCCGCTGCCCTGGCCACCCACCACAGCCTCGGGCCTGGCTGCAGCAGCGAGCGGGGAAGGAATAGCAACCCAGGCACATTTTTGTCCCCAGGGTCCTGCATTTATGTGGCATCTCAGCAGGATGCAGAGATTGGCTTCTGAAGAGCTGATGTCTTAAAGCTCAGCACAGAGGACAGAAATACAAAAACTTACAAGAAAAATTACGTGCAATATGGCTTAGAGCAGCAAAACTACTCATTGTGCAGCGTCGGTAAGCGCAGCACAAACACATACATGTGTGCAGGGAAGGAGGGAGATTGGGTTTGAATTAAACTGAATTTCCCCCTGACTCCCAGCAGCCAAACTGAAAAATAAATTATTCACCAAGGCTTATTCCTGAAGAAGCCCTGCAGGACTGCAGGCCCAGGCCACTGCCCAGGTGTGTACTATCTAGAGTTCAATTTGATGGCACTTTGCTATCGAGAGGAAACAAATTAATTTTCCTCCTTTGAAACTGGGAGACACTTGCATTAGGCCATGCATAAAATAAAAATAAGGGGGTCCTGGAAGAAATTACTGAGAGCAATAAGTATCCCAAGCCATTGCCTGCTGAGAGCTGAAGGAAACAGAGGTTGAGATGAGAAGAAAATGCAATTTTATTCCCCCTTTAAACTGAAAGTCTTATTAAAACCATTCCTTTGAGGCTGAGAATTGCTCTCTGTGAGTCAGGGCTGTTTTCTGGGTGTTGAGGGGAGAGGACAGCAAACACCTCACAGTGGGTGCCCTCCTGAGGCAACAGCATCACCTCTGAAATGTGCAGGAGGAACAGTCCAAAGAGATTACCTGGACCTGAGCAGAGCAAAAGAAGCTCACAGGACCTGCTGTGGGCAGCTTTCCCGTGGTGGAAGCTGCTCAGATGTGCCTGAGAACCCTCCTGCTGCAGGTCAGAACATCCAGAGACCATCAAAATCTTCAGCTTGAAAGTTTGGGGATCAAATTAGTGATCTGCTGTGAAAAGTAGGCAGATTTTTGTAAAGAAGATGCTGCTGTTGTAAATTAAAAAAAAATTAAAAAAAAAAAAAAGAAATTCCCAGCAAGTGAGACAAGAGGAGCAACTCCCCTCCCGCCTCGTAGCCAAACACAAGGTAATGTTTTGTTTCTGACTAAAACTAAACCATTACAGGAAAAAATGTCGCTTATCAGGAAGTTTGCTGTAGGTTTTGACAGTCCAGCAGTGATTTCTCCAGGGATAACCTGCTCCCTCGTCCTTTGCTGGCGGCGGCAGATGTAGGCAGCCGCCCTGCCCTCTCCCCTGTCTGCCTTGCGGCTTGGGTTAGAGTCACAAAGGGTAAAAAATAGCCTAAGAAATGTGTGCAGGTCTTATCCTGCCTCTTCTTTTCCCTGTCAGGGTTACCAGCCCCACGCTTTTGTCACGACCAGTAAAAAGGAGCAGACCCTGACCCCATCAGAGCCCCGGTGCCAGTGCCAGGGCAGCTGTGGGGAGCCCCGTGTCACACTGGTGCCACGCTCCTCTGGGAGACAGAGGGATAACAGGGTTGCAGCAGGAATGGTTTGCTCGGGGAGCAGCATCCCTGTAAGACCTGCCATAGTTTAATAGCCGTATTTGGTGATACTTTTAATTGGGAAAGATGTCTGCAAAACCAGGAAAGGAATAAAGGAGGTTTGTTTCATTTTGCTACATATCTCTTTGTGAGAGGATATTTTTGATCAGCTTTTCAGTGTAAATGCCCTATTAGTGGTGAGGCAAGATCTGACAAAACTGTAATAATACTTTTCTCATTTATGGACTTAGAGCACTCAAATAATTTCTATCATAAGTCAATGAAATTAAATTAAATATACAGAGAGAAAGTGTGGGTCAAGTTCTCTGGAGTTTGGGTCATTGCTAATTATGTAGCCAGATTAAAAAAACCTTAAAGTTCATATAAAGTGAAGGGCCAAGCAGAGCTTTACCAGGGTTAGGAAACTGCCAAGTGCTGAAGGAAGGGAACAAAGTGAAAACCAGACGGTGAATCATCCTCAGTCGTGTGTGCAAAACCCGACTGGGAATTCAGGCAGGGCCTCTTGTTTTGCTTCGCCCATCCCTTTTATTCTTTTTGCAGGTTATTAATACTTCTGCTAAGAAGCTGTTTGAGGTGTCCCAGAAGGGACCTTCCCTCCAAGACTACCTACAGCATTTTTCTTTCCCTGTAACCTCCCCCAGTGTCCCACTCAATCCTCACTGCAGCAGTGCAGGACAAGGAGGTGTTTGGCTGAGCAGGGGCCTTGCTGAGGCCACTTTGAGTCTTTGCTGACCTGACAGGCTCTGATTGACATCCTTGCTCTAGCTTGACATTAAGACACAGTTTTAAAGATGGAACTGGATATTTAAGGGTACATTTAGAAAATGTAGAAGGGGAGAAAATGGGGAGGAAGATTAAACCAGATAATTTCTTCTGACCCATGTATTGTGCTGCTAGATCTTTCAAAAAGGAGGGACAGCACTGGCAAAAGATATTTTCTGGCTGGCAGGCAGAAAGAAGAGTAGAAGACTTGAGGGTAACCTGTCTAAGAAAGGTATGATCTTTCACCCTTTTTATTTTGGCAGACCAGGCTACAAATTGCAAGCAGCATTTCTGTTTCATTGATTGCATTTGCAATGGGTTTGCCCAGAAGTAGCAGACTAGCTGGGAATTCAATCACAGTAAATCAGAAGCCACCAAGGCAAGGGAGATAAGAACCCACTGCACCCCAGGACGGGTCAGGATGGGGTTTGTGGTGATGGTGAGTGCTCAGGACGGGTCCTGAGCTGCAGCTGCACAGACAGCCCCAGCAAACTATCTCAGCACATCATCCCCAGCCTCAGCTCAGCACCTGGACCTGCCTGGCAGGCTGGGGGGGGCCCCTCACCTGCAGATCATCTGCCAGCACAGCCCAGGGATGGGGTAAAGAGCAGTCACAGCGGCAGCAGCAGAACCTGGAGGGGTAGAAAATGCCCATTATCTCCCAGTCTGCCTTTAGCACAGCCCACTTAAACACCTGTAATTTTCTGAAGACACAGACAGGTTACTGCACTCTTCAAGAGTACTGCTTCTGGCAAAAACCAAATGAATCAAAGAAAAAAAAAACAAACCCAACTTTACTTTAAATTTAACCCTCTCTGGCAGGCATCATATTTTTAGAAGCACTTACCCCATGTTAATACTTCCTGGACGTGCTCAAACACTGTCTGATGTTGCATTGAGGCAAATTAGTGAAGATGAAGGCTCATAAATCCTGAGGAACTACAAAACTAATTAAATACTTGTGTGCAGAGCAATGGTTTGCAGGTCTGTGTTTTCCAGATACCCCAAACGAGCTGTGCTTGCTGCAGGGGCCAGGGAATGGGTCTTGCTTTCCCAGCTCCTGCCACGTCTGGGGGTCTGGGGAGCCTGGCACAGGCGGCTTCAGGAGGCACCATGTTGTGATGCCATCACCTTGTTTCCTTCTCAGTACAGCTGTGCTTGTTGGGATCACCAGCGTGCCAGGGCTCTGCCACACCCCATCCTCCGTGGTCTCAGCAAATCCTCTGCCCATCCACGAGTGCTCCACTGACAGGATGCAGATGGCCCAGAACTCACTCCCTGTTCCTGTGCCCTTCCTGGTGGCAGAAATGGCACCGTGAGAGATGTGTCCTGGGATGCTGGATGTGGGGGCAAAGCTGCCTTTTTCCTCCTTTGGCTCTTCCCAGTCACAAAAGACAAGGATCTCGCAGTCCCAGCACCATGTTCATAAACAGGCTCTGAGTCCTGGACACGTCGTGACCCCAGGCTGCTTGGAAGGAGATAAATGGAAATAACAGAAGAAAAGCTGCTCTTGACACCTCACATGGTGACTGGTATCAGGAATCAGCATCAATCAGCAAGGGGTTCTTCTCCCATGAGCAGTTCAGAAGCGGGCACACCTGATCCCACAGGTATTTGTTCCGTGGCTCCTGATCCTTTACAACATTGAATCACTAAATAAAATGCTGCACCTAAACACACAGGTGAGCCTCTCCACACTGGCCAGGGGATGTGCTTGCAGGTGGACTCAGCCAGGGATGGCTTTGCTGGACACACTGGGCTCTAGCAAGCCAGCCGAGAATTCTGATTATTCTGAGTAGTTTGCACAGTTATTCTCAGGAATGAGTCAAACAATTAAAGCAAAAACCCTGTACTATTTTTTCCTAATGAAAAACTTACTGGTTTAGGGTTCTAAGCCCCTGGCTAAGAACCTTCTTTTTTCCTCTTCAGGGCTGGGTACAGCAGAGCCTCCACTGACCTCAGCTGAAGGTGTCTGCACATCATCTTCAATTTGGGCTCCATTGTTGACAGTTCTTAGTCTTAATATGTGTCTCTTGCTGTAAAAAATTACTTTCCTCTCTCTGGGAGAATGCAACAAGTTTGAAAAAAATACCCAGAAAAATAAATTTTCTTTTTCCCTTAAAACTTCAGTCTGAAATATTGTTTTGGGATGGAGAAGCCAGAATGGAAAGGAAGTCCCACACTGAAACCACCAAAATCCTATAGGATTTAAGGGAGTGGGATTATTTGAGTCGTTCCTGTGGGTGTATGTTTTCCCTGTGCTCCCCTAAGAGCTGACTCCCAGCATGTGCCAGCTCAGGGTGGGGAGCAGAGGGGGAGATGTGACCGTGCCTCCACAATGCACCTCATTGTCTTTTCTTCCCTTACAGCTGTTTTTGTGAGTGTGGGTTTTGAGGGACTCTGCGTGTGGGTTTTGTGTGCGAGGAGATTGCAGGGATTTAAAGGGCTGCGTTTGGGGAAAAGCTAAACTCAGCCTCCACGTTTGCGTGCTTTGGATTACACACCAAGGCCTTGCCCACTCACTTTGTGTTGGCTACAGTTTTGCTCAGGCAAAAAACTCACATGGGAGCGTTCAGACTGTCCACATGTGCAAATTGGAGGATTAGCTACCTAACAATTGGTCCAAAAACACAGAATTGGTGATTTACAGGCTCGGCCAAAATAACAGGTCACATTCTCTGATGGAGGAGCTTGGCATTGCATTACTGAAATCGGAGGAGCTTTGCAGATTTACACCAGCTGAGGATTTGGGCATAGGTGTTTCCTGAGTGAGAAAAATCCGAAGGGAAAGAACTACTCCATTCAGTTTATTTTTACAGAGCAGAGTCTACAGAAAGTGGTCACTTTGCCAAGGAAGCCGGAATCACCTCACGGCTGTTGGTGCATGAGCAATAACGCCTTAAGGGGATTCACAAATTTGTGCTGTGACAAAATTCTGCCATTCCTGCCAAGAAATGGGAAACACTGCAGTTCAACGTCCTTTTTTCTTTTCCTAAACAGAGGGATAAGTGGCATTTTTGTACTTGGAAACTTCAGGCCCACACTTTCACCCTACTAATGGCGACTGCATTCGCAGTTGCAGTAAAGGACCACCTCCGTCATAATTGCACACGCAGCCACACGTGCACGAGCTTTCCCAAACGCCATGCTGCCACTGCCACGAGAAACGTGCTTCCCGTGCACTTTGCTTGCTTTATTTTCTTTCTTTCTTAGCTCATCACACAATGTCAAACGCGTGGAGCAGCCTCTGCGGCTGCCTCATTTATCCAGGGTGCCTCCGCTTCCCTCATGATTCCCACCTCGCTTCAACGGCTTGTAGCTGTGGGATGGGTTGTTGGGATGGAAATGGTTTTGCAGAACCCACAATCACTGGAGTTTGAGACCTACACTTTAAATGTGCCTATAATGTGTCTGTTACTCACTGCTTTGTTTCACTGGGTGTGTCATATGCCATTTTCCCTTAACAAGCAGCTGTTACAAGGCAAGTTTATTCACCCTTGCCGGGTGTTGGAAGATCAAACCACGTGGGGTGACAAGATTACAAACACTTTGCTGGAGGGCTGAAAATACTCTGGAATGGGATGAGAGATTTAACATGTTCACGGAGCCACAGCTTGCCAGTGAGAGGAAGGTGGTACCGTTCCAGAGAGCCGAGGAAACCATAACTGGGCAAGGATGAGATGTGTAAGTTACAGGAAATATTAAAATTCAATAAAATCTGCTCTGACACCCAAGCCTCAAATAGCGCTTCTGGGATGGATTAATTATTCAGGCAGAAATCCGCACCCACCCAAGCCTGCTACCTGCAAATCTGCCAAACCCAGCCCAGCACTGCTCCTTCAGATGCACAGCCACCCTTAAAGCATTTGTATTAAAACCGTACAGCTCTTTGGAGACAGTGCTACGGGGGGGTTGCAGTGTGAACACCACTGCAAGCAAATTTTCTTTTCGGCAGGAGGTCGTGGGGAGCCATGTGCTGGGAGCTCCCGAGAATGTGGGCAGCAGAACCGGCTGCATGGGAAGAGGGGCAGCCCTGAAGAGCCCAGAGCAAAGGGAGCAGGAAAAAAAAGTCAGCTGCATGAAAAAGCAAACAGGCTGTCCTTGGAGAAGGCTACAAGGAGAAACATGAATTTGCACTCAGTTGTTCAGGATGTTACAACCCCAGCTCCTCTTGAGAGTCCCTTTCTGAAAATCCTAGAGAGTAGTATCCAATAAAGAATATTACCACAAAAACCCCAGCTTTCCTCCATTTGTGTGTCTCACTTCAGACACGCGAATTTTTTATTTGCAAGGTTAATCTGTTTCCTTTTTTTGGAGTGGAGGTGAGGTTTTCTTCAAGGTCCAAGTAGGTACCACGTGCAGTCCTTTGCCTTCTGCTGCGGGGGCAGGTACCACCTTCCTAGGAAGGCCTGTTTTAGTAATTTAACCTAAAAATTGTTGGCCATTCAAGAGATATTAATGAGGACTCTCACTTTTTCCTGGTCCCCTCCTGTGGCATATTGATGGCTCTAACTGAAGATCTCAGTACAGGGTATTGAGAAGTCGCTGAGCATGACTAACACTGGAGATAGTGGTGGAATAAAAATGTGCATCTGCCTGGTGCTTTCTCATCTTGCCATAATACACAAATTTGGATTCAGGATCCCCAGAGTCTGAGGCCCAGTTTTTTTAGTTCTAGCCTTAGTCTGGTCTCAGATAAGGAGGCTGGGTTGTCCCAAATGGTCCCACAGCGATTTGCGGTAGGAACGGGATCGGTTGTTTCCTTACAAGAACCATGACAACCTGGAAAGGGGAACTCACAGCATCTGCACACAGAGGAGATTTCAACATCACACATAGCCCAAGCCTGGTGAGTAATGAAAGCCAGGGGGGCAGAAGGTCACAGGCTTGTGCAAAAGAACTGAGAGACACTAAAGAACATGGAAGTGGGTTTCCAAGTAATGAGAGGTTCAGAAGAGCTGAGATGACAGCGAGCAAAGATGACAGGGAGGGAGTGGGAGACTTCAGGACAATTTTACCTCAAACTGCAGGATGAAAACATGAGAGGAAACATACAAGGAAACATTACACAAGCTCTAGGGAAAAATAAACCAGAGATCCCTACAAGAGATTTAACCTGTTTGTCCCTAACACGCTTACCCACACCTCTGCATTTTGGGGAAGTTCAACCATGAACCCACTTGCACCTTTGCCCTCTGCCCCATTTCTTCTGAAGGATAAAAAGTGTGAAAAAAAAAAATGAACTGGTAGGAGGAACGTTCTATAAATCATCCAAGAAGTAGAGGTCTGACATAATTTTTCACTTGTATCTTGCTGTTGATAAGAAGATGATTTCCGAATGAGTAGACCCTAAAGAGAGATACTCCAAAGGCCTTCAGGAAAATTTTACATGCACATAGGCAGAACTGGACCTGAAGTGGAAGTAAAAATGGTTCAAGCAATCGTATAGAATGTTGAAAAAGCATTTAAGCAACAGTGACAGTATTTTGGGGACATTTGTTGGCAAAACTTAAATATGACCACGAAGAAAGGAAGCATACGCACAGTCAATCACCTTAATACCACTGCTTAATGAAGGGGATTGGGAATCAGGAAGAGCTGGATGGCATAAAATCAGAGCAGGGGAGGATGGAATGAAGAGGTGATGCCTGTAACCCGGAGATAAAGGGGACACAGAAAAAGAAGAGATCATGAGGGTATCTAGGCAGCTGCAGAAAATCATCCTGCAGAGCAGTGTTTGTGGTGAGAGCAGGGAAAGTGCCTGTGTGTGTAGGAGTGCATGAATGAGATGAATCATTTTCAGAAGCAGAGTCCCGTGAGCAGCAGAACCAACGTAGCCCTTGGACATAAAGCTCAGGACTGACTGACTCGATTTATTGATGTCTCACAGGGGATGAGCTCATACAGCAGGTTCAGTGGGAGCACTGACAAAATCATTTTCCTTAATCATTTTCCTGAACCCAGGCACCTCTTTTCCTAAGACTTATAAGCACTTAATATCTTTCAATGCACTGACAAATGGGTTGAAATTGGGTAACAAGTCCAAGGGATATTAGGGAGAAATAGATAACATTCTATAATTTTATTTTTTTAAACCATAGATTTTTTTAATTGCATTTATCTAGTAAATTGCTATGAGCAAGTTGAAGCTGATGGAGCTTGCTCCCAGTTCCACAGCCTCATGGTCTTGGGGAGCTGGGTTATCCTCACCACACACCATGTGAATATTCAGCCTGCTGTAATTAGTGATGGTGCAACCAGCTCCATCCCTATGACAAAGGCAGATAAAAGACTCTGGAAGATTTTACTGCATGGAATAGTTGAAACATGGCAAATGTATTAAAGTACTGATCAAAACTTTACTGATATTAATTATGTTTTCAGGCATTTTATTACTTCTTACTTTTCAGCAAAGGCCAGGAGAGGTATCAAAAGACTGCCACAGTGGTGACTGTCCCCGTAATGTCCCCACCAGCACCAGTCAGGAAGTCCTGATAAAAATTCCATTTTCCTTTGGGAAAAAAATTTGTGTTTCTAGGCTTGAGTACTTTGAGCAAAATTTGTACGTCTAAATTGAATTGCTGAACATTTTAGCCAAGTTTTTCCAAGGGCTTTTACATTCAACTTCAACAAGTCAAAGAATCAAGGCCAGTAAAATCTTATGTCCTGGGGGATAACCAAGAAAAATGTTTCTAGAAGCTTCTAGAAAATACACTTAGCACTGTGATTGAACCCTGAAGAAATTAACCTCAGAAAAGACTGAAAATTAGAACTCTCTATAGATTTGTTAATTATTCTATGAAATTGAATGGGGAATCTTAAATAGCCGTTAGACTTAAGTATACATTTTCAGATCCATTATAATTACTTCTCATCTACATGAAAGTAATACCCTAAATAGAGAGTGCTGAATGATTGTAAAGGACAGTAAAGTCCCTGCCCAGAGATACTTAGAATCAGTGGAAATATCAGATGGAAGACAGGGGTAACATAAGCAAGAAAATGAGCATTACTATAGCAGGCAGATGGCTGTGCTGGGTAGAAAGGGATTTCTCTTCCTGCAAAATATTTGAGAATTTTAAAATGTTCCCAACCTGCATGCAGAGGAAGCCAAATCTTTTCAATGTGTTTTGCTGAAACTGTTTTAAAAAAAGCAAATTACTAAACAGTTTGGTTTTCAGCAACATCAAAAATTGTTCCCCAAACTGAAAGAAAAATTTGAAAACACTGGAAAGAGCCAGAGGCTGGATGTTTTCTGCTTTGGGTTTGTTTGTTTTTAAGTAACTGGAAAGTTCTTTCCAAAAGAATAGAAAAAGTAAAAATTACTTCTGTTTGTTTGTTTACTTGCAAAATATTTTGTAGGGAAACACGTGTGATTCACTGCTCACCAGACTTGGGAATCGAATTGTCAGAGCCTGGGAGCTCCTTTCTGGCTCTCCCCAGGTCTCCACTGCTCATTAGCAGCTCTGGGAACTCCAGACCAGCTCAGTGCTCGAAACTAACTTTGTTACTCCATGTTAAGTTTCGAGCAAAGGAGAAAAATAATTTTAGTTTTTTTTTTCATCTAAGTGTGGTCAGCCACCTGCCTTGTCTAGATGAAGGAAAGCCTCTTCTTTTTCTGCAGCTGCACTGGGGAAAGGCCGTGTGCCTTTGCACCCTCACGTGTGGAAGGGCTGGCCCTGTACCTCTGTGTCTGTGCAGCAGACACGAGGGCAGGCAAGGGCAGGCTTGGAACAAGCAGGGACACAGGCAAGTAGACACCCAAAAAAGCAGAGCTGATGTGTTTATCATTAACTTGGGGTTTGTAGCAGCTGAGTACAAAATCTGAAGAAACACCCAGCTGTCAATCAATGATGCAATTTTTTTACCTTGTCAGACACCAGGGAAGTGTTTCTTGTCAGTAAAGAACAAAATAAAACTGCCATGAGAACCACTCCAGTCTGACCCTTCCAAGCAGCCCCTTTGGAATGGTGGATTTGGTGTTTCATTTGTGGGAAGAGTCAGGGTTTGGTCTTCAACTAAACAAGTGAAATCCCTGGGCTTTGGGATGCAGGATCTACACCACCCTTTGGTTGGGCTTCCAGGCTTATCCCCAGGATAGAATATTCAATAAATTAACTGCTTGTCTGAGCAAACACTGCCGTCTACTTTGGTGATGAGCATGGGAATTGGGAGAGGGAGAGGGAGAGGGAGAGGGAGAGGGAGAGGAGAGGCAGTCACTTGCTCTCAAGACAGAGGAACATGTTAGGTGGTTTGGGACCAAAGGGCTGCATCAGGTCCTGGACATTTCACACACAACAAAAAGCTGCCCATGGCATAACTCCAGCTGGCAAGGAATATTTCTTCCATTCCTGCATCATTTTCACTCAAATAAATTGTTGTTAAGATATTCCTAAAACCCATGAAAATGGCCAGAGGCACTTCACTGACAACTATAGCAATTCTATAGGGTTATTGACCCATCCTTGAGAATCTTAAAGAGAAACGAAGCCACCAGGAGAGATGTATAGAGCAGCTCAAAGTACAAAATAAATGTATTCAACTCCATTGCTGAGAGCTCTCCCCTGCCCAGGAGGGACACTCGTAATGGCCCCAAAGAATCCAACTGCCTTCGATATTTCTTGATGAGGAAACAATATGTTCATTTATTAATTTTTAGAAAATGTTATGGCATTTGTACAAGGCAATATTGGTTTGGCTGCTATAGATCTTGCACAGGCTGACTCCTCTGTTTAACTTTCTATATTCTAAATAGGTCCCATTGACTTTCGTGAGTCTGCTTGTAAGTAAAGATAACTTAGAGGATCAAAGCCCTATAAACTGTGTCATTAAATTTTAAGAAGTGAGAAGCTGCAAGTTCTCTTCCCCGGCTGTACCAGCTTCTCCCATGTGTACTAATGAGACCAGTTCTCATGTCACTGTTCTCTGGACATCAGAAGACACAGATTTGATTTTAGGCTTGATTGCACAGATTAAAATAAGCAATAACTCATGAAAATCAGTGTAGGTACACATGGTAGTCAAAATATAGCTGATGAAGTTCATGTTTGTGCTTAGAACCCTTCTGAAGTTCAGGTCTCTACTTAAAACACATGATGCATCTGGTCTGTACAGTAGGTTAGTAGAGCTCATTAGAATTGATTCTCCATGTATTTGTCAATAATTCCAGAAGGAAAAAAAAAAAAACTATGCTGAGATTAACAGAGTGATTCAGCTCAGGAATGTGTGGGAAAGATGATTTAGCCAAAGTGACTGTCTCCTCCACACCTTGTAGGAGAGCTTTCCTGGAGATCAGGCAGGGTTTTACTGATAACGGGGTTTCAAGAAGTAGGAAGTGAGAAAAGGGAAGTGGGGAGGACTTTGTCTTTCTAGAACCTTTTCAAGCCAGTGCAGAGGAATGGAAGAGAAGAGGACGAAAGCATCATCCCAACACTGTGTTTTTACCATCTTTACTATCTTTACTATCTTGTGCTATCTTCAAAACAAATTAAAAAGACGGAAGCTGCTGAAGAACCCCCTAGACAAAGACTGTTCCAGCAGATGCTCTTTGGCTCTACCTAAAGTGCAGAAGGGAGGACAATTTCCAGTGAATCCAGGGCTGGACACTTCCTACCACAAGCACCCCTGGCCGTAGTTTCCACAGCCAAGAGGGACTGAGGGAGCCCTGATGCATCCCAGCCAGCTCTGCCAAGGAGGACATGGGGCCCAGCCCCACAGGGCATTGCTGGAGCCACTCTGCCCTGCAGTTTCTCTCTGACAGCTCAGAGGATGGGATAAACATCCCAGGTGGGACTTCTTGCTTCCTTCCCAAGCTTTCTTGCTAGATGCCATCCAAGACGACCAGCTACTGAATCACCTCTGCAGCCCTTGGCTGTCACCTCCTTGCAAAGGCACAGCTTTCCCTGAATTCTGGGAGCACTCCTGCAAAACAGGGTTTTATCCAAATAAAGAAGCCAGAATTTGAAGGAAGATGAATGGGAAAGAAATCAAGACTGGTGTCACCACACAGCAAATTCTGCTTTTCAGGACAAGACAGGGAGTAGCACCTAGTGCAGGTTCCAGGCAGCACCGAAACCCCAGGGGACACCTTTTGCTGGGACAAACATGCCTGGAAAGGTGGAAGGTAAAACAAGCACATCCTGGGCAGGGGGCACCAATAAATCATTCATGAAAAGAATAGGAAACATCGTAGCCAGGGCAAAGAGAATGCTAATTTGCTTTGCAACCTGATCAAATGGAATGACTGGCCTTGAGGGATGCAGCCATTTTGGGGGTTGATTGCTGCAGTTAATACAGAGCATTAACTTTGCAGCTTTGCTCCAGGCAGAACTTGTCCCAAGTGATCTAAAACTTTCAATGCACTTATTCTATCAGAAGATTTGTGTGTGTGTGTGAGACTGCCTAATTAATGAGTTTCTTTTCAATATTAATATGCAGAAAAGTTTACTGCCTCAAAGGTGTGTCAATATATACATTTTTCTGGTTAAAGAAGCTTGCCTTTGGCTATTCTAAAATATAAAAACTATTAATTAAAGTATACAGTGCTTTAGGAAAAAAAAGAGATCGAATTGCTGAAGTCTTTGGGGAGAATTGCTACAGAATTTATGCCAAATGTCTCAATTAATTGATATGCTAAAATGAGCAACCTGGAGTATTTTAGTAAAGATTTTTCACAAGGCTTCACCTATTCCCTCCCAATCATCAAAGAATACTGCTGAGTGATTTCAAACCAGGTGGAATCAAGAAAAAACAAATGCACAAACTCCTCCCAAACCTGCTGAGTTGCTCCTTTCCCTGCATAAGGAGCTGCAGGGACCTGGGAAGCGTGGAGCCCTTATGGAGTTGCGAGTTGTTCTCTCCCCACCTCAGACCTGTGCCTGGCAGAGGTCAAATGCCACCAGGTTGGTCCTTTCCCAGACATCCTCTGGTTGGTGCCTTCCAAGGCTGGCACGGCCTGTCCTGACAAGAGCAGCTCATGGCAGAGTGCAGCCCGTCCTCGGCCTCACTTCCCACCCTGCGCCTCGGACCTGGGAGACACCAGCAAGGATGGAGGAGAAGAAACATTATTGCTTTCATTTTTGCATATGGGAAACTGGGTATGAATGCAAGACAGGTCTCCAAAGCAATTTCTTCATTATTTTGTCTTGCCTAAAGAGCTTCAAAAACAATTTTCTCGGAGTGATTTTTGTCAGAGGTTATAGAGGAAGCCTCTGGAAAAGCCAAAGGCCAAGAGCTGTGTACAAAGCCGGTATTTTAACTGTGTAACTACTCTTTCTCCCCAGTGGGTGCCTGTATAAAATATTTACCATATTATCCTTCCCCTTCTCAAATTCCCCATAGCATATGATATTATCCTTTCTTACCTGGAAAATCCTGCCATAAACCTCCACCAGTGGCTGCTTAATATGCTGAGCACAGCCTTGCAAAGCCCTTCAGAGAGCCCTCCCAGCCTGTCTGGACCCCAAATTACTGCCTGCAGACACTACAGCAAACATTCCAGGAAAGGGGAAGGAAATAAAGTCTCTTATCTTAATCAGTCTGATGAGCTGATGAGGGAAAACAGCTGATATCCATGGAGCAAGGCTGGAGTAAAGGGCAAGAAATTGTGGCTGCTGTGAGAATATAAACAGCCCATGAGTGTCTTCTCACAGTGGGATGCTCGGGATTTTTGGGTGGGTTTCTTCAGCAAAAATATTCTGGCCAGAAAACTCTTATTTTACAAATACAGTGCTATAGTTTTGGGGTTTTTTATCCTTAGCAGGTGATTATTATATTTCATGTACAGGGTTTCCATAAGCACAAGTTGGCTGGCTGCTGTGAGGTGATAGAAGTAGTAGCTGGTGCAGAGAGTCTTTGGGCTCCTTCAGTTTCCTGCTTGCTGGGGCTAAAAGAAGGATGGGAGAGAAAGTCAGGAAAAGGAAAAACTGTGAAATATGCCTTTTCTTTCTTCCCCAGCTCCCCGTACTTGCAAGGCAGGTCTTTGCAATGTAAGAGATAAGCAGCTGCTCAATGTAGGAGCGGGAGAGTTAAAAAAAAATCATGTGCTTTATAGATGTTATTTGATCTCTAATAAATACACTGAATATGGGATTTTTGCATGGTGCTTTGATCTCAGGGAAGCATATTCCAGCCGAGTTGCTGGCACCCCTCTAATGAGTGGTGGTGGAGGCCCTACACAGACCGCGGCTGGTACCAGTGGGGAGGAAGAATGCAAACTCCGGCATCCCTGCTCCAAAGTAGGTCAAGCTCCTCCAAAGGCAACGGCACCACGTCATTGCTCCCGTGGTGGCAGACGCCCGGGCAGGGTGAAGGGCTGCCCGAGCTGCGAGGGAAGGTGAGGTGTGAGGGGTTCAGAGGCTCCGTTGGCGCAGCAGAGCAGCTCCATATGGCTCAGCCACGGTCACAGCTCTGGAGTGAGAGCTCTGGCAGCCCAGGCTGAGAGCTGCAAAGGACTGAGACACGTTGCTACAGCAGATGCCTCATGTCTGGTACAAACCTATCCTGGACTCGCTTGCAAAATCCAAAACTGCCAGCAGAACAAACAAAAAAAAAGGTTTTTTTAGTCTAGGAGTGTATTCAGCTGCAACCACATCCAGGTGCCTCCCAGCCCTGTTCAATGGTGTGACTGCTCACACAGGTACCTCCCTGACTCTACAGGAACAGACACTGGGCTCTCCAGTGAGTTCTGACAGGGTGCCAGGCGTTTGGAGAGCCAAGCTGCCTTATCTGCACAGCTCAGAAGACTCCCCACACACATGGGCTTTTTAGGATCAGGAACACCTGTAGGTCTAGGGGAGTCCTAATTCACAGCTGACATCTAAGGTGCTGCAATCACATTACTAATAGGCCAGCTAAGGAAAGGAGCCTTTACCTGCTGCCAGCTCCTGTAATAACGTGTCCTAAGAGCACTTTCTTGCTCTTTCAAGTCATGCACACACAAGTTACTTTACAAAGTGGTCTCTTGTCTGAGCCTCACAAACTTGTTTTACTTATAAGGTGTCTTAGATTGGAGCAGGGACTGCCAGAGGGGAAGCAGGGTTACACGGGATTGCACCACAGAAACCACCCAGCTGCAGTGGATTGCTCTTTTTGCCATGGGCTGACTTGCTTATGCAGGTTTGCACTGTTATCAAATGTTTGTTACGACACGGGGAAAAAATACTGAGCTGAGCCAGGCCTGTTCTGTGATCTGGATTATCCACTCTCTGCTTCCCCACGGGAGCTTTCTGGAGAGAGTTTTCTATACCAACCAAAGAAACCCTCACCCTGAAAAGCCCATCTGTGAGAGAAGAGACTGGCAGCAACCATCTTTAAAGAGAGTTTCTCAGGCACCTGGAGCAGCGTGGAAGACGTTATTAGTCCTTCAGCTGGAAAGACTCAGTTAGGACAGGCCTGAGTGCCAGCCTACAGGCTGCTGGCATCTCTCTAATTCCTTTCTTAACTTGTCAGCTGAGTAAGGGACAGTATTGTGTTTCTGCTTGTTTTCACTTTATTATTTGAAATTTTAGAATGGAATTGGCACACCTGAAACTTTGACAATCTGTCTGCAGGAGATGGGCTGGGATTCAAGGAAACTGCTTTTAATCCTGTCTGCTGGGTGTGGGTTTTCCCCAAATCTCATTTCCTACTGTAGGTTTGGATGGCTTCTAACTCCAATTAGCCTTACACAACAAAAACAGAGGGCTGAGTTTCAGAGGATGTCTCGCAGGGGTATCACAACTCAGTGTTGGGCAAGGCTTTTCTATCCTCCATGCCTCCCTTCCCTCCAGAAATTAGGATTTTGCCTCCTAAAACATGAGCTTTTTTACAAGCAGGTGAAGGGCTCTTCTACTGTCAGGGTTCACCATTTTCAGGTTTTTGCCACATCCGTGCTGGCTGGAAACCTTCTTCTCTTAATTAATGCTGGAACTCTGGTATATCCATATGACTCCAAGGTCTAGGGTTTTAAGGAAAACGCCAGGTGTCACGAGGCTCCTCATAAAATCATGACAGTTAGCAAGCTGAATACACAAAGAACCGTCTTGTACCTTTTTTTCCCCTGAAGTTACTTCAGTTTTAGTGTAAGGAATCCTAGGAAGAAAAAGAGAAAAGTGCCCACAAAAGATCCTTGTGTCATGAAGCAAACCCTGGAATCAAAGTCTCAGCTCTGTTCCCCTAAAAAGAGGTAGGCTCTGAAGGTGCAGTCTATCAGACAATACACCAGTTTGTAAAGGTATTGGAAACACTTGCTGGAAAAGCCAGAAGCTGCCAGTTGAAAACCGAGGGTTTAAAATGTGAAGGATCAAAATACAGCAACATTAAACCCTTAAAAAAGGAGGGTAAAATTGAACAAAGAGCCCGGGCTGTGACTGGTTGTCCTCCAGTAATTCTGAAACCTGGCTGAACATAGAAAGAGAGGCCCTGAAACTTCTCCTGGACAGAACTGGTGTTTCTAACTTGAAATGATAATGCTGGATGCTTGACTTTTCATCACAAGCAGATTATTAATGTTTTCTCAGCACTGGTGTGTCACAGAATTTAAACCACTCTTATGAAGAGCAGCGCCATTCTGTGAGCTGTGAAACGTCTGTGGCAGCAAAGCCTGCGAGGACTCTCCCCACACAGGGGCCTGCCATGGTTTATCCCCATCCATGGAATACTGCAGGTGCCTGTGGAGGAAAGGTGGGGAGATTGTCCTGTTTGTTATCATTTCCAGGAATAAACTCCTCCATTCACCACGGATGCTTGGAGAGTTGTTAAATTGTCTTTGCATTTTGGTTTGTTTTTTTTTTCCATTGACAATAACTTTTTCAACAACACAAACCTCTGTGGCCAATTTAATCCTGGTCATCCTGCTCCTCTGATTGCTGGGGGTGATCTAGAGCCCAGCTACCGTGGGGCCAACCCTCTTAGCAAGGTTCTTCTTCAAGGAAAATAGCTGATAACCCAAATTACTTGGCAGCTCCGAGATATTCTAGCAGGTAATTTTTGCAGCGCTGTCAGTCACTCTCAGCCCCCGTGGCTGCACTAGTTGCTCTGAATAACTACAGTAGCTCTGATCATGAATTACTGTGATTTGTCAGCAGTAATATAAACCCTGGGAGGGTTTTGATGCTTTTGCCAGCAACGTGTGAAAGAAAATATTTGAGTGAAGTTGTCTAAGCCAGGTTGGGTAAAGAAAAGGGAGTTGAAAAAGCCAACCTGACCTGCCCAGATTTATTTCATGCAGTGGTGAAACCAGCCCACTGCCTGGATTTAAGACCAGTGGATATATTTAGTCTTCTTGAATAACTCCTGGTGGGTGTTGGACTTCTTCCCCCTGGAAATTATAATAAAATTCTGCATACCATCTAAATAATGCAAAAACCTACTGTAATATCTCTTTTCTTGAAACAATTGTGTATAACAGTGGAAAAACAAAGCACGTCTCTGAAAACAAAAATGTCCTTCTGACAAGAATTGCTACAATTTGGACAGTGGGAGTTTTTCCACTGCTGGGGAACAGAGCAATACCACAAGAAGCAGGAGACAGGGAATCCACACTGGTCCTCAAGTTCCAGATCCTGACCTCTCTGCTGAACCGTGCAGAAATTTAATGTCAAAGAGCTATCCAGAGCCCTTCCCAGGTTACTGCTGGAAAACCTGAATGATGTTTTTTGGGGCCAAGTGCAAGTTCTTCAAGTTTGCCAAGCTGATCTAAAGAAAAAAGTCAGGTAGCTGCAAAGTGAGTAATAATGATGTTCATTACTATTATACGTATATATAGCTATATACATATACAGTAAAGTATGTAATTACACAGTGAGTTATATATGTAATTACATCTATTTTTTCAATCACCCAGGTGTTTGGAAAATTCCTGTTGAAAGTCCTCATATTACAGTCAGACCTTGAAGAAGGATGACCACATTTACCTCTGTGTCTCAGGAGCCTCTTGCAGAATTTGGTCCAGTTTTTCCATGGACTCTTTTATAAACCTGTGTCCTCTGGTAAGAGTTTGAAAGGACGGTGCTCCAGTGTGCATTGGACTGACTTTTCTTCCTCCTGCATCTGCATATGCTATGTGACAGGCAAGTAGCTGAAGGTTAATTGTTACTCTAGGATATTATGTTCCTTCTCTTGTTAATTCCGGGGAGAGGATGGGGAAAGAAAATCCCACATACTTGAAACCTTGCTGCAAATGTATCGATGGCTGCTTAAAACAAATGTTTGTCTAAAGAGAAAACAAAAAAAAAAAAGAGAAAAACAAACAAACAAAAAACCCAAAGACAATAAAAGAACCACAAAAAATCTAAACAAAATCCCAAACAAACAAACAAAACCAGTCCAAAGGTACTTCTCCTTTATAAAATCTTACATTAAAAGGCAAAATTTTTACCTGCCTTTGGTGTGCTTGTAGCTGAGAGAATAGGTCCAAATCAGACATATCTATCACTTTTTGTTGGGGCTTTTTTAGTGTTATGAGAAGCTTTATTTCTTTGCCCTTGTTAGTGTCAGAGCTTCTCTGTAGCTTAAACCCCTGCTTAGTGAGGTCAGAATCACTACAAATAACTCCAAGGATGCCAGGCAGGTGCATGGGCAAAAGAGGCATCTTCCAATTTTTTTTTATTCTCCTGAGTAAAGGAGAAGCCCATTCTGCTCATTCTACCTGCAAACTTCTCGGGATGGAAGGGTGGAGCAGGAAATATGGGAATGGGAAGCAGACAGAGCAGGGGGCAGAGGCTGGCTGGAGCTTGGGCTGGGCTGCGAGCTGCAGCCCACTGCCTGGCTGCCTGTCCTCCAGCACCAAGGGGCCCGAATGATGCAGCAGTTTGAGCTTTTGCTGATCCCCAAAAGTGTTTCCTGCACGGGCTGTGGAGTAGATGATCCATTTCCAGCCCAGCTGAAAGGGATCAGGGGGGCAAGGGCAGCTGCAGTGGCCGTGGCACCGTGCTCCTGGAGGAGGCAGAGCCATTAGGCGCACATTAAGTAACTGATGAACTGCCTGCCAGCACCTGGCGGGTTCATTTCCAGCTCCATCCTTTTAATTCCAGCTTCTCTTTCATCCATGTGAGCCACGGGGGAGTGAATACGTGAGGGTTTCTACCCAATTACTCCTCTCTTTAATGGTGTAGGAATCTGGGGAGCTGCTCGGTACCTACCTGAGGTGGAGGGAATATTCAGCATCCAGGGAGATTTATGCTCGTGACCTTCTGGCTGTGAGGTGGCAGAGCAGCCCATGCTGTGCTACACCTCATATGCATATTCATGGCTCGTTTGTTCACGGAAGAAATGACTGGATTAGAGATGGTTTGAAGGACACTGACCACGGAGTTGAAATAACGCTCAAGTTGCTTACAAATTAGAACTCCATCATTTTTCATAACAAGTTGGCAACCACTGTAAATCCACGTACACCAGTGTTGTTATTGGAAATGCTATGTATTTTATTGGATTGGGAACATTTTGCAGCTATCAACCTGTCAATTATTTTAGCACAACACCAGGTTTCTCATGATGATGGATGGTGATTCTAAATAATTTTTACAAAGTATTTCTACTTACAGTGGTGTCAGGAAACCTGCCTGCCTGTGAAATATTGTGATTTTTGAAGCACTCACCTGATAACACTCCTTAATTGTGTAACATTAATCTGTGTGTCAATCAAATGCTTGCAGGCTAATATATGGAATTTTTTTCCTGAGGTTTTCATAGAGGGGGGGAAAATTAAGATCATAGAAAACTGTTGGCAGCATATGAAGGAAGAAGCAATGCCAGACTTGTAACCAACCATGAAAATGCATGTCATGAAGAATAAAAAAAGATGAACCTTCTTTACTAATGAACCCTGCTTTTATTCAGAAGGAAGATGTCTTCCAGCAACATGTTTTTTCTTTCTCTCTCTTTCTTGCCACTTCTAACACAATGAGTGAAAAAAGGCCCAGTTTTACATGTCTTGAGCTGATTCAAACATCTGTGAATAAATAAGGTGCTAGACATTAGATATCTGCTCTTAAAGTTTCAAAGTCCTTTTCAGAGATTAGTAAAAGATATTATTTCATCCCACAGAAATTAAATTAAGTCATATGAGGCTGCTTTAACCAAAAGCACAGAGTAAGTTAGAAGCAGAGTACATTAAGTAGTACCACAATGTCCCAAAATACCAGGAAAGCCAAGGACACCAAAAGATACTACCTTGGACCTAAAAGCTTTGTCTGCTTTTGCACAGAGCCAGCAGGGCTGTGCAGGACAAGGAGAGCTCCAGGGACCACAGCGCAGCAAGTCCCCTGCTTTGGTGACACTCCCCTTCATCCCTGGCCAAGAAGAGCCACCCCAGAGGGACTGCTGTGACTGTCCCTGTGCTGGGGTTACTGGCGTTGCTGCACCCAGACCTTTCCATGAGCCTGTGCCAGCACGGAGTCCTTCAGCATCAGGGAATAAATCCTGTCTCAAGCGGTGCTCAACCCCAGCTCCCCTCTGCTGCTGCTGCTGCTGCTGCTGCTGCTCTTGGGCTTTATTGCATCAAGAGGTTTGGGGCCACAGCCCCACTTAACTTCTTCTGAGAGTAGGGTGAATGAAGATCAAAATATTGCAGAGGTGCACCCCCTATGGTCCTACAGAGCCCAGCAGTTTGGAGCAGAGTTCCTGTGTGAGCTCCCGGTTTCCATGGCAGTGTGACCCTGGGGGCCAGCCCTGCCCCTGCCCGCTCCCCATCCACAGCACTGACCACTCGCAATTCCCGGGGCACGACTGGGCTCTAGGCAGTCTGGCACTATTTATACGCCAGGCAGCCTTTTCCAGCCATTAAATTGATTTTATATGTGCAAGCCTGTTTCGGCAATTAAAGCAAAAAACCTTTATAGCTCTTTTGGTTTGAATTGGGCGAGTTTCAAACCCAGGTACTAAAATGGATGAAATTATCTTGAAAAGCAAAGGAATTACACTGTGCTCTGAGCTCCTCCGCATCATGTTATGAAAGACACAAAGATAATATTTGTATAAATTAAAGCTATTGGAGACGTATGGTATTTCAGTTTCTGCTTCATTAAGTTGTCCTCCAGCCCTGAACATCCCCAGATCTATTCTGCAGCACTTTTCTATTTTAAATTTAATCTACCCTGCTGAAGAATGAAAGCTTAAAAGGATATTGCCTCTTTAAATTAAATGTGGAAAAAAATAACAATGGTGGAATTCTTGCTGAAGTGAATGCAATCTATTATATAAGTTCTAGAATTCATAATATTTTCATCTGTCCTTTAGCCTCCCCTCTAGTTCAGCAGTATATTTCTTCACTGTTTCACTAGCACCACAGTTACATCTTTTTTCATTGATTGTAAGAGCAGAAGAGGTCACTGTGACCATTTAATCTGATTTCACATGTATAACAGACCCTAGGACATGTCAGGATTAATTCCTAATTTGATTAAAACAACTTTTGGAAAAATATCCAATCCTTTCCCTACAGTCTCCAAGTAAGTGATTAGACCTTTGTAATTCTTCATGAGTTGTTCAAATCACCCATTATTTCAGCTTTATCATGACAAAAAGTTCACTGTTTTGAGGTATGTATTTCATCTTCCTTGAATCTGTAGATATTGGGTCATTCCTCCATGAGATTTTTTTTTTTCTCTATGTGGACTGGATGGCAATCAAATCACCACTGAAGCTTCTAATTGGTGGTGAAAATATCAGGACACAGACATTTTCCCTGTAAGCCTCATAACTCTTCTCAGAGACCTATTACCAGCCAAACAACCATGCCACCCATGCTAGCCAGTAAGAGATGAAGCAAAGATTTAAATCCTGCCCTCGTGGGTATTATCCACCCCATTCAGTCCCATACTGGCCTCTGCCTCCTTGCCACATGCAGAATTCTCTCCCAGGGCTGGGAATCCAAAGCTCTCCTCTCAATCAGAGGCCCCAGCTCTGGCTGCCTGGGGGGCAGAAGGGAGGGACTGGGTTTGCTCCAGCACCCAGAGGTGCCAACAGCCATTCCCAGAGGTGCCAGCAGCCATTCCCAGAGGGGCCTGGCACCATTACTGCCCTGCTGTGCTCTGGCAAGGCTGTTCTGCTTTGCACAGAGGAGCCTGAGGCAGAGGGAAGGAAAGAGGCTGCAAACCTGCATCTAGAGGTGAATGGGTAGCACATCACATATGCACTCAGTGCATAAATGCTGCTGCCACCTCTGGTAGATCTGATGGGAATGCTCTGAGAACACCTTAGCAAATTGAGCCTTAAGCCAGGAGAGGCAGAATAATATCTGATTTTCATGAATGTGAAGTAGACTTAAGCTTGAGAGAGGCAGCAACCTGCTCCTGGCCATCCCAGGGGGAGCACTCCAGGGGCCTGCAGACCTTTACTGCTAATGCTGCTGGTGTCTCCAGCCTGTGAGCTGGAGGGACAGACTGGTGGGGATTTTATTAACCTAAACAGAAAGCTTAATTTTCCTAGTTTCCATAATAGGTGTTCAACTTCTCAGGTGTTTCTGGGTCATCAGATCTTTGAAGGGCAGGGGATGGGGAAAATTGTAAAACATCTTGGAGTTATTGTCCTGCTGGTAGAATAGAGTTCCTTTGTAGACAGGTAAGTTCTTAGAAACAGGAGAATGTGGGTGGAGTACACAGAGAGGTGGGGGGATCTCCACCCCTGGAGGTTTTCAGGACTTACTGAACCAAAGCCATTGCTGACGCAATCTGGTGTTGGCAACAGTCCTGCTTTGAGTGGGAGGTTGGGTGAGAGACCTCCCACCAACACCTCTGTCATGTGGAGGCATGGAGGGACACACTCCAGGAGGGTTTTCCAAAGGCATCTTGGAGTCACCAGCAGGTTCCCTAATGGACAGCAGCTCCTCCTGCACTCAGGCTACGAGAGAGGGCTCTCGTGGGTGTTCTCAGTGAGAGTGCCCTGGGAAAAGGCAAGTGCAAGCCAGGGATGGAAAATTAAACTGTGTCACTGAGAACAGCAATTAAAGAAGCCAATTGAGATTTCAAGGAAAAAGCATGAATCTATAGGGTATATTAGTTAATTAAAACAGAAGCATCATCTCCAGGCCTCTTTCATTCACAGAAAGCTTCTGTTTCTTGCTAAGGGCGCATTGAACTGGCGACAGTAGCTCAAGACAACAGTGGTTGCTTTTGGAATGAAGTTGTTAGTTCAGAAGAGGAACACACCCCTTCCCTGGAGTCCCAAGTTCTTGGCTGGAGGAGATTCCAGCCCTGCTGTACTGCGTGTTCAGGGTGGAGCAAAGTGATTCAAGCAAAGACAGATACTGGTTACAGCTTAATTGCTGCTGCAGTGTATCTCTTGCCTGAGTTCAGCTATCTCCTGGCAGAGGCACCTTAACCCCCCTTGGAGGCTGGGGACAGCCTCTAGCCCCAGCAAAGTCCAGTGTCCAAATTCCCACAGACTGCGTTCTCCCAGGAGTGTGGTTGTGGTTTATGCACAACAGGGTCTCCACTTCATGCATTCTGCACCGCCTTTGGATCTCAGTGGCAGGTTCACTGACCACATCCATTTGCTGGTCAGCTCTGAACCATGTGGGGCTGTTCTCCCACAGATCATGTTTGTGAAAGGGAATATATGACAGGAGGACTTGAGTACATGCTGCTGGAGCCGATGGGTAACAAAGCAAAACACGAGAAAAAGCTTTACATTCAAAGTTGTTTTATTTTTGTTGTAACCGGGGGAGGGTTTTTTCCTCCCACTTAATGAAAAAGGTCTTTTCCTTGCCATAACCAAGAAAGGAGGCTGCAGCACTTGGCAAACAAACTTCTATTAAGTGCATTTGCTGGAAATGTTTATACTTTGCTCTTGACAACTGTCTTGAATATACCGAGCATTGCACTGTACCTTGCATAATTCTGACACGGGAGCAAAGTCCTTGTGGAGGAGGTGACAGTGTCATTCCTTGGGACTTTTTTTCTTTTTATATCTGTCGCTTGTTGTAATTAAAGGCAGTATCTTGTTTTGGAAAATATTTTCCTGCTCTCCAGGGATTCTCTTCCTCCTCTAGTTGAATTAACAACAGGAGGAGAACATCTTTGCAGGGAATGAAGAGGAGGTGGGGAACTCCATAAGAGCAGGGAAATCACCACCACCTTCCATGCAAGCTGGCAGATGTTTAACAAGGGGTTCTCTGCCTTCCTCCAAAACTCCCCTTTTGCAGCATGTTGCCTGGAAACCCTCTGCTTCTTCCCCTTTCACATTTAATTACTGCAAATTGCTGAAAACTTTATCTAAACTCCTATCAGACAGACAAATCACCATTTGATTAAGGCAGACAAATGGTCCTAAGCAATTCGAAAAGCTGATCTCTGCTTGCTTTGGGGTTTTGGAGGGTGTTTTCCCTTACTGTCAGGATTCAACCCAGCATTTCCCATGCTGACTAACAGGGCTAATTCAGGAAGGGCCTTGCTCTCTGATTTTGTGTATGACTAGAAGATAAGAAAGGATTTAGACAGAGATTAGCATAAGAGACTTGTTAAATGAATATGAATGGGTCCTCTGGCAGCCAAACAGGTGGTGGCTGTTCGCTGGTCCCTGCGAAATGGTGCTGGTGGGGCAGTTATCCTACAGCTGGGTGTCCCCGTTACAGCTCGGCTTCTCTTCCGCAAGAGAGGCGGTGAAACACAACCCATACGGGGCAGGAGTTACTCTTTGCCCCCAGCCTCTGTCTCCGCAGGCTGGAGGTGGGGATGACACATGGCGTGGGGAGGGAGCCGCAGGGCAGTAACCCGTCATCTCGGTGCCATGCTAATGCCGGGGTTAAATCAGAGGGTGTCGCACGGCGGTGGTGCCGGGGCTGGCACGGCTCCCTGACACCGAGGTTGCATCTGCAAGGTGTGGCTTCACAGCAGGCCGGTTCCCAGAGCAGAGCCTGCAGCCTGTGCCCAGTTCCTACACGGAGCAGGAGACGGGTGGGGGCCTCCCAGTGCAAAGATCCACCCCACGGAGACAGGAGCCGCTCCGACAGGAAGAGCAAAACGAAAGGTTTGGAGGTCTGAAACTCTCTCTCTCACACGGGGGAGTCAGATGAGAAGATGAGTGTGAACCAGGGCCGAGCCCCAGAGTTTGATTCTGGTTGTCTTTTTGTGAAGGAGTTTCATCTAAGGCCATGAGATGCACGCTCTGAGCATCATTTGCAGTCTGGCCCCCAGGACCTTCTCAGCTTGGGGAACAGGCTGCACCGTGAAGCTGCTGGGAACAATTCACTCTGTTGTGACTGGAGTCTCCAATTTAGAGGGGCTGGACAAAGCAGAAAGACTAAATCACCCAGATGACTTCTAGCAAGAATAGTCTCCCCCAGGTCAGGAATGCAGACAAACCTGACCCGAGGGCTAGCTGCCTCAGGGCTTGCTTTTATTATTATTTTTTCCCTCTGACAAACGCCTGGCTGCTGATTCCACTGCTACCCAGTTTTCACTGCCTCTGCAAAGAGCAACGAGCTACAGAGGCCCCAAAGAGTTAATTCAGACTGAAGACAAGAAGCAAAACAGCACCCTAGAGCCAGGCTTTTCCCCCCTGCTTGTGAGAATCCCTGTTCCCATCCAGCTCTGCACACTTGCAGCTCTCCCAGTTAACAGGTTGTTTGTCTTTCAGTGGATCGGAGGAACTCTGTGTAAACCTCCATGCAACTGACTTTAATTACCTGCCAAACCTGCACCAGGGCATAAGCCCACATATTGTATGTGACATTACCAGTAGAGCAAGTACTGGAATGCAGGGGCTAGAATAATTTGACAGCTAACATAAAGCACCATGATTTATATTTTGGTTATATTGAGATTTTTTTCCCCCCTCTTTGAGCACTCATATAAATATTTACTTGGATCCTAGGACCTTGCTTAACCCTCACAGTGCCACGTTTCATCTTCTTCCTTTTTTCTTTTTTTCTGGTATTTTTGTTTTTCAGCAGCTACTCCAAAAATGCCTTTCATTTTAAAACACAGAAGATTTCAACCAAAAATAACTTCACCTTTAAACTGTTTCATCTGTAAACAATGTGATTCAGTAATCTTGATATATTTACTGTAGACTTCAATTGAAAACAGATTATGGCAATGGGTTTCTTTTAAAAGATACATGACTTTTTAGTAGGAACATTGGGTTTAGATTCTGAAGCAGACATCAGCTGATGCTTCTGCTTTGTTTTAAATTTTACCCAAGCTATTTCATTAATTATTGAGCTGAGTAACATGACTATAAGGTCTGTTTATTTCAAATTTAAACTTCTCTGCTATTTAAGGATTCTTTTTCTCTTGTGTCACCCCATGGTTTTAGTCTCCATGCAGCAGGACAGAAATCACTGCATGAAAGAGTTCTGATAATACTGCAAATCAGAAAGCCATCGACTTTATTATTATTGTTATTATCATGATTCTTGTCTGTCTATCTGACTTGAGCATGAGTCACTTACTACGTAGCCCCAGACGCTCATAGTTATTTGCTTAATACCCTGCTCTTTTGGGCGCCTGACTTGAGGGAAGTGAGGATCTGGAAATACCTTTTCAAAACCATTTTCTGCTAACAAACACCGTTGCTGCCCCTTCCATCCATCTGTGAAATGGGTTAACCTGCACAAAACCAGTGCTGGCCCTGATCAATTTGTGCTCTCCAGCCCTTGAGATCCACATGTGCTCTCACAGACCAGTGCAGTGCTGCCACTGCAATACCCAGAATAAAACACTTGATCCAGGGGTCAAGGCTGACATGAAAATAAGGATGGCCTGTGTCAGGAGGAGTTTAGCAGCCCTCTCTTTGGTGTCCTGAACGCACTCAGTTTATCAGCCTCAGCCGCTGTGCAGGCTAGAGCTGGCATTACCACTGCAGTTGCACTAACACGACGTGTGGAGCTGGATGTCACCGGACAGTGAGACAGATGGGGACCAGACTGAGGAGAAATGTAAACGCTTTCCTTCAGTACTGCATGAGCAGAGATTTCAGACGCAAAACCCTTTTTTCCCTGTAATTGTTGGCTGCCTTTAACAGGGGGAAAATGCAGATTTGGAAGCTGTGAGGGCCCGTGTTAGCTCAGAGACCTGTTTATAATTATATGTTCCCTTTCTCATGTTTGCAGAAGCTTTAGGTAATAAGTGCACCACAGCATAGGAGCAAGGAAGAAGCAGTTAGCTGAAGGTTTATTGCCCTCTGCAATTTCTTTTGTGAATGGGCTCCCTGAACCAGCAGGAAAGTTTCGGCTCCATTCCATAGTAAATAAAACAGGATCCATGGACACACAGTATTAGAGGGGCTTGTGCTGCCTTCCCACCTTGCTATTTATTCCCTGGTGATCAGGGATCCTGCCCTGTGCTCCAGATGTGTGATGGGAGGACATGCAGAGGAGCTTGTCAGGCTGAGCCCTGCTGTCAGTCTGCAACCCACCTTGGCCAGGTCACCATAACCCTGTGAAAGGTCAGTGGCTTCCTTTAATAAATCGCCTGTATTTCTACTGGAGAATGAGTAAGTACTGTTTGTTTCTTTTAATGCAGATTTCAGGTGCTTGGCACCGGTTTCTTGCCACACTTAGTTCAGAAAAAAAATCGTGTTGACCACAGTGCCCTTGTCACCATGTGTTTAATATCCTTTATAAAGCCAGGAGCACCTTTCTGGAAACAAATGAAGTCTCATTAGTGGGAAGTCGAGGCTAAAGCAGAATCCGAGCTTCATATTTTATAGGAGGGAGGTTGCAGGCTTCGATAGACAAATAGAGGCACAAGCAATGCCCCTATATTTGCAATACATGTGTGTTATTGCAATACTGGATGAAAACATCCCAGTTTAGAAATAATCTCAGCTCTCTATTTGTGTAGACATGTCCTAGTATCTCCTAGAATCACAGTAAAAGCCAGAGTCTGCAGAGAGGGTACAGTTAAAGTGGTGTATTAGAGCCGCACAGTGACATTGGCAGTGGAGTTTTCTCTGGTATAAACCTTCACCCACTGCCGCCAACAACGAGGAAAAAGGCAGAAGAAATAAGTTTGAGATGTTTCTTTAAAGAAAGCATTAAACTTGGTAAAAGGACACAGCTTTGCTACCTTGCTCTCTGCCCCTCATGCCTCAGGATATCATAAATTTTTGATACCAATAAAACAGAATTTTTGATGAGCTGCTATTTTGCATTAAAGCAACTTTACATGCAAAGATTGCATAATAGGAAGTAAAATTGAATTTTGCCTCAGAACAAGTTCTTATTATTAATTTAAGTGTTTTTTATATATTTTAGCAGCAGCTTATCATTCTATATATTTAATTTCTTTCAAGTGAGAACACTTAGCATTGGTTTCCTTGTCTAAACAAATCTTTTAAGAGAACACATGTATAAAGTGGAAATGCAGTGTTTTGAATCTGTGCCTTAAGACAAACAGTGAAACTTTAAAAGGGGAAATAAAAAAATGTCAGAGGACAACTCTCTCTAAAACCTGCCAGCAGGCTCCTTGGGACAGGAAAACATGTCACTTTCTCTATGTGGAATAATTTTTTCCCCTCTTTACTGCAGTGTTTATTCTAACCATATTGTGGCAAAACTGTAAATAAAATAAGCCCCCATTGGAGTGATTCTGTTTAAGGCAAAGGATTTGCAGTACCTTAGGTCTCGAGTATACCACAGTCCATTTCCTAACACTTCCACTGTGATGCACAGGACCAGCTCACAAATATAAACTGGCTCTTCCCTGTCCTGGATGCATTAGCAAGAAAACATTTTGCAGCACTTCATGCTGCATTCAGGATTTACTACTGAAAGCCACCATTAAAAAAACAAGAAGAAACAGAGCTTGTGAAGTTTTTTAACCCCCCTCTTCTTGTTCTTCTTCTTGCATGAAACAGAAGTCCAGTGTGGGATCCTATCAGACCACTGCATGCAACATTACTGAACACACCATGCAGGATTATGCAATAAGCTATTTACAGTGTGTGTGTGTGTGTGTGTGTGTGTGTGTGTGTACGTGTACCCACATAACTTCAGATTTAATGAAACCCTAATGGAGTGAAACATCGTGATTTAAAAGGGAAAAAAGAAAGGGAGAGAGAAAGGGACAAAGGAAGAAAGGAGGAAAGGAAGAAAGAAAGAAATTGAAACTTGTCCAAACAAAGATAAAAAAATTAAAATAAAAAAGGAACCCCGGGAGCCGAGGCAGGGGAGATGCTGGCAGCGGCAGGCGCGGAGCCGGGCACTCGGCAGCTCCGCGGCCGGCGGAACGCAGCGGGCTCCCCGCTGAACCTGCGCACGGCGCTGCGCGACCGCGGAGCCAGAGAGGGATCGGCGAGCGCTGGGATGTTTTATCTGTCCTCCTCGAAACCCGACACCCCCAGCCCCGAAGAGCTTCCCTGACCTTGGTCTGTCAATCACCGGCACCGACCAGCCTGCGAGAGCCAGGCG